>JAXRJS010000014.1:14685000-15157500 GCA_037127375.1 Dione juno | reverse complement strand
GTGTTCTCTATTTAGATCTTCAAATTAATGGCTTTCTCGACAGAGAGACTACCGATCACTATGAATTGGTCATAGAAGCATTGGACGGTGGTACTCCACCATTGAGAGGGACGATGACTGTAAATATTACCATATTAGATGTAAATGATAATCCACCTGTGTTTGCTGAAAGTGCATATTCAGCGATGATACCAGAGAACGCTACAGTTGGCACACCTGTATTAAAAGTGTTCGCAATTGATTCGGACGCAAGTGAGAATGGACTAATAGAATACTCAATAAATAGACGACAGAGTGATAAAGATAATATGTTTAAGATAGATCCTAATACAGGAGAGATATCAGTGAATAAGGCTTTAGATTTCGAGACCAAAGAGTTGCACGAACTGGTTGTGGTAGCTAGAGACAAGGGCGCTCAGCCTTTAGAGACAACCGCGTTTGTTTCAATTCGTGTAACAGACGTAAACGATAACCAGCCAACTATAGACGTTATATTTCTTAGTGACGATGCGACACCGAAAATATCTGAGTCTGCTCAATTAGATGAGTTTGTAGCGAGAATATCAGTCCATGACCCAGATTCGAAGACAGAATACGCTAATGTAAACGTCACTTTGAGCGGTGGTGATGGACACTTTGATCTGCGGACTCATGACAATATAATATATTTAGTCGTAGTAGCTCTACCGTTAGACAGGGAGTCTCAGTCCTCTTACACTTTAAATGTAGTTGCAACTGACAAAGGCTCTCCTCCCTTGCACGCTTCACGTATAATTAGTTTGCGCGTGACCGACGTGAATGACAACCCGCCAGTTTTTCTAGAAAATGAATATAAAACAAGTGTTCCGGAGGCCGCGCCGCCGGGCACACCCGTATACCAAGTATCTGCGAATGATGCGGATGAGGGATCAAATTCAGAAATTAGATATTCTTTGCTACCGACACCTCAATCCGATTGGTTTTCTATAGATGAGATGTCAGGTCTAGTCACAACGCGCGCGCGGGTCGATTGTGAAACAAATCCTATGCCGAAGTTAACAGTGGTCGCGAGTGATCGTGGTAACCCTCCCTTGTCGTCTACCGCTACGCTATTAGTGACAGTGTTAGATGTGAATGATAACGAGCCCATCTTCGACCAATCCTTCTACAACGTGACCGTTGCTGAGAACGAAGCCGTCGGCAGCTGCATTTTAAAGGTCAGTTTTTTATATGTAACATTTAAGTTTATCAATCTCTTAATGTTTCTAACATATGCACGCGTTGCTGCTGCAATTTATCGGTACTGCAATAGCTGTGACTATTATTTTATAGTAAAAAAAGAACAATTTTGATATTTAAAATTATTTGTAACATAGACATATAGGTATATGACATATAGGTATATACCTATATATCTTATTTGTAATATAACTGGAACATAGTATTATCAACATAAAAATGATTTCTTTACAAGCATTAATATGGACCTAGAAATCAATATGTCGGCAGACTTCTTAGCCATAGTGTAGTGTACCAGAGAGGGCACGTATGGCATGACTCCTGATAATTTGCCATTTTTGATTAAATTGCTGGTCCTTAACTGAAATGTCAGCAACCAAATGTCAAAGTTGTTACGCCATCGCCTATATTGTCGGCGTTGACGGCTTAATTCTTAAAATTGGTTTCATAACATTTGATACAAGGCGGCGTTGAGCTCCGCTGATCAACACAAAAGGTTTCGAATACGGTCGGAGAGTGGACGTCTGGATGTGCTCTCTCTCGGGTCCTCTCAGGTCCTCTCGGACTCTGTCATATGGACGTGATGATACAATTAAATTATTAATTATTTTTAATTATTTTGTAACGATTCCGCTTTCACGGTTTAAATTGAAAATATTTTTACGTAAGCATTTTGCAATTGAAAATTGTAGACTGAGATATATAGATGCCATCAAAGTTAATGTTCAAATATATTGCTAGCACAAACAGTTATTATCGTATATTAAAATAAATCCAAACCAATAACAATAATTCCATTTATGTAATAACTAATAAATACCATTACAAATAAAAGATTTTCAATTAAAATAACGATACGCTGCAGCGAAGCAATTACTTATTTAGACAGATCGCCTTATATCACCACTTTGCGAATTTGTTGAGAAAAAGCTCCGCAACTTTCATTAAAACTTATCGGCAGCATCAAAAAGTCAATTTTAATATGCCCTTTAATATACAATCCTGCCATGTGAGGTAGATAGTTATAAGCGAACATAAATCTAGTGACTAACTTTGGGCTCGACTCATCGCAAATTACGATCTAAATTGAAAATTAAACATACTTGTTGCTGTCTCGAGCCGCGGCCGGTCACTTGTTGTTCATATAACAGCTAATAATATTGTTATATATGTTCTACTCTCTCTTCTCTTCTCTTATACGCATTTTTAGATAGAGAGAAAGATGGAGTAAGCGTCGCTTTTGTAAGCTTGAATGAAGCTTGAAGGCAGTGTCTCGAATTCGATTTGGACGAAGTGTTTTAACACTAGGTTTTCTCTGTTTAAAGTGTATTTTTATACCTGGAATTAGATTTGAATCCACACTATACGTTATAATAAATATTAAATATTACTATACCGTTAACAACAAAAAAATGACGAATAAAATTTAAAATTGATCTATTAAAATGCAAATTTTCTTTCATTAAAATCAACTTGCTGTACCAAGGCGATGTAGTTTTGTGTGTCGCATTACGTTTTATGTATGTACGTATAATTATTAGGTGGGCGCTTTAATTAATAGAGATAATGTCAAGAATTTTTTAATATATATATCGTCGATGCTTGTAGGAAGTGTATTTATCAAATTACGTAAGAGATACTTTGTTGAATGCATACGGAAACTCTCTGCTCTCCTCCTTAAGACGCTCCACTCTCCGCTTTTTGGTCTATTTAAATATATATTATTGTTATTGTTTGTTTTACCAGAACGAATACGACAGTAAAATATAAACAATTAACAATGAAATATAATTACTCTAGCTGGTAATCGAACCCAGAACTATGTCGTGTGTTAGATACTGCACCTTAGATATAATCTGATATACATGCTCCTATTTAAGATCGCATTTGGTTAATGTATTCAATTGTTAGGTTTAGGTCGTTGCAATGGTGACAGCAACATTTACTGCTTACTAAAAACGGTTTATATATATATATATATATATATATATATATATATATATATATATATATATATATATATATATATATATATATATATATATATATATATATATATATATATATATATATATATATATATATATATATATACTGGTTATACACTGGTTATCTATATATGTAATGTTCTTCCATTACTTAGTGACTGACTGACTGAAAGATTTGGCATGTACGGTCATGAGGTCATGATAAGAGGGCGGAGGAGCACTAAGGGAGGACATAATCTAAAAGGAACGAATTTTTTTTTATAGTCTACTAACTATGCATAGTACCTATATTGTTTGAGCCTAATGAAACTCTAAAATAATCACAAGCTCTCTATTAATCATTTCAACACTGTATTTTTGACAATAGGCTATAAACAAACAGATAAAATATGAAATATTATGTAAAAAAAAACCATATATCATATATATATATATATATATATATATATATATATATATATATATATATATATATATATATATATATATATATATATATATATATATATATATATATATATATATATATATATATATATATATATATATATATATATATATATTGGTTCTAAAGTATATTTTAATATATAGATACAATCTTAATTTATTCATCTAACATCAGTGATAACAGATCTCATTGTTCCGTGTGCCATTGAAGACTGTACAGTGAACAGTGCTAGTGCAACTTATTGTCTGTACGTACCAGCAGTATACTAATAAAAAAAATAATAATAATATATATAATTTTTGATATTAAAGTAAACAACAAAAACAACTTATAACGGTTATAACTATATTAGTTTAAACTGTGCCGCAGTTATTATCGCTGATTAAATATATCTAGTATTAATAATAGTATTGATCAATATGACGTTGACAGAAATATATAAAACTATGACAGCTAGAAACAGTCCTATATAGGCTGTTACCTTACTAAAGGACTTCAAGGTAAACTGCATACACCATGCAAATTCGCTTACACCATAGTGATTTCTAGTTTATGGATTGCTTTGAGTCACTCCTCCTCCTCTAGTTTTTACAGCAGAGGTCCTTTCTGCCTACGACTCCCTCGGCCTACCTAAAAAAAAACATATATATAGCCCCAACTAATTCGGTAGAAATGGAGAACGGAATATATTAACACTAACTTCTCTCCTACGGAACCTACCTACATTACGGCCACCCACACAGCACGCTCACACTATATCTTTACCTAAAATGATTTCAAAGAGATAGAAAATACAATAAATTCTTATAAATTATACTGAAAACCCCATTGAGTTAGCTGTGAGCTATTAAGAGTCACTTCCAATCCGTATTAAGGAACAATCTCTTACTTCTACGGCACACATTGAATTCACAATTTAGATCCCTTTTGACTGTCAACATTTTGTTTAGGCATGTAAATGGTTATACCGCAGTGGATCAGTTGAAATATGGCCGGAGTATATATATATATATATATATATATATATATATATATATATATATATATATATATATATATATATATATATATATATATATATATATATATATATATATATATATGCCCACTTAAAGTTAAGGGAAACACATAAAATTAATAAATAAAGAACTATTAATAAGAATTTTAAAATTAAAATAAATAAATACAATTTAATTGCATCACAAAAGGGGGTTCACGTGGAATATACCCGTACAATAATATTTCAGTATAAATCACACATAGCATACGTTTATGTACGTTGGTAGCGGTGAACTAACGGCAACTCAATAACTTGATAAGATAGACGCCATGTTGGATGCCGGAGATTTTGTAATTTATAATTTAAATTCTTATATCTATCTGTAATTAAATATATATAATACAAAGTTTAATTAGACGGAGAGTGACGCTGAATTATGTAACTATAAATATAACGTAATAAAATATAAATTTATGACATTTTATTTACATAAAATCATAATAATCTTCTATAATATGACAAATTTCGTCTGTCATGATATTTTAGTGACAACTATTGTTTTTTTAATGATACACGCTGTATATAAATTGTTCTAGGATTTTGTTAATAGCGAGGACAAGGCTTATGGGCCACAGTCACGCAACGTCAATAATCTATCGACGGAGGAAATTGAGCAAAAAATACTAAAATATTGTGTAATTTTTAAAGTTGACCTTTCAATTATACTCGTATTTACGTATGAAGGTATATAGAGGCAATTGGCAAGAGGATGATTAAAGGATTTTTCATGTTTTATTTATCTATATATAAAATAAAAATTAAAAAATCTATAAAAAATATCTATACATGTCAATTTATATATATATATATATATATATATATATATATATATATATATATATATATATATATATATATATATATATATATATATATATGTATGTATATATGTAGACCAATTTCATATATACGATGTTCAGTCCTAAGTTGTTGTGTATTGAGTGGGCCAGGTGAGCTAATCTATGTATACCAAGTAGTTGGTACTAAAGTCGCTTAAAATATGTTCATATAATAAAAAAAAACGCTTAGCCTTTTCAAACCCGCCGCATTCACATTAATAGGTAGAGTTTAAGCGATATTCGCTTAATTATGCAAATCTACGCTCACTTCGAGACATTTCGCTTTCATTTTTTCCTTTTACGATCGTATATTGAATCCACAGATGTTGTAAAGATAGAGGCGGCTCGGTTTAAAATATTTTTTGTAATGATTAAATAATTAATATATGTATACATGAATGTATGTAACAAATACGTTGTAGGGTAGGGAATATGATGGCTTAGGGTTCGAAGTCCGTTCTGAGGAATATTATTTATAGTATTTTATCGATATTGTTAGTATGAAATTACGATTACCAGACCCGTAATATTTGTAAATGGATGTAAAAAACAGAGTGACGCGGCACTATGCCTTTCTAGGTAAATTTAAATATAGAGTACTGTAAATATATAAATACAATAGCAATATATATATATATATATATATATATATATATATATATATATATATATATATATATATATATATATATATATATATATATATATATATATATATATATATATATATCTGTGCGCTTATTAGTTTTATAACAACCGCCTACGCTTAAATACCAATCATACATCGAATCTCCGTTTCTTATAAAATCTTCCATAACAAAAACGTACAAATATTCATTCGCAGAACGGTATGTAAATAGCATATTATGGAAATAGCTCTGGTTATAACTTACTCTGCTGTTGCGATAAAATATGTGCATTGTAAACGATATGTAGCCATTATTACAGATTAATTAGCGTCGGTATGTCACAGACTGTAAAATGTGTTGCGATATTTGCGCTATTATTTTTATTATTACAGCATAAATACTTTTTGGTTTGGTTATTTGGATTGACTGAATGAAGTGATTGTTGGTTCGCAACTCTTTTTGGGATATGGTAAAAAAAGCAGCACCTTGACGGTTTTTTCCATATATCTTTAATACGAAGACGCTCTGTTCCCCAATTTTCGACCAATATTTAATTGATATTGAGTGGCGGAACTTAACGCCGTGCTTTACCTGTAGAGAAGCGGAAATATAAATAATTTCAATATATAGTTCCTCCGGGTGGGAATCGAACCCGCAACTGCCGTTCACAGTCAGACTCTGTGCCGCTGCACTACAACAGCCTCGTATATAAGTGTAAGTATAGTACTCGTATATATTTAATTGCATTTTGTGCTACACAAATGCATTTTATTTTTGACATTTCTAATTTTTTAAAATATTCAATAGTATAGTGCTGAATTTAGTGATACCTAATTATTATTTAATAAAACTCAAACAAATAAAAATACGTTAAAAATTTTTCTCATGCCACCGTTGCGAGCAAAAAGACAAATGTTTACAGCATATTAATGAGATGTCGTTAAATTAAAAAAAAAAAAAACAATCTGAATACAATATTAAAGAAACATGTAAAATAGCTTTTTTTTAAATGAAGAATTTACTTTTTGTAACGACATTATTGAAGTTAACTCGGTACTATTGAAGCTTGATAAATAAAATGATAACTATGTTTGTTTCAAATGAGGCGGTTGAAGTGCAGTGGCACAGCATCTGACTTTACATGCGACTGTTGTAGGTTCAATTCCCACTCGGGGGATTGAATTACTTTCATATCCCTTTGGTTGAACGGAAAGTGGGTAACGAAGAATCACTTTGTCTATCCTGGGATATTCAGTTTACAGTGTGGAGCTAAGAAAATATATATTGAACATTATTGGTAATTTAGTGACTAAAGACTAATTGGTCATAGGTTCATATGCCATTTAGGGGAGCAGTATAAATCAATGTAGCGTGTTTAAAGTGGATAACGTAGAGCTATATCACTAAGTTGTTGTTCTTTTGATTTATTTCGCCATTTTTAAGTTCAGCCAATGAACAGCCAGAAAATAGTAAAAACAAATTTTAAAAACAAAATGAATTAGCCTAGCCTAGTTAATTTGAATTGAATTCTAAACCGAATATACATAAAAACTCTTATAGTTTGAATAAAGAACACATCGGTTTATTAAAAAATAACCAACACAGATAATAAAAAAAATAATTCAAAACCAAAAGTGAGTAGATAAAAAAAACAAAGCTTTACTTCAAACATCCTTTCATGAAGGACTTGGCGGTTATTTTCCTTGTGTGGTCCTTTTAGGTAATTATTATCATAATTTAAATAGCATTTCGATGTTTATGACTGGTGGTAATTAAAAATTATTTTTATTTGTACTATTATAGATGGCGGATTAAAGTCGGCTTATATTGCAACGTATTTGCATATACTTTTTATATATATGTATATATATATATACATATATATATATATATATATATATATATATATATATATATATATATATATATATATATATATATATATATATATATATATATATATATATATATATATATATATATATATATATATGTATATATGTGTGTTATGTGTTACCATTTATATATTAATAGTCACTCTATATTTGATTCTATTGATTTGTTCTTTAAGGTACATTGAATCCGTTAGTTGGCTATAAACGTAGGTTCAATTCCCAGTCGGGGGAATAAATAATTCTCTTTCCCCGTCTCGTAATGCATTAGATTGAAGTGATGCGTTAATAAAGGAATGTATTGCATATTTTTATGATTTTTTAAGTGTTAATCCACACTAAGGATAGCAAAATATTTAAAAAATCCATATGAAAATTTGAACGCAGCGGGATTTGAACCTGCGACTCACACTATCAACGTATTAAGCTGCAAAAAGCATATAAGAATTTTGACGCAGCGTGAAGAAGAACGCATGGCTTAGTGGTCAGACCGCATGGACGGTTTCTACGAGGCGCAGGTTCAAATCCCGCTGCGTTCAAATTTTCATATGTTTTCCTTAAGTATTAACAACTGACAAAAAAAAAACAAACCTACACGTTGTTATCAGCATCCTCTTTCGTGTCTTAAGTTACTCAATTCCAATATATCCATAGAAGTAATATGCGGGAACATAAAACTGGCTGTAAATAGTTATTAAACTATACTAAAGTAAATTTATAGCATAAATGAACTATTAATGATATATTATCTTTTTTATTTGTAAAGATATAAAGATTATCGGTAGCCATTTTGATATGAGAGTATCTGTTGGCGATTCTTTTAATGAAATATTATTTATATGTATCTATTATGAGGATGTAGTTGATCGTGTAAGTGTCATTACTCAACACGCGACGTATCGAATTAGTATGGAAAGTGGAGACCATAGTGTTTTGACACTAGGTTCTCTACCTACTTCATGGAAATAGGCTAGACGGTCTTTTTAGAACCATTATGTAAATATGCTTAAGTGCAGCTAACGTGAGTTGGTCACAGATACAATTACCATTTAGGTAATGACTAATTGATTACAGTTAAATTACTTTCATTGCATATGGGACGTGGTGGTATAGCGGCAGAGCGTCAGACTGTGAACGAAACGGGTTCGATTCCCATTTGGGGAGAATGTTTTTTTTTTATATTAATTTATTTTTCTTTAGTCTCAAAAATGCGGAAAGCGGGAAACGGAGATCTTCTCTACCTACCAGCGTGAAGCTAAAAATCAACCAGCGTGAAGCTAAAAAAAAGGAATTATAAATATGAACGTGGTGTTGCCTTTTGTCACTTAACACTTACATATTTTAAAAATATGAAAGTGAAAGTAGAAATTAAGTGTCTTAATACTAGATTCCGAAACACTCGACAAAGTGTACTGGACAAAGTGCAGTGGAGCCAAAACAACATATATCTTGTATTAGTATATATTTCAAAATTTTATGCAAAAAATATTAAATATATTATGTTTTTTATGTTTCTTCTCCTAATGAGCAAATCTTATTCCTCAAGTGACATCGAAGCACAGTTCAGGCTATTAAACTAAATGTTCGCGGCCATACCTCGCAATGTAAAAGCCTTTGGAAACCTTTAAATTATTATGAAATCGTTTTAACGATAACATTAAACTTTTATATAAATATTTTATTTTAATATTGATATCCGAGCGGCGTTTTGCATTTGTGATCGGATGTTTATATAAATAACGATAATAAAAAAGTTAAAAAAAGAAAAAATATATATATACGAAAAAATATATATATATATATATATATATATATATATATATATATACGAAAAAATATTACGTTTAGTTAAATTCGATTTTTTACTTTGACTAATTTAAAATGTACCTATCCATATTAATTTTTTTACTTCTAGAAAATAGATCCTTCTGTATGGGGAAATTTTACGCTTTTGCATTCGTCATATAGCTCGGTAGTCGAAGTAAGTGCAAAAATATTTCCCCAGAGCGGGAATCGAACCTACAACCGTAATATTTACAGTCAAGCACTGTGCTACTGCTACAACAGATTCACGTTTTTATTAACAAAAATATTTTTTGTACCTGGATTTGAAACAAAAGCTATCGTGAATAACCATCGCTTACACTTCTTTACTTAAATGTCTAAATATGGGCATAGAAAAAACTAATTGATTATATAGAATGCTGTAAAAAAACTCGACTATCATTTATAGTGTAGCTCCATTCTTAGCTTACTTTATTGTATATACATTGCTTCTATATATTTTCTTTTAGCCATGCAATTTGTTAATTCTATAGATTAAAATATAAATAAAATATAAAATAATGCTGGTTAACCCGCAAATGTGTTTGCATGGACTTTATGACCCATATTTAAATGATTTTAATTTTTCTATGAAAACTGGTAAATTTTAAGCAGATATTTCTTACGGCTTAATAGACTACTGTGGCTCTACACCAGACTGTGTTAGACGTCAAAATAAATTACATCGATACAAAAAAAAAACAGCTCACATATAACTATTCTATTATATTACAGAAAATAAGTAAATTCTTTTGTAAAACTGAATTACAATTATAATACATTAAAAATAAACCTAACCATTATTCGTTCGATAACTAAAAGCGAATAAAAATAAAACGCATATACGCCTATATCATCTATTAAATGGCAACGGGCATGAAGGCTGGACGGGCAATTTTTTACCGCCCATTCAACTATGTAGCAATTAAACACAACGTCCCCTGTCATGAATATCTTTGTACGTATAAAACTTAATAAATGCATGTAGCTGATACAAGAAGTTTTTGAACGGCTATTTTTCTTTGTTAAATTTTTTTTTGGCTGTTTTTTTTTTTAAGACTGCCTGTCTATGAAAATATATCTCATACGTTATACAATTCATTCGAATTGATTTTGAACCCATAGTTATCGTGTGCTTAGTATAACACTATGCCACTGCGCTATAGTAGCGTTTTTTGGAAAAAAACTTAATAAAAGGATTACTTTGACGATAGTCATCATACATATTTTGAAATTATATGAATAATTATTGTAGTCTTAGCTTTCAATTGTTTTCGAGGAAAAGCTTTTAATAGCGTAGCCTTAGACACATTTTTTACTAAAATTGAACTAAAGAAACATCATTCAGTCAATCAAAAATAGAAAAAAAAAGAAAAATTAAATCTTGAACAAGGTATTGATACACGTAAGTGTTATAAGAAATTGAGTTCGCCCTTCCATATACTTAAAAGTAAGCAACGCAAGCAACACCAGCGCGCACAGCTAGTCATAAATAATAATTAAAGCTCCAAAGAGCTTTTACAGTACAAATGAACTATAAAAGATAATATGTTATCTCATTAATTTATTTGTGGAGATAAAAAGATTATCGTCAGTAATTTTGATATGCGAGTATTGGACTTACGTTTTGTATCGCTTATTTTTAATATACTATACTTTGTATCATTGAGAAGCGATCGGCCATGAAGTTATATAGGGGTGAAATCAATTAAATATATTTGTAGTTGAAATGATATAGCTTTTAGTGTACCGTACTTGTAATTTTCTCATATGTTTCGTTTGAGCGGAGAGCGGAGAATGGAGTGTTTTTAGGCAAGATTCTCACTGAATATCCTGCTATATATAAAAGATAGAAGGATCACACATATGCCGTATAAAATAGAGTAGACGGTGCTAATCTACATACTGTCAAAGCTCCATTCGTACTTCACGCCCAATTTTTTATCTTTGCGTGTTGACTGTTGGGATTGTAGGGTAGTGACAATTTAAATAATCACCCGAATGAGAATCGATTTCAATACCGTCTCGCTTACAAACCGACTAATCCACTGCGATACAATGGCGTCCACACTTTGGTTTGAACAAAAAATATAAAGGAAAATATCGTAAAGCCGTAAAAATATAATCAAGCCTTTATCTACTAGGTATGCCATCTTCTTTCCATTAAGTTAGTCGACAAAGATTAACAAAATTTACTCTTAAATATGCTAAGAATGCATTTATAAATTGCCAGGCTTTTAATCTAGACCAGTCTAGATTAGTGACTATCACTTTTAAGCTGGAGCTAGTGGGTTCGAATTAAAATTAAAGCGCATATGATAATTTGTATTGGCTATAGGAGCAGTAGTGTAAAACCTAGTGGCTTGATTCCAGGTTTTGCTTGCCTACAACGGCATTCAGTAATTTTAAATAATATCATTGAGTATAGAACTCAGTCTCTTTAAGCTATGTCCCATTTAATTCTACAAGAGCATTTATATGAAAAAAATTACCACCTATTAGATAGGCAATAGCTAGTGTTACGACACTCCCCACTTTTCCCCCCAATTCTAGAGACATTGCATGTTGAGCGACGGAGTTCAACGCCACGCATCTACCAAACCGAGTTGTTTTTTTTTTTTAAGAAATCCATTCCTCCGAACAGGGATTGAACCCACAACCCCAATACCAACAAAAACACACACACGTAAACTGTAAATAAAGATTAAATCGCTGATTTTGATTCTATAAAATCGTATTATCTGAGTAGCGTCCCTAATCTGGTGTCATTCGCACGTGGCCAATCCCGACGTTGTCGCTCTATACAAAAACTCGTCCGACCACTTAGGTGGGTACTTCACTTGTGTGGAAATACCGTATTTAGCTTGCGTTTTTTTTTTTTAATTTAAACCTCTCACTTTTCTACATTTTTTTAAAAGAGAAATCTAGGTTTCCTTTTATCTTGAATGTAATGGAATGGACCTAGATTTTCTTGTGTCTAGATTAAAACGTCCGTAGCAAAAGTCAGTAGAAATTTAAAATATCTCTGTCTGGCTTCTAAGTGGTTCAGTTAATTGCTTTAAAACCACACCTTTTATTTATTTTCTTATAAAATAACATTTAAATGATAATATTTTTAAACTATAAATGTGTTAAAATTGTGTAGAATTTGATGTAAATTAATCATAAATATTTTTATTAAGCAAACATGAGACCGCCGTAGCGCAGTGGATGTGGGTTCGATTCCTACTTGGGTGAATAGATTAACTTCTTTCCTCGGGTTGAGTTCCGCCATTAAATATGTAGCGTCTTTGTGAGAGACGGAGTGCCCTGACACTAGGTTCCCTAAGCCTACCCTGCTATATGCGAGACTTATATATATATATATATAATATATATATATATATAGAAAATTAAAATAATTAAAAAATGTAATTATTTCAAATTGATTTGATCACATTTCACGGTATCTTCTTTTAGTACATATGATACTGTTTTATAAACTGCCGTATAAAATCGAGATGCTAATTAAAAATATTCTTAAAATGCTATAATGTAAAAATATTTATTACTAATGAGTGGCGAAACTCATGAATGATTTTTAAATGTTTTAAAATGTCATCACATTTTCGTATATCGCTTTGACGAAGTTGAATTGGATACGAGATATTTGGCTATCTGTAATTTAAGGATATTATTTTAGGCTGTTAAGTCTTATATCTATATATATATATAATTATCTTAGGAACTATTGGGTCGAGTTAAAAAAAAATTGCGTTCGCTATACCATTTGACAAGGAAGGCTATAGGCTATAGTCTATATTACATAACGACAATCATCCCAATGCTACCCATTTTACCTGCATTCAGAATTATGTCTAATACTTAAATTTGACCACGAGAGCGACACCGCGGGTAAAAGATAGTCATTTTATATGAAAAATTAGTGGCCCCATACATATTATAGAGTGTATGGTACGAAACAGATATAAAATCTGTACTTATAATTTAATGATAATGTAATGAAATGACACATTGTAATTAAATATCGTTTATTAAAACTTATATAGATTTTATTTCGTTGTAAATAAAAATTTTTGTCTGTATACAGTTTTTACAGCTTTTATTTTTCCGCCAATTTTACTGTCACAAAGTTGACATTGACTTAATTACTTGTTTTTACAACATTGAGACAACCCAAGAAGGTTTTATATTTTATAATTGTGATATTTTATAAAATATATGAGAAGTAAGTAAAATTATATTTTTAATTTGGTAGAATTGATTTCTTAGAAAATTTTATTTTATGTATATATGATGTAGATTACATATTTTTTTTTTTTTTTTTTTTTTTTTTTTAAGTAATCTAGATTTTATTAATACCGCGGTACGCAAAGGTCATTGGCTGGGTGCCAAAGTATGAAGCGATATAACGATTTGGTTGACAGCCGTGTTCAATGTGGCTTAAAGTTTTAATATTTCAAATCTTTTTAACATTTGAAAATTTGCACAGAGAACGTAAGTTAAGGCATTTTAGTCTCGATTTTTAAGCTATTTATTCCAACGGGGAGACAAATATATTTTTTAATAGAGTAGACGGTCTCTGTAATGAAAATCAAACTTATACTATTGTGTTTGCAGACGTTTTCCATCAGCACGATGACGTCAAATAAATATCGAAGTCGTTAACTTTTAATATTTCTATGATTTATTAAAAACGCTACATTTAATAATGATCATCACACGCTTTTGAAAAAAAAGCCACATATAAATTAATCGATATTCGCTAAAAAGCCGCAAAGAATTAATTGGAATTTCTACTAAATGGGAAAAAATGTATTTTCAATGGCAACATAAATTTTTATTACAATCTTTTTGATTTAAAGGTATTTATTGAAATATCCTTCATATTTCTAAACCGGTATCATCGTATCGTATAGTTAGATACCGGTGCGTTTGGAACGAGTTAAGTGTGAAATTAACACCTGTTCAATTACGATAGTGAACTATCATGTATCGAATTGGTATAAATGGGAAATCGATCGATTATTTTAACTCGATGTATCGCAGTGGTATTATGTAATCGATAACATTTTGTTATCTGCAAGTAAGTATATAGTATTGTGTATCATATATAAGAAAAGCGCTATCTACAGTTTGTTTTTTTTTTACACTCATACATATTATATACTTATTTTTTTATTATTAGTAATGAATACAATATTATTATATTTTAATTTATATTGAACAATAAAAAATACTATTTATAGTTTTGTATTAATATTTTACAAAATATAAACAAAAACCCTAAAATTTATATTCAATTATTAAATATCTATTAATAATAATTGGTATATAACAATATGAAAGATGTGTTAAGAAAAAAATAAAAAATCTACATATGTATGTAACAAGTATATAATTCCTGAATGTGCTGTTTAACTAAAAAAAAAAACGTTATCCAAATGTAAATTAGTTTACCTCAAAAAAATATGCTTAATTCCAGCGAGTAAAAGTTTTTCATCGACACTTATTTCCAGATGGTGTCTCGCTCTATCATTCAAATAAAAGCTTGTGTGAAAGAGATAGAACATAGTGGGGAAGAAAATTATAGGGCTGTACACATTGAGTTGGGCGTAATGATGGATGCGAGTTGTTGCCGGTTGCAGCGTAATGAGAATGTGGTAGCCCTAAGTGTCTACAGGACCCTTTTATATAACGGTTGTAATCGCTTCTATTTTTATTTACATTTTGATGCATTTTTGTTGTTTATTTTGAGTTATGTTCTTCCATTATTTTAAATATTCCACTGAATTTGACGGACTTGTGTTAGTAATATACAGTTTTTATTTTCTACCGTTTCTATGCTATATGTTTTGTCTATTTATTAATTAAAACCTAAAAATTAATTTTTTTTTTTAAATTTAAATTAAAACCTAAAAATTAAAGTTAATTTAAAACCTAAAAAAAACACACACATATATATATACATATATATATATATATATATATATATATATATATATATATATATATATATATATATATATTATTTCCGAACACTAACAGCATATTTATTGAGGACTGAGAATACATTACACATTTACAGATTATATAAAAAAAGATAAACGTTTTGTAATTTTCAAATAATTGACATTGTAAATTAAGCACATGTATGATGTTATGTCAAAAATTAGCTTTTTATTTACTTACGTGTTTCTTGATTATTGGAAGGCGGCGGCGGTTTACACTTAACATAAAATTTTAAATATCTTGTATGTTTGTACGTATCTAGTTAACTTCGGGGCGATTTTTTGATTTATTCCCCATTTGTTACTATTTTCATTAAAGTAAAAATGAAAGTGGACGTCCTTACAATCATATCGCGCTACAAATTTATCGTCTAAGGATGTGCATTACTCAGTCGATATTCGGTATCGTCCCGATACAGTTCGCTCGATTTATCATCGAAATAGAACCTGAGCTGTTAGTTATGTGCAAGGTATATCGTATTACGATAATGCCCTTGCCAGCTTTCGCGGTGATTTTTTTTCTGTTTATTTATTGGGCCAAGCAATGGGTCGGACGTGTGGATGGGCACGGGCACAGATAATAAAACATAATGTTTTTAGCGCTATTTTCGTTCGAAACCTTGTTGAAGTCCGCTTGAATTACTTGACTTTGAAATGCAGATTTTTTGTAATACTGTCTGTTTTAAGATCTTAAATAGATTATGGTAAAAGCAAAAGTAAACTTGTATTAAATGTCGGGCCGCCTATTAGTAAAAATGTTGTTTCTTATACCTTTTATAGAATATGGCACGAATATATTTGTTCATTATGTTTTACTTTTTATTTAGCAATATATAGTAATATTGTAATTTAATAAGCTTGTGACATTGTCTGCACGCTTGACTAGTGTATTGAAATCGAGCTAATGTTTATATTACAAAATTTAAACGAAGTTCAATGATCATGTAAAAAAAAATAAGTAGTAGGAATCGAACCCATACCCATCCCGTTCGCAATTATACGTTGGGTCACTACAACGGTCTCTTGTGTTTGCTTCTTTCTAATTCTGTATAAATATATAAATTCTACACAATTTTAACACATTTATAGATTAAAAATATTATGATTTAAATTAATTTTATAGAAAATAAATAAAAGGTGTGGTTTTAAATGTTATTTAGGGCATCATAGTGCATTGGGAATACATCTCCTCATCCTCCCCATTACCCAGCTGTGAACGTGATGGTGATGAATTCAATCTCCACTCGGGGGATTTTTTTTTTCATTTTCCCCGCTCTGTTGAGCCAAAGTGAGAATATTGAGTCTCACTGCTCTCTAAGCGATGTCCCCAAACCCAGAGGAAAACGTAGAACGGAGTGTCTGTGCACTACGTTCTCGTTGCCTACCCTACAATATGCGCTACACGCGTGAAACTGCTGGAGATAACAAGCTGTTATACAATCACTCAATAAATCCTTAATTTCAATATAATGTTGATTTACTTCTTAAATACAGAATGTTATGTTATCATTAGGTTATAAATGCCAGGGTTTATAAAAAAAGAGAATTATAGACGTAACTAAAACATAAATTAGTGACCAAATTTAAACCAAGTTCAATGTTCGCGTTGTAAAATTTCATACTGCAATTAAATTGTAAATTCCAAGACGATTCAACGCAACCAACAATCACACCACAGATAATAAAAGATGAAAGAATCGCATAAGTGTTACAATCGATTTTTAGCGAGTACAAAATTCGTATCAATTCTTAAACATCGATTATGCATATGGTATAACGGAGCCATTGATGTTGCAACATAAATCACTGTATACGAGAATCGCTAAGTGGTTCGGAATTGGTAATAATTTTTATATTCGTAATTAAAGTGCGGTTATTTAAATTATTTATTAATTATTTTTATTAAATATTTTTTCGTATGATTGTGGCACAGTTGGTGTAAGTCTAAGTCAAACTCAAAGGTTTAAAAAAAAGAGTTTATTATATTTAAAAATATTATTCTTTTCCTTTTGTCATAAAAACAGTGTTAACCTCAACAAGTTAACAAGCAAAACCTCTGAAGAAGCATAAAATGGAGAAGTGCGGTATATTATACCATATTCTCTGTCCACATACATAAATGCCCATCGCATCTCCGTACGTGAATAAAAAAAAAATAAGATATTCTGGTAATTTTCATTCCTTAGATTTTATGATTAAATTCTATAGTTTCGTCGGCAAATATACATCTGAATCCCGGACTGAGATCGTAGTGATAATATGCAAATAAGAGCCGAAGAGATAAATAAAAAGAACACAGGGATCGTTGTCCTCATAACTGACCCAAATAAGATAACCAAGCGGCGTATTCGGGCCTGGAGCTGTCAATACGTATTAGGAATAATGTTGCTAGCTTAAAATATCATTAATCTTAACAATTTGCTCGCTTTCACGTTTTAAAATGTATTTAAAGTGTTCACATTAAGAAATGATGTCATAGTGGCTTGATCGGGACGTGCTTGAAATTGCACGTTGATTCTGGATTCGATTTTAAATGGTATTTTTCTTAGATACACGCTTTAGTCCACAGATAGTAGAGAAGGTAAAGAGAACTTAGTATTAAAACTCTACGTTCTGAGCCTTCCGCTTCAATGTAAGACACTGCGTGTTGAGTGGCAGAAGTCAACGCCATATATATATATATATATATATATATATATATATATATATATATATATATATATATATATATATATATATATATATATATATATATATATATATATATATATATATATATATAGGTCTATTACCATATTTTAAGTCTAAAATATATTACTTATTCTACAATGAATATATGTTTAGTTAGCCAATGTTCAACATTTAATTGCTCTAAGTGAATTTTCATAGCAATTTTTTTGCTCCAAAATATAAATCATGTGAGAATTTAAACGTAAAGAAGTTGAAGTTGAGTTTAATAAATTATAATATTATAAAGTCTAATGCCCCTGAGTGCAGCGAATCGTTTTTGACACGAGGTTCTGTGTAAATCGTGAATATGGATGCACATATTAGGTTACGCATATTTATAAGCATTATTGAAGGTTTCACTTAAGTTTGATATTTAATATAAGTTATATTGGAAAATAAAACTAAAAGTACAAGAATGGAATGGAATATTTCAAGGTTGTATGAATATTAGAGCAAATTGTTATTATACTAGAGTGAATATTTAGTTTGGCTCTACATCAAACTTCAGGGTACTTTTTCAGGGTACTGGAGTAAACTTCAGGGTAGTGGAGGCTAGGAAGGCCAGTCCCAGGCACTACTGCAAGCTCCACTACTTGCCACATTAATCGTTGGAATGCTACGAAGTTTTTCATGTATACATATATAACTGAGAAGGTGGATATAGAAATGGAGGTATATATATATATATATATATATATATATATATATATATATATATATATATATATATATATATATATATATATATATATATATATATATATATATATAAATAACAAAGTAAATATACAAAAATATACAATTATTAATTAAACAATAAACAAAACTGATATGAAATTATTATCTCGTTGCATTTTATTAATAACAGATCTATATTAATAAACATTTGGTCTCTATATATGATTGTTTGCGTTTAAAATGCAACCGGAGCAATTTACAGGAGGCTAATAATAAAACTTGTTTTTCTTTGACAACTTTGACAAGTTGATGGAAATATTTCAAAATTTATATTGTAATTTAAAATTACATCAAGAATCAAGAGAAATGGATCACTAACATTCTCTACTTTTCGTCTATTGGGGATTTACTATATAGAATTACCTTGAACGGCGTTGTTTATACAAATTTAATCTAACCATCTAACCATCTAACCATCTGAAACACAAGGAGTATTTTAACTATTTTTAAAGTAAAAATACTTTTTGGAAAATGTATTTTAAAATTTGAATGTAACGTTGCAACAAACACAAAAGATCTTGGACGTAGCTTGTTGAGAACGTATGGCTTAGCGGTCAGAGCGATTGGACGGCTTCTAAGGGGCGCGGGTTCAAGTCCTGACACGTTTCATTTTTCTTTCCCCAGTGTCCTATAATATTTAACAGATAGGATTTTCTCTTGGCAAATGTTTGTTCATAGTAATTATAGTATTATATATATATTTGGTTAGCGGAAATATATAAAAATCTACCTCCTAAAATGCTAACAACATAAATAAGTTGTAATGAAGGAGTAGTTCAGATTCAATCATAATTTCAATTAATTTCAATAAAAAAATAATTATTAATATTTATCTACTTTTATATGAAAAAGATAGATAAAGATTTTTTTCTGTCAATGCATATAATAAGAACAGATGTAGTATATTGTATATATTATCTAAATATATAATAAAGTAATATAACTTCTTAAGAGTCAACAAAGTTCTTACTAAACTTTGCAATTAATCAGTATTAGAGTGAGAAAAAGTTGACATGTCGATATGTCATGTAAATAATATATGAGAATATATATGAATAGGCCTAATATTTATAGTCATTTTCTATTTAAGCTATTTTGTGGGGATAGTGGTTGACTGTTAAGGCGACGATTGTGGGGTTCGATGCCCGCTATGGGTAATTATTTTTAAGACCCCTTACAAGTGCAAACAAACAAAGCGCGGTGTTGAGTTCCACCACTTAAACTAAACTACAAAAATAGCATTCTAAACCCTAGACACAAAGTTCAAATTAAAAAATAATTTTTATTAAAAAAAAGCTTAGTTTTAATTGACTCTATACTCTATTTTCCAGCCATTTTATAGACATATAAAGTAAAATTGTACTAAAGATTATAATATTTATTGATTTTATCAATCATATACATATTTCATGACTATTACAGTGCATATAAAACTGAGATGTTAAAAGAATGTCCGCCATTAACTCGTAGCGTTATCTGGTTTTAGCTCTGAACGGTAACTCCAGTTTTGATGAGGCCGCCGTAATAGCGTCAAATTAACATGCAAATTACAACTAGTTCTATTTTGTGGGTTTGCTCTTTGTAATAAGAAAAAAAATTTTAAAAATTATCATTAGTTAAAATTAATACTTTTTGCTTTTTGTCTTTGCCTTTTTTTAATGTTTATATTAAAAAAAATGGTACACTCGTATATTTATTTATACCACCGGATTAGAATTACTTATTGAATATCGAATATGATACTCTATATCGAATTTGAACCGGCACCTTTTAAAATTTTTTTGGTTTAAATTATATATATGTATTTATATATGTACTTTGTAATTATATCTTCTATCCTTCTCTCTTATTTGTATATATATATGTAGTTAAATTAATTTACATATCAATCGTTAAACTAAAAGCTAATGACAAATTGCCATTTATAATCATATTTAATATAGAGAATTTTTTTTTCTTCAAAAGATGATCTCACATTTATCATAAAAAAGTATACATATATTAAAAATTTTATTAAAAATTTTATAATAATCGAGTAGTGTTTCACACACTCTGTGACTAAACTCCCACTTGCATTCTGGGGTACCTCGCTCGATACGTATTGTCTCGCAAATTAGTTGGAAAACGGAAGACGGAGTGTCTTGACACTAGATTCCTTCTCCCTATCCTGCTATTAGCGGGATACAGCGTGAAATTAAAAAAAAATAATAATATTTATTTTTTAATTCCAAATAACATTGAATACAGTACTAAGAACTTGAATAAGACCGACTACCTCACATTTACATAATTTATAACGCTGTCACGTATTGATTTACAGTCTACATTTTACTTAAAACGGTACAACTATTTTAATAATGTGCTTCTAAAATGCTTCATTTTGATTTTCCTTCAATTATTACGCTCGGTAGAGAGGGAGGGAGAAGTCACTCTATTTCTATATCTCTTTTATAAATACAAAAAAATGTAGAATTTGAGTTCTGCCACTCAACATGGCGGAAAGTGGGGAACGGAGTGTCTCAACACTAGGTTCCTTCAACCTACGGTTCCCTCTGCCTACCCTGCTATGTGCGGGATGCAGCATGAAGCTAAATAAATAAATAAATAAATATAAGCTTCTGTCAGTATAGACAGACAGACAAAATCTAGTGTGAAGACATTCCACATTTTCAACTTTTCACCTAAATTATGTCTTCATGGCGAAGTACAACGTCGCACTTAATCTCACTAGAGCGACTTAACGAAAATAATTCATTATAACGAGTGGACATCAAACCCGCAACCATTTCCTTTACATCAGACGCTAATCCATAATGTTGTAGTACTTACATGGACTTAATATAGCTACAAATTATTATTAGTATAATATCTAGTAAGTAAGTAGCACAGATATATGAAAACAAGTTATAAATAGGAACTGGCATTGGAAACGCACATTTTGTTAATATAGCTACATTAATTAAAAGAATTTGTAGGTTGATTGCGGGAACCGAGCTGTATATCCACATTCGAAATCGATTTAGATGAATATCGATATATAAATGGTCGTTAGTTTGCGAATCCATCAAATATGATCGTTCGTTCGGTACAATTTCCTGTGAAAATTGCCGTTATGGTGCAGTGGCGGTGGGTTTGGTTGTAATTACTTTATAATACCTATAGTGAGTGAGGTGCTTGTACTCGTTGCACTAGTGAGGACGTTTCAATTACGCCACGGCATGTGGGTTCGAATCCCACACGCAATGTCTAGAAAGGCGGAAAGCGGGTAAAAGAGTGTCTTAACACTGGGTTCCCTCTGCCTACCCTGTTATATACGGGTTACAGCGTGAATATAAAGAAGTAGAGGGATAATAGTCTGACTTTAAGCGCGGTGTTTGTAGATTTGATTTCTACTTTACCTAAGTACAAATTATTGTCAAATTACATCTCTGGCTAGAGAAAGCGCGATATTGAGTTCCGCTACGAGAACAGAGTGTCAGAACACTATATACTCTTTACTTACTCTCTTTCATAAATGATTAAATGCTAAGGCTTAGATATTTAATATTCCTTTATGTCCATGTAAAAATATTGCCTATTGACTGATGTGTATAGATATAGTTTTAGTAAAAGTAATATAAATTGACAGCAACATTTTTTATATTTTATGATTTACAATCATTTTATTGATATGGACTATGAATTTTAAAAACTCGTTATACGTACCCGTATATATTACGGAGAATCGTATCTTAGTATTCATCTGCAATATACAAGACACATATATGCCAAATTTCAGCTCTTAAAGCTCAGTAGTTCAGTTGGTGCGTCATTTGTCAATCAGTCACTCAGTGACGCAGGAGCTATGTATATATATATATATATATATATATATATATATATATATATATATATATATATATATATATATATATATATATATATATATATATATATATATATATATATATATATATATATATATATATATATATATATATATATATATATATATATATATATATATATATCGATGACAATTACACAAAAGCAACAGCTTTAGAACATACACCCTTAGCAGGTTAATAAAAAGCATTTCAAAGAGAATGAAGACATATCTAATATAACAGTCGACGTCCTCATACAATAGTGTTTAAAAGAAAAAAAATAGACTTAGTTTTTGTTCTGGTGATTAATAAACTGGACTTTTATACTGCAAAAAACATAGGCGCTTGATTTGCGATTCGCTAGCTTCGTAACCTATAAAATAACTTCTAGAATATCAGTTGAATCCTTTAAATATTTCGATAGTAATCGATTTTTGATAGATACTTATTAGTAAATTTAGAAGCTCCCACCCTTCCAATACAAGATTTACAATATCTGTATTAAATTATAATATAATAAACTATATATACATATACATATACAAAAACTATATATACATAGTAATTACAAATATTAAAAGCGCTAAGTGCTACATAAAAAGCTCCTTCATTAATAACGTAGCACTGTTCCCGTCCCGCATGTAACAGGGTAGCTAGAGCCTAGCGTTAATTCATCTTTTTACGTACAAAATGACACACGATTGATTGATGATTTACATATTAAGTGAGTTATTTTATAATATTTTAAATTTTTACTAGTACTGCTGATGATAATAAACATGTTGCGTGCGAAATTAAACCCGAACCTCTTTGCCTATACAAAAACTTAACACTTGTCTGAACAAGTGTCAAATATCTCCTCTATACTACAGGGTTGATAGAGAAAAAAAAATTATATATATATATATATATATATATATATATATATATATATATATATATATATATATATATATATATATATATATATATATATATATATATATATATATATATATATATATATATGTATATATATATATTGGCATACGTATGTATTTTTTGAAATGTTCAAAACTACATTTTAATAGGTAATATTGCAACATCTCGAGGTGGCAACGTATTATTGACGCTCACTGTACTTTATTATAAATTTTAAAATTACTAACGTCTCATGCGTGTTCCACATTCCATCACCGGCTCTATCACGTTTTTTAGAAAGCTTAATATGATATCGAGATCGAACAAGCCAATTTAAGCTTAACACATTTGGATTTAAGTTTTATTTCTCATTGTATTGGGGAACCTTGTCCGTAATTAAGGTTTGTATGGCGGGTCGATATGATATTGTTTTTTATAGTGTAGTGGATCCTATAGATTAAAGTTTTTGACGTTGTGTTTCAAGTTTAGTTGAAAGCGATTAACACTAATGGTATCACCCGACTTTGCAAAGCCTCTCTTAAGAACAGGTAGGCAGAGAGAGCCATGCAACTTCCTTTTCTACTGTCCAGCCAGCATCTGTCTGTCTGTTTGCCATTTGTCACCTAATTCAAAATATTTCTTATTAAATAAGACTTCTGGAAGCACTTTTGAATCATCAAAAGAACATAAAGCTACCATTTGAAATTCCAAATATTTTTAGTAGAGTCATAATTCAGTTACTATAGATTAAGAATTGCTTCATCAAATCAAATGAAATATGTGAAATTATATATAATACAGTTGTTATGTCTTGGGCAATGCATTACTAATTTAAAAATAGAATTTGGTTCAAATTTAGGTCAGAATTATGTATATATCTACCAATTTTTGGAACAGTTTAGTTTTTTTATCTGGTATACAAAGCAGAGAGTAGAGAATGAAGCCTCTTAGTAATTATTTTTTATTACTATAATCTGGCAAATGCATTTATAGGTAAGGTATAGGTATAGGTTGTATAAGTATTTTATATAAATAATCAATATTAAAACAAAATTTAATTGCATTCAAGCTAACTATAGACAAGAAACCACTTTCGATAAACAATATAGATAATTCGTTTTTTTTTTCAAGTAGATAAAAAAATGCAATTTCAAATAGTTATGTAAATCTCGTAACAATATTGAATATTTTTATTTTTATCACTACATAATACTTTCAACGCGGCCATTCGGTTGCGGATTATGCGATGTAAACTGGTATTCGAGCTTAAATTATAGTCACATGTTTACAACTGTACAGTTGTATGGACATATCTGTTTTTATAATATACATATGTATTTTTTCATATATATATATATATATATATATATATATATATATATATATATATATATATATATATATATATATATATATATATATATATATATATATATATATATATATATATATATATATATATATATACATACAGCATGCTGCTTTGTGTGTTGAGTGGCCGAAATCAACACTGCGCTTTGTCTCGCTACCAGAGAGAGGAAAATGTAAATAATTCATTCTCCCAAAGTGGGATTTGAACCTACAACCGTCGCGTTTACGATCAGACGTTTACGTGTTGCTGTGGCACGACAACCTAAGATATATTGTACATATTGTAGCAAACAATCTATAATAACTGTATAAGAAAATACATTATTCCTTTTACTTGATTATAAAGAACCTGCAACTCTAAAGTACTGAAACCAATGAGCACAAAGGTATACAATTTAAAAATCAGAAGCCTACAGGTGGCTTTACCGTTGGTAATAATTTTACAGGCCGAGATAAGACGGTACCCGCTTGATTACTATCGCATGACCCGCAGTTCAATAATTGTGACCGAACGTCGGGGTGAACAACATTTTGTACATTTTGTTATTCTCATACAGTATATGTATATAAAAAGATTGATTGATTATATAAATATCACTGAAGGAGCGTACATATTATAAATTGAGTTTTACTTAGCTTTTTGTGTGCTTGTCAGAAATATATCAAATTTTGTTGCCAATTGTGTTGTATTAGATGTAATAATTTTATTTTTTTATTGGGAGAGCTTTATGACACTCAGCTCTCCACTTCCATTTTCTATACACGTATTGAGTAGCGGATTCTATTTCAACAAAACCTTAGTATTATTTCTATATTACATTCTCTGCCTCTCTTATACTTTGACTCTCCTTATGTAAACTAGAAAACTGAAAGTTACTTTTAAATAATTAATAATTCTAACAATGTTATCTACTTCTGACTGAATGTAGGCCACCGATAGTGAATTTCTGAGATTCGATGATAATCTTGCGTAGTCTGGACTCAGCTTGTGGCATGAATTTTGTTATAAACAAAATGGACAGAACGACGGACGGACGGACGGTGAAAGTGTTATTGTATTAATTTAATGTACTGTACAATTGTATATATAGTCCAGACTGTTAACGTGATGGTTGCGGGTTCGATTCCCACTAGAGGGAGTCAATTATTTTTATAACACTGCTCAAGACGCCTAAAGTGTCCTCTTGTAAAATCCAAGAAAGTCTAATATTTAATTAAACATTGAGAGTATATGGGACAATTTTTTATTTATTCTATAAAATAGCATCGGCAGCTTGTTCCGTCGGAGCAGGGTAGACAAAGAAAATCTTATATTAAGACACTTAATTCCCTATTTTGTGGATGTTACGGAACTCAACGCCGAAAATTATATAACTGGGCAGGAAAAATCTTATAATTCTCCGAGTTTGCTTTACAAGCAAATAATAACAAATTATCAGAAAAAACGCCTAAAATGCACATGTATATGCAATGCAATATGTACATATATATGTAAAAAGCTCATAGCAAGAAGTCTAGCTAACTAACCAATAAACAATATTTACAATTTAAATTAATCGTTCAAATAAAGATAAATCGATGCCAAAAGCAGAATTAGCACAGCTGTTATTATCTTATTTGGGTAGCGTTGCATTGAGAATTTTAATCTATTACATTATTTAAAGCATTGTAATATTTGATGTAAATATATTGATTTATTATAACTTTTTTCTTGCGACTATGCCTGCGTGCAGATGAAAATGTCTAAGAGCCTTGTTTGATATATAACACACTCAAAGTGTCCATGGTAACTATTATAAGTTAAAAAATATATATGTATAATTTATAATCTATAATAAGTTCAAATAATAGAAAAATTACTAGGTAGTGACGTAGCTATTTAGGTCCTCTTTGAGGAATTTAGAAAATGTTTTATGATTATAAAATATTATGGGCATTGTTTTTTAAGCTTCACGCTTAATCTCGTATAAAGCAAGGTAACCTAGTGCCAAGACACTCTATTCTCCACTTTCTATCCGAATTTTATTATACTTATAATGTTGTAATTTTCATTTAGCTTTCTATATAGATCTCTCTTACTCTCTCTTACATTGATTTTACTATTACTTTTGATTTTACTAACTACCAAACTAAAAAACCTCTTTAAACAAAAATAATAACTAATTATACAACATTTTTCAAATTAAGCTCCTACTGAACAGCAATAAAACATTGATTTGCACGTATACGCGTGGGCGGATGTGGGTCATAGTCTACATCGCCCTACGCATAATCGTGGATCCATTAGCAGATAAGGTGTCAGCTTCGAATCCCGGCACAGACGTGTAGTTCTGCTACCCACGTTATACATTGTAAATGCACGATTTACATTTGGAGAAATTTATATAGGAAATAAATGAAAAATAAATGAAAATGATTTTTGAAATTTTTGTGACTGTGTAAAATCTCTACATTTCTTAAATATTTGGAATGGGGATATTAAACTTAAATAAATTTAATTCACAAAATTATTCGCGATATTCCTATGTTAATTATTTAATATATTATCATATTTATTTGAATAAAATACAGTATTCGTTTCGTATATATTAAAAGGTGACGTAAGTTCGTGATATATGCGCCAGGCTGTCTACGACTTAAACTTGATAAATGGATAAATCATTAATAATTATTAGTAACTTAACCTACTATGTAACTAAAGTTGTTATTTTATATTAAAATATGAAGCTGATTGAGCATATACTAAAATTACAAGTGTACAGACTTTATAGACAGCTATCCAAATCTTATATAGAGAAATATATTATATATTGTAAATAACAATGAAAGTCATAATTACTAGATTATATATTTTCTAAATCCATTATTTTAATCCCATTATTATAAACAAAAAACTTTTCTTATACACAAAAAATATATGAAAAAAAATATTTAACTTCCTTACAATTTTTATAAGGCAAACTAATTTCATAAATTCGAAGTTGCAATTGCAATTGTACCACATTCTTCATTATTTCACTATAGAGACGTCAAGTTATATAATAATATAATAATAATACATTAATTTATATAAATCGTAACTGTTTATCTATTTACAGTGGAAGTCGGTCAAATGCCTCTAGTTGCACCGGCTCTCACTTCGAGGTCACGCTTTACCAGAACTGTCAAACTAAATTATTAAGCTATTATTTTCTGTTTTTTCTTTGAATGAACATTTAATTATTATGTTATAAAATATGTTTATTTTATACAAATATTCTGATATTATTTAATTTAGTATATATATCTATAAAAATGTAGAGTCGTTTAGTCACAGAAAATTCCAATATCAAAAACTTTTATTCTTAAAAAATCTCATAAATACATTGAAGACTAAAATAATAATTATATTTAGGTACTTATTTATTTCATTAAAGACATAGAAATGGTCAACGCATTAATAATTATTACTAGCGGTACTTGGCAAGTCAACCGTAGCTACTTTTAATTCCTTAATAAATCCACTTAACTAAGCCAAATCTAACGCGTAGGCCATTTTGATGGTTATATCAGGATACTTCAGCCTAATGAGCAAAGTCTATTGAATATCCATCGAGACTCTAATCACTACTTAATGGCACCGGATTGATAGTATACAGCCTACTTTCTACCAATTTACAGAGCTCCATTCAATTTTTATTGCCTAATTTAATTGAAATATCTATTATTTGATCTTAAAGTTGAGAGAGAATTATATATATATGTACGAGTATATACTAGTTTTAGATGAGCATGATGGTCGTGGGTTCTTATACTCTATTTTTATTTTATATAGAGATTAAATGTTGTTTCTATCACGCAATACGTCTAGCACGCGATATGTCTAAACGGGTGAAAACGAAAAGTAGAGTGTTTTCTGATCCATTAGATTTATGCCCTCTACCTACGCATCGTTTTACAGATACTGGAAATTATAAAAAAAGCTATATATATATATATATATATATATATATATATATATATATATATATATATATATATATATATATATATATATATATATATATATATATATATATATATATATATATATATATATATATATATATATACGTATATGTGTATTATAAATTTCAAATACAGACACACCTTGAGAAAATCGCTAACAATGGATTGAGATGTGAAGATAAGTTGCAAGTTAGGTAAAGGAGAAATTTCAATAATAGCATGTAAGAAGTAAGCAAGTATATAATAAATAGTTATCTGTACGAAGTAATAAATAATTTTCTATAGGCATTAATAGTATTTTGAAGTAGTTTTGACTCTGTTTTGACAAGGAGTCGAGATATTAATTTTATTTTACCAAACAGATCATATACTTTTTATAAAGTAAAAAAAAAATTATCTTTTAAAAATATATATTATCCAATCTACAAGAAGTTTGTGAGCTTTACGCCGTATCTTATGAATAGCAGGATTGGCAGAGAGAACTTAGTGTAGAGACACTCTGTTACCTTCACGCTGTATCCCGCGTTTAGTCATAAGCAGAGTTAGCTTTGTCTTGTCTAGGCGAGTAAATGACAATGAATATAAAATAATATATTTTACAAAAATATAAATTCCTATATAAATTTGGATCGTTTCCTAACATGGTATAATATAAATCTAGTATGCGACCGAACTATGTCAGACCTTTGCGGTCACTATTTCGCTATACCAAATGAATAAATAAAAGCTTATGGAATACATTTCAGAGATTTATAGAGCCGTTCTGACTATGACCAGTGAACAAACAGCATTCACTTTTATATTGTGAGACGCCATCTAATAGCATTGTGTTAAGTTTGAGTTCGAATACAAAATTATTCATATGGATTTTAAATTTTTTTTATTGTACCTAGCTGGGTATTTTTTTTTATAGTAGTTTTTAAGTCACATTGAAATGAATTATGAAAATATCGATGTAGTTGGATTTGAACCTGCTACTACTACTGTCTACTACTGTCTGTCTGTCACTACTACTGTCAGTTGATTATAGGCTCTCTCAGCTAAAACTAAACTAAAACTAGATGTTTTATGCAGAAGATGCATTAGGCAAACAAAAATATATAAACGATTTTTTCTTATATACATATAACACAAAATGAAAAAAGTTCCAAAACAATAAAATCAATCTCCCTCTAAGTTTCTCCAAATCTATTAAATCTCAACCATTATACAATCACATTAATAAAACAATTACAAAACACTGATATCTATTCAAAACGATATTACCCACAATTCGCTACGCTGTCATACTCCGGCTTATAGACTTGGACTTGCCTACGCTATGCAAATCCCTTCAGAATGGAGAAGGTATATGTAAATGGTAGTCGTGAAATGGAAAGTTATGCTGATTTTTCACTGATGCACATACAACGTTTAAATTTTCATATCTCGGAGATACGAGCTTTTGATCCGACGTTTTTGTTTCTCCATAAAGTTTTATTATTCTAATCTGATTCAAGGACTTTTTTCATTGTCTTTGTTCATAAGATTTTCTGTTTAGAAAGCTTTATTTAAGCTTTGCTTAGTTCAGAAGCTTCGTATATACACGAAATATTTGCACTTAATTATTATGATACGTCTATTTGCCTGATTTTTTTATATTAGAGCATATATATTGCCGATATATTAAATTTGTATAAATTGATTCAGGGCTTATATTCCACAATTTTTTTTATTCCATGCTATAGCATAGCCTAATAAATTGTATACCCAATAGCCTGCACCTTTACAACGAATATAAAGTGAAAAATGGAATATAAAATCACCAGATTCATTCTACGTACGTATAAAAAATAAACAATAACATAGTAGAGTATATAAGAACAAAAGCAAAGATATATGCAGATTTTATTTATTCATGTTAACAGTGTATAAATGTGTCTCATCCATTCCTCTTTCCAGCATACATACCAACTGATGACGGCGTGCGATAGTGTGAAATCATAAATATAGCTTTTACTGTCTCGCCTTGTCTTGGCCCTTTTTGTATGCGCAATGCCTCTGGATGAACTGAAATAACATTTCATTTGTTTTCTTATCTCGACTCGTCTATATTTTACGGATACACTGAGGAGAATAGTGTTGAGTTATTCCGTTCACAATTTTCTGCTATTAGTGGTTTTCTGATGGAAAATAATTACTCTATAGTCAATCTTTCCTCTACTCTATTTCTTCTTCTCTTTAAATTAATTTATGGTAAAATAGACACGAGAGTAGCTTTTGTGTAATTTAATTTCCACTAGTTTCTTAGATATCGTTGAGGGAGGAAACCTAATACCGCGGTATATCGTATAAAATTTTACAGCGTTTATTTATACGTATAAAATAGTACTAGTTTGTGTTTAAATAAAATATTCACATTTGATACAGACGAAACTGGGCTATAAAGTTAGTTTATAGTGTACTTGCTCCCAGATGAATCTGCTTTCGATCCTGCTCCTCAATCATGCGCCCACGGTGTTTAATTAAAATAAATACGTCCAACAGACGAACATGTGAGATGCTTTGATTAGAACTTAATCTATTTATGTTCACTTTGTTTCAATATGGCTATGTTATATGTATGTATGATTAATGTGTATTGTTTTGTATGGATTGATAGGTTCATGTGTGCTTGCTGTCTTGTCATGATTGTGTTCATTATATGTATTTCTTCACCCTGATTTTTACTAAATAATTCGGCTTTGCGCCTGAAACGAGAGAGCGTAGAGATGACCAACCCCATAAAAAATAAAACTGTTAAAACAAATAATTCATATTAAGCATGGAAAGCATATAAAAATCAAAATTATAATTTTCCTTCTTAATAATATGAAATGATTAAATAATGAAGAAATTTATTATCTACTGCACTAGAAACGTTTAGTAGAGTTAAGCAGCTTTCGCATAATCAACGTAGAGATGGATCGTTCATTTAAATACTATGACGGTCCCATTACCTCTGATAATGGATATGCTTCGATTGGTAGATATGAAAATGAGTAATTGCTAATTTCTACACCATGTTATGGTTTCAGTTGAGCTTTATGAAAGTTTGAAATTAATCAGGTTTTTCTTGAGATATGACATTTTTTATCTCAACACACTTTTCTGCATATAGAAGTGTAGGCTTAGGGAACTTAGTGTTGACACACGTCGTTTCTAACTTCCCTTACTTGTTTGCCGCGCTTTGTTTACCAGAGTGGGTAAATGAAAATATATTTTTTCTATGGGAAGGAGGTATGACCCCATGAATACGACGTCTACAGTCAGACACTGTCCCACTGTGCTATGACGGCCTTAAGATGAATAAAGTTAATAGTAATAGTTAATAGTTTTTTTACTATTGATGTGCAAGTTATGTTGTATTGCAACATTTGCTTTGAGAAACATAATAGAGAGATTTGAATTCATAGTGCAGTTAATTTATTTAAATATCCGTTTCATATATTTTATCTTCTCTTCTTACTTCGTTATTGATGACTTTTAAATAAATATTTTAATGATAGAATTACATAGATCTAATTCAAAAATATATTTTTTTAAAGAAATCAAATATTAAAACGTGAATTAACATATAAAAAAAGGAAATTAAAATATACAGTTCACAGCATAATAGAAATCTCTTAAAATTTTTGAACATAATCATTGCTCAACATCATTATTGCTCTATATTTGACAAAAACGGTTAAGCAACCGTCTTATGAGGAACATTATCAACCTTTAGCCTGCGTTGTTCACGATTGACATCTTAATTTGAGTTATTACATTATCTTATCTCTACATAGAGACCCTTATGCCTGAGTAATACGGTGTAATATAGTTACTTGTACAACGAAAGGACCTAAATGGCAAGTGTTTAGGCGGTTAGAGCGACAAGCCTTTGTGAATATATCAGTCATGTCGTTTTTATCGAGGACATTTCTTTATGTACCTAATAGGCATTTCTTTTTTATTATAGAACCACCTATTTATTTAAGTAAATTTATAACTAGATTTCTATAACAGAAGCATAGAGCCTATTAAAATTTATTGATATTTCAAACAATAATTTCAATTTATTATTAAATCTATTTTGTGTATATAATATGTGTGTGTGCTATAAATAAAAACAATATCACACTATGTGTGTAGGTGTTTTCAAAAATTTTAAACTATGGTCACTGTAAACCAGTAGCTGTGGGTGTAGAAGTAAATCCACAAGGAATTAAGATAAGACTACGTAAACAGGCGGTCTGAACAGGTAGGTACAAAGAAACGGCACTTTTATGCGATATTTTAGTACAATAAAAAGTAAAAAGTGTATCCTGGATTTGCCCAATTTATATCTTTAACGATCAAAAGACACGATAAGACTTTCTTATAATTAAAATATATATATTTTAAAAGTTAAAAATGTATTTTTTGTACTTTTTATTTAATTTGAAATTTATCAAGTATTTGACGTTAAAGAATTATCTTTAAATTAAAGAAGTTAAAATTAGCAAAACATATTTATTAATTTATATTTAGCTATATTGCGTTGATAGAGTCTATCTTCAATAGTTGGTTAACATTCTTCATCCATACTTCGATCCAATGTTGTAATGGGAATAAAATTGGATACATAATAAACTTGAGATTTACGCGTTTTGCACTTTGACCAATAGTTATTATATTTAATACCAGTTAAAGTTTCATTCCTTTATAATAGAGCACGTAAAGATAATCTAGTATGAAGACACACCGCTCGTGCATATGACACTCACTACTCTACTTCGTAAATGTAAAAACTCTACAAAATATCTAAAAAGATTCTTCCCACTGTTATCTTAAAACAACGTCCCCATTCAAAATTAAAAGTTCATTAAAGAGCACTTCCTTTACAATGATAAGATAGAGTAGCTTAGACAAATACAGGACGCATTCAATTTTATACAATGAAGTGAATTACAGTCATATTACTTTACAGCGATTTACGTTTTTAATAGTATCAGGTTCAAATATGACTTAAAGTTATTTTAATATTGAAAATCAATTTTTGCTTTATATATTTTTTTAATAAAGTAGAGTTAGGTTATATCAATCAACAAGTAAAATCAAGATCGTTGTGACGCAATGGTTTGATTGATGGAAATGCAGTGGGAATCCAACCCACAGCCTCCGCTTTTACAGTCTGAAGCTGTGCCACTGCACCACGACAGCTCCAAATATTTTTTAATACTACATAGTTTATTGTTTCTCATTTATTCAATAATAATTAATGTATCACATTCATGTATACATAATTAAAATATTTTCTTTGCAATTTCAACAACCATTTGCGAGTGTTTTCCTTTTATTTGTGGCAGCTTGCATCCATTAATCTATCCATTAGCTCCTACGTTGTGTGCAAACCAGAATTTTAACATAGCTAGCGTGTAAACACTGCTTTTGTACACTTAGAACAGTGAAATGTAATAGAAATGAAGTTATTTATACTGTTGAATATATAGAATTAATTGTAAATATATATATATATATATATATATATATATATATATATATATATATATATATATATATATATATATATATATATATATATATATATATATATATATATATATATATATATATATATATATATATATATATATATATATATATATATATATATATATATATATATATATATATATATATCGAATAATATTTTCGGATATTTTATTGAATTTTTTTTTATTTATTATTCCTTTTTATATAATGAATATATATTTTTTTTTATTTTCATGAAACTAGCAATATAAACTGAAATAAATACCTGAATTTGAACCTAAAATACGTCTGACTGTAATAGCGATTGTTGCGGGTTCAATTCCCAGTCGGAGCAACTAAATAATTTCATTGTCTCTAGTAAAACAAAGCGCAAACTTGATTACTGTCACTAAAGAAATAACTAGACACTACATAGTCTTTGTTTACTCTATGCTATGCAAGAAATTGTAAAAAAAACATAACTTTAGTTTCTTCCCTTTGTTCTCGTGTTCTATGTCCGTACGTATCGATATAGCTGTAGAATGCGAGTCAGACTGACAGACAGGCGAGGTCACGATATTGTTTAAAGACAACTCACAATATTCGATACGATTAAAGTACTTCGTCTTGAAAGGGCAGATGATGTACTAAATTAACATATGTTAATCATTGGCTTGTGTTTGTAGAATTGTGTGGACTTAAATTTTGAAATGAATTTTTGAAGTTTTGTATTTGATCGTGTCACAGTGGTACAGTGTTTGAGCTTAAACACGATCGTTGCGGATTCGATTCCCATTCGTGGGTATAAATACTTTTTATTTCCCTGCTTTGATAAAACAAATACACCGAACACGCAATGTCTTGAATATGGACAGTAAGTGTAGAACAAGTGTTTTAAACTAATCACATACCATACTATATATAGGGTTCATTATAAAGCTGAAATCAATCAGTACACTATTTGTATACATTTTATTAAACAAATATATACAGAAAACCAAACGCCAATTTGCTTCTGTCTTCATTCCCTGTATCTAATCGCTTGCATTAAAGTTTTACATTATTGATTGACGCACTTTATTAACATGCTGTTGTGTCTAGGTTCATAGATAAGTGACTGCTCCACAAGTGCTAATTAAAAAATTGTATTTTACAAAAGCAAATTGTACTCTTGTTCTTGAATTGTATTTTTTTTATTTTTAAAGTGTCATTTATTCCACACTAACGAACTAATAATCATTTTAGAAAATGTACATGTCCAAAGCGCTTTTACTGTGCCATACGTTATTATAGAGCTACGTCGGAATTCTTTTTCGTCGGCATTAAAAAGTTTACTTATATTATACATATATATTTTTTAACTAAATTATAATAGTATATTAATATATAAAATAAAAAATAAAAAATAAATATTGCCATAAATTGTATATTGGTTGTATAATTCATCTCTACATATAGAGTATCTCCAAAACTATAGTTATGAGCTTTAGTTCAAAAAAGTTCCCTATACAAAGTACAAATGGATTTTTTTTACATATTTTCAAATGGTTCATATAAATCTTCTGAACGCCTTTGACGATTTCAAAAAAAAAAAAAATATCTACATAGATGTTATTAATAACTTTTGTTCAATTTTATACTTTATTAATTTGAAATAGGACTTAATATTATTTGTTAAGAAATTGATGAACTTTTAATATGTGAAGGAATTTGAAGTTAAAACATCGTACGCTAAGCGTGAAATAATAGTTCCTGTGTAGCTCTATTTGTACTAAAATGAATGGGTTTCATCAATCATAGACATTCAAATGATAATATAGAAATTTTGACTCATCTAAAACTACTGTGTGAAAGCTTTACTCAGACTAGTATTTAATTAAGATATTTTATCAGAACGTATGTACAGATTATAATAGAAAACAAAAAAATGAATATTTATATGTAGGTATTTTGTACCTTACTTAAGAATAAAAAAAATAAAATTCTCATATATATATATATATATATATATATATATATATATATATATATATATATATATATATATATATATATACGAGCATTACTAGAATAATCACTTAATGTCATGGATGGATGATGAAGTGGTAAAAGGCAACTACAAATAAAATTGTTTTTATGAAAGAATATTAGGTAGATTTTTTTGCTAAAAGTGTTTATTTTTGTTCACAGGTAAGCTGCATAAAGCTAGCAGCCGTAGCGTTGTTTGCAGAATTTGCAATTCTTCTTTGTTATTTAGTATAAGGTAATATTGACAATATTTAATATTTAAGAGCACAAGTCTTTTTTCTTATTTAAAAGCTTTTATATTAAAAAAATAGAGAATATAGAGAATAATAGAGCATCCAAAAAAAGACTTTATTCTAAATTATGGTTTAGGTAGAAAATAAATAAAATTTGAACTAATATACAATTGTTTTGAGACCTCATTACAATCATGTAGCTCCATTTATCCAAAAAGCGAATAAAATATCAATTAAGTAAGTTTATTTCAAACATTTTATACACATAGTCTATTTATATATAATATAAAAAGCTTTATCTATATCGTGCATTTACGAGTATGCATATAACGTGAAAAAAAGTTTGGGAACAATAAATGGCCTGTACCCGGCAGGTAACGTAAGGGGCGTAATAACGGCAATTATTTCAAGCACAATTTGGACACTGAATAGACAGGTAGAGCGGTTATGCCTGTGGTTCTCAAAGTTTTTATTTGAATATTTAAAGTTGATTTCAAAATTATTGTATTTTATTAATATATCTGAACATTGAAATTAAAGATTACCTTTACAAGGCTACAGTAGGAACTCGCGTTTGTATAAATTAATTACAATCGATAGTTCTAAAATACTATTTCTGTATTGTTATATTTTTTTAATTTTAAATATGAATTTTAAATATAGTGTCTGTTTTACTTTTTACGATATATATATATATATATATATATATATATATATATATATATATATATATATATATATATATATATATATATATATATACATATATATGTATATATAATATACATTTTTTTATGAAATATGTTTTAGTAATATACATTATATCTAACACTCAGAAATATATAACTTTTAGATATTTTGTCTAGATAGTAAGTAAATAATATTGAGAACCACTGTGTGTGCAGGTACTACGGTGGCGCCAGACATTCCTATTTTTTCCTCAAAATGTCCCTATCATTTGACAATACTTCCATCAAAATAATAACATGGTGTCTCACAAAAATGAATGCCACGTATTGTAATGGATGCACGTTGCATTTCTTTTTCAATAACTGTATAATAACAACAGCAATACATAGAGGGATACGCTTAAAGTTTTATATAATGCTTACGTGTTCACTTTTCATGATTTGGTATATATTTAACTTTTTTTTGGTTTATTTAAATATTCCTTGAGTAGGAATTAAACCTAGAACTGTAATATGAACAGTGGGACATTTTTCTAACTATATCACGATATTAAAATTCAAAATATTTTTGAGAGCTTCACTCTTTTTACCTCATATAGCAGGGTAGATAAAGATAAGCTAATTTTAAGACACTCTGTTCTCCATTTTCCACCATACTTTAATCGGAGAATAGAGCGCCTTGACACTAGATTCTCTATTCTTACCCTGCTATATGCAGGATAAAGCGTGAAGCTAAAAAAGTATAGAGAAATGCTACAGCAAGTAATATTATTCAAGCACGAAGAAATAATAAAGAATATTGGATGCATGTTTATATGTATAAAGTAAATAAAAGTTTTATGAGTGCTAATGATAGTGCATGCAAAGGGACCGCGCATTAACTTATAAAGTAATAAAGCGGTTTTCTATTAAAAAACTGGTGTAATATTTAAATAATTATTATGCTTTGGTTCTGTGTACCATTTAAAAATATAGAAAATTGATTTCAGTCATTTCACATGAAATTGTTCTTTGTTCGTGGCTTTAATGAAATTATTTTTAATGGACAATTTGTCTCACTTTATAATAATATACTCGTAAGGTTAAGAAATCATAAATAAACCCATCCAATCAAAATTAGAGTTCGCGTATTGAAAATAGTAAATTTTATGAAAATTTCAAATTCACTGTTTCAAAACGTGTACATTCTTAGAAACAATCATGGTAGAGAATGGAACCCTACTTTACTATTAAGCTCTACCGCCCTATAAAAGTAATTAACTTGGACTTCAGATAATTGATGAAGCTTAGAGATTACTTCTCTGTTCTACTAGAAATTTCAGTGAAAAGCACACCTTATTATGTAAAATATAGAGTCTTAAATCTATAGTGGCTTATTAGTGCCATAATAAAGATTCCGTTGGGGGCGGACCGAGCCTAGTGGAAGTTTTTTGTGAACCTATTCAGTATTATTATAAAATCGTCAAGCGAACCCATTTTCTTAAGACGTGTGTGACGGATGGTGTTTTGACCGGAGTAATAATATATTTTTTAATGTTTTATTATAGTTTAAGCTATTCGTGTATTGAAGTAACGGAAGGATTTCACATTGTTCCTTTTATTTCAATAGCAAGAGCCTTAGACTAGTTCAGTATATTTATAATATATATAATACCATACAATTTTATTATATATATATATATATATATATATATATATATATATATATATATATATATATATATATATATATATATATATATATATATATATATATATATATATATATATAATCATTTAATATATGTATATAATAGAAATGTAACAAGTTACTCTTATATATCTAGTAAAATTTTGAGGTATTAAATAATATGTCTGTACTATTTTTATCACCATTTCTATCAAAACTAACGAGAATAATAACAGTTGTATTGTTGGAGATCTCAATTGAAATATGGCGCACTATGTATAGAGTAGCATACTATGTACGTACAATAGAAATAAATAAGTAACTACAATGACTACATTAGATCTCAACGATACTAAAGCTTGTTTTAAACAATTTTAATATGTGATTTGATTTTATGTATTGTATTTGTAATATATCAGTTCAGATTTATATATGTCTATATTAGACTCAACACGTGATGTATCTAAAGTTGGAAAGTGGGGAATGGAGCTTCTTAACACTAGCTTACCTCTGCCTATGCTGTCATGTGCGGGATACAGCGTGAAGCAGAAGAAAATTTATCAGTATTATTGATACAATTCCATGTAGAGTTCAATTGTTATTTAAATAAAACTATAATATACCAGTAAAGCCTATTATGAAACCTTACCAATAAATAAAAAAATAAATTTTATAAATAATAGTAAAATTTGGCCATAGTAGAATTTCAAAAGATTCAAATTTTACTGCATTTGTAAGGCTTTTAATTTTTTTCAATGAACCAATCGAAGCGATATAATTTAAACCACTGCCATGACAAGATGTTTCTAGTCTATCCGCTAAGCAACTATTTTATCATATAGTTAACCTTTTTTTTTTTGAAATCAATCTTCTCGACTCTATTTATATAATTTCGCGTAGATATCGATACAAGAATACTTTTAATGCAATATTCGTCACGCTATACAAACTTTTGTACCTGCTCACAGTTTTTTTAGTTCTAAGCCTGCAATATAGCCCCGAGGTGTGTCTAGGAATGTAGTTTCGTGCACAAATATCATTTTTATTGTATATTTTTTTAATATTTGTATTTTTTATTAGTCGTATACAAATAATATATTGTTAGAAAACAATAAAGTAGATTTGTTATTTAAAGAAATGCATTAAAGAAATATAATTCACACTTTACATTACTTAACAAGTATACATAAAATTATAAATTTATCACATCATATCATGTTAAAAATATTTCTAAGATAATTGTTGAAAACTATATATGTATAAAAATAATACGAAACTGTTTTCTTGTTAACTGTACTCGTTCCCATACCAAAAAGTGTTAATACGCGGTCCCATAGACAAAGGGGATGTTTTTTATCTTCAAAACTTGGGTAGAGCCCAATTTTATGCGTTTATAACACTGAGCTCCATTAGCATAGTCAGATTTTGAGACGTTTATCGTGTAATAGTAGCAGGCGAAGGTGTAACTTTTTGAGCAAACAAGTTTATTATGAAAAAATATTATTTACATAAAAATCTATTGTCTGTACGTCTTTGTGTACGGAATATTGATTTAGATGCCATTGTGGTACAGTCTGACTGTACTTGATGTAAATAAATGTTAAATGCAAGTCAGACTAACATTTAAAGCTAAAAAATTTTATCAATCGTTTGATATTTTATTGGACATTAAGTAAATAAAGTCTAATGAAGTGGAACATGAAAAAACATAGAGTTTTGAAGTAATTACCAAAGTAAGATAATTTTTTAGATACATTTTTACACAAAAGCATATATTACATAATATATTTCTTTTCTATAAGTAAATACTACTGAGTTATTTAACATAAGAAGTTTACAGTCTGTAAACCAACTTTATTAATTATTATTATAGTCAATTTAAATTGGTTTTACTTCAGTCAGATATGTATTTAGTTATTGCAATTGTTTATGATACTGTTATGACACTTTGAGTTCTATATAGTACTAGATATTCTAAATTAATCATAATCGTTATTTATTAGAGATTAAAAATATATGAATATAAACGTTTCTATCTGGAATATTTAATTTATTCAATAACTGAATTGACAAGTATACCTGAGTTGAAAAGTCAATTAAAATTTGAAAAATGCAAAGTAAAGATGAGTTTGGGCCTGAACACGGTGCAGTTATTTTTATAATATAGAAATTTCTCTGATTTTGTGTGTTTACGTGTAGTACTGATTTACGTGTAGTACACTTTGTTTATAAAATAAAGAAGGAAGTGACTTGATGTGAACACTAGGTTCTCACAAAGCACTCCATCATATTACAAAATGTAAGAGATGTGTCAAGAATACAAAAAAAAGACAATTAACAGTGCTAATTACACTTAAAGACAGATTGAGGAGTCAAAGCTTATTTTTTAAGCAAAACAACTTAAATTTCATAAATAGCAGTCAAATGGATCTCGCAGAACCGGTGTCTAAGTTATTGTTTCTGTGGATGTGGTATTTTATGTTTCCCTTTCACAAGAAAACTAATGATACTTTCCTTTCAACAAGTGCTATCTAAAGCTTTTAGAAAGCCAATATACTTATAATATTTATATTGTAGAGATGCTCACAATATTCTGTTCGGAAGCGGTTTGCGTAAAATGGTTTTGTATAGAATTATAATTTATATTATCAATATACTTCTCATACACCAAGTAATAAGATATGTCCTCAATTTTTTTCTCTACATATATGTACTTGCTTTACGTTGTTTGTTATAATTATATAACGGTAATCAAAGTTATAACTGCACGGGGTTAAGCTCTACTCAAAATTATCTCTACACATCATTAGCCTCTACCTTGCTTATCTTATCCAAGGTTTTCAACATCATAAACAAAGCTCGCAAGGTATTCGCAAGTGTCGGTTATTAAGTTTCACCACAATTAACTGCCGTGCCGTTAGAAAGCCCTCGTTGGCATTTTGTCATATTTCCACTGCCTTAGAGAGCAGATTACCTCAACTTGTAATGATTTTATTTGATCAATTTAAAGTTTTAACTATTTTCTATTAGTAGGCCGTTTTGTAGGATACTTTGTTTATTATTATTATATATTTGTTATTGTTAAAGGGTGGCATTAATACTATCTTGATTACTTGATTAGATGTACTATTAACGCCTTGATGGTAATATTGATTCCAATATATGCTAAAATTGTTTAGTTGTTTAGGTAATATTATTAGGTTAGTTAATTAATTTGTGTTGTTTACATTTTTACTTAATACGTACATATATTTTATATCATACTTATTCTTGTTTTTAGCCTCACTATATATATATATATATATATATATATATATATATATATATATATATATATATATATATATATATATATATATATATATATATATATATATATATATATATATATATATATAAATACATAGAACAAAGTAGATAGAACCTAGTGATAAAACACTCTTTTCGCCACAGTGAAATGTCGGAACTCAACGCTACGCTTGGTTTTGTTTCATAGTGTAGTTATGAAAATATGTCATTGCACTAAATGGGAATCATATCTAGAACGATCGCGCTTATACTCAGACTCCATGCCGCTACTTACGTTTTATTTATGTTCAATAGAGACGACGCAAGCGGTATCTATTGAAATTATGGCCAACATATATTTCATGACTGATGACATTCAAACGATGTTACGATAGCACAAATTTGTTGAGTTACGGCTAAAGGTTTATATATAGAGTCAGTGTAATAGAATGTGTGATGGGTGGCCTGAATGACTTATTAAATATTAGCATCATTTGTCTCTTAAAGTGCAGTAAACTTTTGGTTACCGTTCTTTAACCGTTGTATATAGTTTTGAAATGTAGAGATAAAGTGTTTATAGGAAAATAAAAAATATTTAATAATTTATTGGGATTATTGTACTTTAGGTTTTGAAATATCATCATTGATACTATTCTAATCTATTAGTAATGTAACTATATAGAGAGTTTATCACTAACTATATAGAGTTAGTGATAAATCTGTGTAGCAGGGAATTTACTATATTTTTAGTCTTGCGCTTACTGTAAATGATTGCTCATACTATATATACTCTTGAAACATTTCTTATCAACATTGAATTATATATTATATATTATTGATTAAAATAATTATTTAATTTATAAAATAAAGAGAGATTAAGAATTAATTAATTAATTTTTTATTATCTTTAATTATTTGATTATTTTCTCCATATAGTATGGGCTTTATAGTATATAGTGTTTCTTGTGTTGTATGAGAAATATCATCAAAAATAAACCAGCAACATTGTATATATATATATATATATATATATATATATTATTTATTAGTCATTAATTTTTTTGCATATTTTGATGATTACGTTCGTTTACTCATAATAATAAATGTTTGATTTATTGAAATTGTTTTAAACAAACTACTTTGTGTAGTTCTCTACAAGAAAAAACTAATTTGCGGTGCCTTTGGTGTTTGTATTTGAGTTGCATGCGAAAATAAAACATATAATTAAGAGAGTAACGTCTATTATAGCTAGTGGTTGAACTCTACCTAATTGAAGTTTGCCCCATAAAGATGCCATTGTAGGCAATTTTACTTATGTTACAAGTAATTGTATGTATAACAGAACGTTTTAGTGTTCGTTAATTAAGTATATAAAAGTTATGTTTACATTTGTCTGTCTGTCTTACAAGATTAAATGTTTATTTGACAATGACTTACCTTAATTTTCAAACAATGCACATACAATACTAACTTTCAATTGTAAATTAGTTAGATGATGATTCTAAAATACGAATTTATTGTTAGAGGCTAAAGTAAGCTACGATTAAGTTATATAGTTTATAGAATAGTTTTTTTATATTTCAAAGTATATTTTACATTCAAATATATAGAAGTTTTTAAGGAAATACAAATGTAAGTATATACGTAAGTCTATAGTTTTTTATGATAACACAAAATGTAAGTATCAAATTTGCACATAAAAAAGGCTTCATTTTTCATACCTTTGATCTATATCATTAATTAAGTGGATTCGAAATCTGCACTTTAACATGATATTTCTCATGGCGGCGGCTTTACAATTATGAATTGAATAGACAATTATTACGCTCACAAGGAAACGACGTGATTTGTGAGAATAAGCGTATAAAAGAAATTTTTATTTCATGTGAAATTTATGGAACTATAACGTAAAAACTGTCGAAATTTTAATGATTCCACTTATTTTATACATTTTTATGTATAATAATTTATAAATTATACTTTTATAATTGTATTTTTTCTTTAAAGATTCTTTAGATTATAAATATTACTCTCATATATACCTACTACATACATATCAGATAGTTTGTATGTTAGATAGTTTTGATAAATGTCACTTGAGTTTAAGCACATATATGCACGTTCATATATGTACTTTTGTTAATATTTTTAATTTATATAGAAATATGGATCTCTCCATAAATCATAATATGATTGGTTTGAAAAGACGACTTCCGGTTCGTGTAAAAAAGAATCATGACTCTATATTTTAAAGGATTGCGGAAGTGGGCGTTTTAAGATCGTACAGACTATGGTCCCATACATTTTGCAGAGCTCTTTGGTCAACCATAAAGATTTTAGAAATTATATTATTTCAAGCTATATGTTTTTTTTTAATTATATTACGTTACTTGTTACGTATTTTATATAATTTGTAATAATTAAAACTTTGTTCGAATATATATTTTATATAGTACTCTTATCTACACACAGTGCGTGAAACAATTTCATGTATAATTTTATCAAATCCTATAACTCTACATAATGTAGAGTTTGAACTTAGGTGATAATTTGTCGTACTCAAACGACATTTGCTACAAATTGATTGCTTCCTACGAGCGAAAGTTTACACGGACCAGTCCAGAGATGTGGCGATAAGATTTTATGCCTTAATTCAATATAGATATAACATCGTAAATACTGATATATTAGTTATAAAAAAGAAGATCGTATATTCTATAGTATTTTTAGATGTAATGCTTTTTTTGTGCTTAACACAGCTTCTTATCAGTTCTTTGAAGATTTGTAGTTAAATATATGTACTAAAAATATAGCTGTTCCCAGAAATAACTAAGTCAGTTAGTTTTATATCAACAAAGTTCAGTAATCTGTATATATCACAATTATTATTGCCACAAACCATAGGCATAACATATTAGTCTCTAACTTAACTTGTCGTAAAGCGAGCGAATCATAATATTGTAGATACTTTCAGCTTTCTAGCTTGTATCGCATCTCATTTAGTTTTAATCGACCCTTTTGGATAATAATCTTTCTCGTAAATCCTTAATAAGGACGTTATTCACTGTTGAAGGTAATTTATCGGGTAATGTGTATATAGATATACATATAGAGGTATACATGTAGAGGTAAGTCGCTCTGTATGTGTATAATGTGGGAATATATTATACATTATTATATTATATTAAAACACTTTCTCTTGTTGCAAAAATTCATTTTTATTTTGTATTTAATTAAATTAAATTAAAATTGTTTTACAAATGAAATTTAATATTTATAAAAATATGTGAAAAATATTGAGGCTAGTGGAACAGCGTGTGACAGTAAATGGCACAACTATTAGTGAAATGAAAATCGATTTTTTTCCCCAACTGGAAATCGAATCCACAATCATCGTGAGTCAGACGAATGATTTTGCTTAACAGTTATTTTTAAAAATATTACGTATCTAATGCCATCCAGCACGTTCGAGTGTTTAGTAGAATATTCAATTTGGGTTAAAGCTTTTCATAGCTAGCGTAGATTATATCTCATAGTAATATTGAATTTATTTTACATTTGTATTAACATAAACTCTTACGTCAAGTAAAAGTAGGTTCATTTATATGTTTTCCACTAGCTGTATTCATAAATAATTATGAATTCATTTCCTTGTACATAGGTACCGAAAGGTATAAAGAAATACTTGTGGTACTATAGTAAAGTTCGATATTCGATAACGATCGTGTACATCATATTTGAAATTGGAACCTTATTTCAGTCTATGTGCGATAAATGTCGCTTCAGGTCCTATTAGAGTGATTTTTTTTATAGATACAAAATAATATTTCAGTTAAAAAAACAATAACAACAAAAAAGAAAAATATGTACGTATAATATCGCTTTAATATCTCACAAATTCTATTCAAGATTATTGAAGAAACACATTGATAAAGCTTCCATAGGCTGTAGTAGATAAATCTGTGCTTTCTAACGTTGAGTTAATTGCAAAAGCTAAGTAAAGACCGGAATCTTACATTAGAGAATCACGAATGTAGTATTTATTTAATTTATTACTTGTATTAGTAATTAGATATGATGATATGGAAACTAATAAATAGCTTGTAAAGAGCTTCGGAGTGATTAAAAGCTTTACAAAACTTGCAACATAAGATTATTATGTATTATAATTTAAAACATATTATTTCACAAAATGAAACATGTCATTTGAGAAATAAAGAAATTTAGAAATAACAAAAGAAATTAATATATTTTATTTGAACGGAAATTGGAACAAAACCTATGTAGTTATTTGCGGTATATTTACACCAATGTTTGCCTCCGGCTTGGCCTGCATAGCCAAATATATTATATATTCTAAGTGCCAGGAGGTAACCTTGTTTACATGGAAACCACATAATTTAATATATTACCTTCTCCAATAATTGAACCTTCAAATAATAAAGGAATTTTTCAATTTTGTAGCTCCTAAGATAAGCTCGTTCAACCAAACTAAATCTCCAGCTTTAATATTACTATAGAAAAGCTAATACAGGTGTAATGTCAATGTCATTTACATAAGAAATTTGAGGTGGTATATTTATTAAAATAGGATTCTAGACTTAAGTAACAATTTACAGTCTAGTTACAATTGTGACCTAGAATATGAGCCCAGATAAAGGTGTCATTTAACGTAGGTATAAACACTTTGTTTTGTGTAAACAATATAGATACAAACTATGAGACCTGTAAAAAGAACGTAGAAAGTAGAACTATTTATTTGAGTGCTTAAGACAGAGTGTTAAGACACTGTGCTATCCATGTAATTGCTTGTTGACTCGTGTAACTTTCACGCGGGAATCGAAGCTGCATTCATCACGATTATGACCATACAATAAACGCAGTACATTACTTATTCTTAATTACAAATTAATATTTACATTTGAACAATATATTCTATTGCATATATTATAATAGAAAATCCGAGAACATCAAGATCAAGCGAGCAAATCCGCGAACGAGTCGCTAGTTTCTCAATAAAATACTTACATACATACATACATACAACATACATAATAATAATAAAAGACATCCTCTAATTAATCACAGTCACTTTAAATCGAGAACCGTTAGCAGATAGGTGGTCAAAGATCACCGCTATCTCATTACAGGCGCCGGAAGATCTTCTTTTTAGCTGTAAATCGTTTATCGGCAACACAGTATTAAATCAGGTCCACATATTTAATGCACAGCCTAGGTCTAGGCAGCCTGGCGTAGCGTAGCGCATGCCTAGATAGCGATCGCGGTCAAATTTACACTAACGACCCTTTCACACGCCCGCATTATCTGTGTATTATTAATTATATTTACAATGATTAACAAAAAGTACTGTGTTATTTCTATTCACATTATCGATAGAAAATATACTTAAATAAAACATATAAAAATTGTGAACGCAGCGTTATTTGAATACGCGCCTCATGGAAACCGTCCGTGCTCTCTGACCACTAAGCCATGCGTTCTTCATCAAGCTGCTTTGAAATTCTTATATGTTTTATACGCTGATCCTAACAATATATATATATATATATATATATATATATATATATATATATATATATATATATATATATATATATATATATATATATATATATATATATATATATATATATATATATATATATATATATATATATATATATATATATATATATATATATATATATATATATATATATGTATATGTATATAAAATATTCAATATAGTGGATATAGATTTGGCTTTATTATTGACCTTTGGCTGAAGCAGACGAAAGGAACTCAAACAAAAAATATTTCAAGAAGAAATATAAATATACCTACTGTATAATTTCTTATATCGACTTTTCCTTCTAATATGCTTACCACAAAAATAACAAAAATCAATATATAATAGATTAAATTACAGATTACGAGCAACAGTGCGAGTAGCTCAGTGAATAACGTACTACACCTAGAATATAGTACGTATTGTATCGGGATGAATACTGTTAGACCTTTAAAGACCTAAGATAGTTTAGAAACAAAGGTGTTAATTAGCTATATATACTCTTATGGTAAATGTGATATAAATATAAGTAAATTTATAGTTACTAGTAGGTTCTAGTACCACCATTGTTTTCAGATACACGCTTTTTCTTGCACATAACATGGTAGAAGAGGACGTGGTGTGAAGACACTCCGTTCTCCGCTTTCCTCCCAGATTCAAGACTTAGAGTATATAGTGGCGGAACTTAACGCCGTGCATCGGCTTCCAATAACCGGGAATTCATCCCTCTGAATGCAAATCGAACTCATAAAGATCACTTTTGCATTCATTCATGTTTTCCCACTGAGCTACGATGGCCTCTAAATTTAAAAAAAATTAACATATTTTTTTTACATTATTACAAATATAGCATTTATCAACATTATTCAGAATAAAATATTATTTCTATATATATAAAAAATGGAAAACGGAGAGTTTCTCTCACACACATATCATATTAACTCAAAATTACATATAAAATATGAACAAAATCAAAATCTAACAGTACATTTACACAGCACGCACTTCGAAACTAGCGTTATCCATTCAGGGTCCACGCGCACTACCGTAGTCACGATTAGTTTGACCTCGCGTGTTTGTAATCTAGTGAATCCTATCTAACTTTATTAGGCAGTGCACTTTGTTTCCTTGGAATTCAGAATTAAAAGCGTTTGTTTTGTAATGTTAGTTTAAACTAAACGGCGATGTGTATGTGTTTTTTTTTTATTTTATTTGTTTTTTTTTTTAAAAAAACCACTATTTTCTTTTATTTCTGGTAATTTTGATATACTATGGCAATAATAATTATCAACAAATGGTCATTTATATTTTGTCAGATACGTCTTCTCTAACTAGAAAGTAAATTTTTTACAAAACTTCCTCAGTAGCCCGATAAAAATATAAGACGAAATACTTAAAGAAACATAAAAATTTTAACGCAGCGGGATTCGAGCCCGCACCTCATGGAAACCGTCCAAGCGCTCGGACCACTAAGCCATGCGTTCTTCCTCACGCTGCGTCGAAATTCTTATATATTTTTATACAACTTATTACGTTATTATCATCTTTGTAGGGAGATTTTTATTTATATACGCTACCCAAAAGATTATTGCAAAGAACAATCATTTGACAAGAGGGAATGCTATTTTTATTAAATATTAGGATATAATTTGTTAGTATTTTTTCTATCCTTAGAGTGGATTGACACTTTAAAATTAATCAAAATATCTAATATGAGAAGAATTATTAAATACATTGCATTATATCATAATTCAAATTAAATTTGAATTATATAAGATTGTCTACAGAACGATTCGTCTCTCGATTCACTTTGGAATATCAGTTTTGGACGAAATAATCTTTTGAATATTTTGATCTAGCACGATTAAGCTAGGCGTTAAGTTCCACCACTTAATGGCTGGAATCGGAACAGAAAATGAAGAACGGAATTTCTTGAAACTAGATCTCTACTAAATGTATATATAGATTTCAATTTTTTTTTGGAAAACGATGTTTCGAATACTGCAGCAGTCCGTGATCACGAGTACACTCAATTAATTAATGCGTTTATATCGCTTTATTAAAATGTATAAAAAGTTGCTAAAATCAAAGATCTTATAACATATATCTATTAGACTGTGTGCCTACACTACTATATGCAATATATAGAGGAAAAAAGAAAAAAATATATAACTAATATAAATTTATTTCTGTCTCCATTATAAAGAATAAATATTAAGTAAGATCTACAGTGCGAGTGTAAACGCCAATGGCCGCTTATTCACGTGTCGTAATTTGTATCGGATGAAGAACTGGTCTATCGCATTTTTCATTTGCCGTACCTTCCTTCTAACAATCTATTGTGACTATAAGAGCGGGTTTGTAATAGAAGTGCGTGTTTTGCTTTATTTTAGTGATACTATGTTGGTTGAAGTGAATAATAAATAACTTTTATATGAAACAATATTGATTGACTTAGTATTTTAAATTGTTAAATATATATATATATATATATATATATATATATATATATATATATATATATATATATATATATATATATATATATATATATATATATATATATATATATATATATATATATATATATATATATATATATATATATATATATATATATATATATATATATATATATATATATATATATATATATATATATATATATATATATATATTTAGTACTCATACATATGTAGGTATATTATAAATATATTGTTGTTATGTTTTGTTAGTAAACTTTTTTTTAGCATCAAGCTTTATTCTGCTTACAACTGAGAGATTAGAGTTAAGTTTCTCAGTCAATCCAATAAAAAGGAAAACGAAAATAAAATTCAATTAAAATAAAATTAAAAAAAATAAAATTAAAAAAAATAAAATTCAATAAAATTCAGATTCAATAAATCTCAATAATTGAATTAATTGAATCTGAATTTTTAATAAAACGTTACTTTGTGACTTTATACGCAATGTGTTGAAAAAGGCCGGAAAGTAGAGAACAGATAGAGATATAATATATAAACATATATAGCTGTTATAAATAAAAAAATAACTAAACTAAATTCTAATTCACTCTAAACTCTAATTCAATAAAAACTCAAATTTTTCATTACAAAATATCATATAAAATATACGAAAATTCATTAATAAAAAAATAAATGTAAAAAAAAAGCTTCAATGCAGTAGATTTCTTTTAAATTGTATCTAATCTAGCACTAGCGTAGTATGAAACGTACGCACAAAACGTTATTTACGATTCAGACCGACGTTAGAGCTCAGCGTTCGATGCCACAATAAGTGTCATAACACCGATATAAGTTATCACCGTTAGACGTCGCTTATATTCGCATTATTAAATCTTATGTAGAGCTCTATAAATATGGCCAGTCAGGTTCTACAAGTATCAATAGAAAATGAATGATATTGATATATCTGCACTACGTATACATTCTACGGGCTTAGGTTGTATGTAGTTTAAAAAAAAAAACAAAACATTTTCATGCTTTTTCCAGCATTTCCTATATATATATAGTGTTAGTGGAGACAGAGGGGACTTAGTGGCAAGCCACTCCACTCTCCATGGAGCTTTAAAGCCTAGTTTGAAAACAACAAAAATAAGCTCACGGAATTTTTACACATTTATTAGTATGTAATTTTTTTGCAATATCTGATGGTATCTAAGCTACTGTATTGTGTTAGTTCTATATACAATTTAATACTTTATATGTACTGTCAACAAAAAAAGTAACATGCACGCTAGATAAATGAAATAAAATTTGCATCAAACTTCAATAAATAAAAGTGCTTGTATTCATTTGACATAATTTTTTATTTTTTGCAATTTAGTTACATGAAATGAGAAGTGAAGTTCAAAAAAATAATGCCTGTAAATTGTATAAAAAGGCACGGAAATAGCTTGTATCTCTTATATTGTTTCATTTTATTATTTTAAGCCGCGTATAACAGTTGCCGCGTATGTTTCCCGCTTTCCATCTAATTTTCGGGACATTGTGTTTTGAGCTGTGGAACACAACGCCGCGGTTATCTTGTTACCGAAAACATATAAATCTCTCTTTATCCAAAAATAAAGCAGCATTTAACATAAAGAAAAATCACTCTTCTTCACTAGAAAAAAGAGAAAGATAGAGAAGTAATAGAGTAATACGAAATTCTCAACAAACAAGAATTCGAATCCTTCACATCGGAATTAAATATCAGAAAGAAAAAGGCAAGCCACCTGATACACACAAAAAATCACCCAAAAAAATTGGTCTAAAGCTTGCTCAAAGAAACCCTACTAACATAAATCCATTCAACCGTGAATTCTCGATACAACGCGCCCGATAAGCTAATGCCGGACGATTTCGATTACATCATTGAAAAAATATTATATTACTTTGTGGTATATTCATTATATATTATCTAGGTATGTGTTATATATATATGTATACTTACCTATATTTATACTATCTTTCTCTATATATACGAGTATATATGAATATATATAAATAAAATTGAAATGTCAGTCTGTGATTGCAAATAATTGTATTATTTGAAGCGTATATAGTTATTTACATGATAATAGATAAACATCTTATTTACATATTTACATATATTTTTCATTGTGTTTCATACACAAAGTGAAAAGGTAAAAACAAACTTTTGTACCACCAAAAGGAAAAAATAAAAAATATTAATACATGAGAGTAAATTCGAGAACATCGATCAAGCGGGCGATGCCGCGAACGGATCGCTAGCTATAAATAAATTACTAATGATAACCAAATACAAATTTAGGTTTTCGTAAGAATAATGCAAATCTTCTTTCAATGATAAATTCCCTATACAGGATTTGAAGTCCCTACCGTCGCATTAAGTCAACTATGCCACCATTATCAACTCTATATTAAATTTATACTATACGCATACATTACACCTTATTTTAATATTTTATCTATCGACCGTTTCATGGTATTTTCTATGGCGTATAAATAAACGGTGTGACGGGGAAGCGGAAACTGCATTCAATGAGAGCAATACAATTGTCACTAACTTAACTTGGTGTGAAGGTAGCCTAGACAGTCACACCTCATCGGCTTAGTGACAGCGTGTAAATTTAACGTTCTGATGTCCCAGGTTCTAGTTGAAGGATTCTTGGATTAGAATCTACAATAGGATAATAAATTGTTTATAATATATAATCTATTTCATATAAAAAGGAAATTTCTGCATAAGTACACAATTGTGGCAAAATAAAACCATACCTCGAAACTAAATTTTATGAGCAACTGAATAAGGTTAAGTTTTAATAATATTTATCTAAACAGTATAGAAGATAAACATAATTTTACATACAAAATTCAAATAAAGAATAGAATTGACAACCACCGACTGACTACAGAACACTGCAGCTGCACCACAATGGTATCAATTAATTATAATACAAAATCAATTTCTCATGTAAACGTCGTGATTGCTTAATAAAAAATTATCTTGAACTTATAACAAGCTTTGGCACTTTAGGAGGCTTTAGGTACCCTTTTGGTCCCAAAGTGAAATAAAAATGCTTAGAACAATACCTCTGAGCGGACGACACTGTTTTATGCGCATATTCAAATTAATTACATCTTACCTTGTTATCTGTCAGATGTAGGTAGGTGCTCTGTTTATTTATTATTTTACATTCTTAGAGATATTCGCAAAGTATATTGAATTTGTTTAAAAAAAAGGAAAAAACAGTGAATTTAGTGATAAATCACTTTGTTTTTTTGTTATATCTGTTGGTTGTGACTTCATTCTTAGTCATTTGCACATTTATACTTATTTGTAATATAAGCACATATTTCTTTGGTAAGTATAGACAAGGTATATATTTTTATATAGAGCGACAGTGGAGACCATAGCAAAAAAAGGCTTTTTCTGCCTACACCGCAAGGATCCAGGATATAACATATATCTGTAAACGTGAAAAAAAAACGAACATTAGAAAATAAATTACAATTAAAACTTAATAGCATCTACCAATTGTTTTAGTAATGATTCCCTGTATTTATTATATTACGATTGGACGTCTCTCCTTCTTACAAGGTACTGGGTTCATAAAATTCTGTTTTTGCTAGCGTTTAGTAAAAAGTGAGACTATAAGTTGCCGTTCTCCGGCTCTATTGGTTGATATTGGCAACATTCACATCAATAAATACCAGCGAGGACTAATGTTTAATGCAAAGCTTTGTAAGGCTGTAGCTACAATTGTTGATAGCTATATATTATTCTAGCAGTCATTTAGATCTTTTGACATATTTTTTCTGAATCTACATGATTTTTCTGGTATTAGTTTAGAATATATCTTGGGAGAATGTTTTTTTTTATGTAGATTTTGTATGTGTTATAAATTTCAATCCATTTCATCAATTAATTTGTTTAGTATTTAGGCAAACAATTGAGAAAGGCGTGCTTACTCATTAACTATAATTTGTTAATTACTGAATGAATTCAAATTCTATAAACCATTTCATATATTCCTATGAATTTTCCTAGTTTTCGCTAAGAAAAAGTTTTACTCGTAATACAAGTATAAAAAGATGTCACTAATCAAGCTGTGTTCACACGAACATCCGTACTAATAAAATTCAGGACTTCAAGATGTAATTTAAAAAAAAAACACATTAAATCCTATTACTTAGATTTCATTAGATAAAATTAAATTACGTAGAAAATATAGCTTACAGGGCTTTTTACAGAACCATTTATCTTGATCCACGTAGCTTTCAATACAAATAAAGTAATTCCAACGCAGCGGGGCGCATGATATACTGGACGTGTTTTTATCAACTTTTAAATTACTTATGCTCATAGAATGCTTATAAGGATAGCTCCTAAGAAACGGTAATGTGGACAGACAGATGTACCATTTCTGATGTAAGTATATGCAAGTGATAAAATAAGACCATGGACGGAACGTTGCGATAAGCCATTCTTTTTAACATTTTCAGCATCCGTTTTTTTTTAATTTACATTTACATTTAGCCATTTACTTTACGGACTCCACCAATTATCGCAAGTAGATATTTTATTTCCATATTAAATTTGAATTTGTATTAATTTTACTTCTATTAATAAAATATAATAACATTAATGTGAATAGAGCCTTACTTAGCTAAAAGCTACCCAGATTGATGGTGCTCTTAGTTTCTGATAGTCGCAGTTAGCGGGTTACTGACTTATGCGCTCAGAAAGAGAGCGTGAGGAAGGACGTGTGTCAATAAATAAGAATTATTAATGTTGTTTGTACCGAGCTTCTAGTTATTTGTCCGTGGTATGAATCAACTAATGTGTGGATTAATCCATAGTAGCCCAGTGGGATAGTATCAAACGTGCCTACGTGGTCACAGGTTCAATTAGAGATAGTCGTGGCTATATGTGGACTACAGTGTGGAGCTAAAACTATTAAAATATTTTTATTTACCTGATCCTTACCGCACATTTGTAGGAAAACAAAAAAGTGTAAGAGAGATCACACTATAATATATTCATATAGTTTATAAAAATAGAATTTACTATATAAATATAAGCAATAGAGCTCCTATTTCTATCTAATAGTGTTATAGATATCGTTTAAAGTGTAGAGTTACGCTGAGGTGTCAGACCGACTGTCAGGCCGACAACCACAGTATGCGATACTAACGGTTGGTTTCAACTAAATTATACGATAGAAGGGGTTAGCTATTAACCTATTTAATATCAGATTTCCGTATTTAAAAATCAAAATGATATTCACGCTGTATCCCCCACATGGCAGGGTAGGCAGAGGGAAGCTTAGGAATCCTAGGAACCTAGTGTTAAGACACTCCGTTCCTCGCTTTCCACCTTTTGAAGCATTGCGTGTTGAGTGGCGGAACTCAACGCCGCGCTTTGCATAGACTATTTAAAGTAGCTTCTAAAAATGTAAAGTTTCCATATTATTAATAAAGATAGAGTCATGATTCTAACTGGCCATACGATGAGTGTGGATTCAATGCCACGTCGAAGAGTCAATATGAAAATGTTCATTGAAAAATTTTCATTTTCTATCCCATTTCCATCTATTAAGACAAAGTGCGGCGTTTAGTTCCGTCACATGGCACTCTAGTCTTAACACTTGCTGGTCTTTGCCTATTCGCTTACGGATACGGTTACGGGAGATGCATAGAAAAATGTATATTTGTAATGTTATTTTCAAGTTATGTTCAAATAGATTGAAATATTATGATCATTTGTACAACTGATATATGGTGCTTGGCGAGACAGGGATCGTTTACATCCGCTACCGTTTTCTTAATGTTCTACGATGATACTATGTTTAGTTTAAACACTAGTAGTGGCTGTGTAGTAATAAAATATGTTAATTAACGTTATTTTATTGTATTTATTGATTGAAAAAATTTAAAATTATAGTAATAGATTCATAACCGATTTGATTTTGTTATAGACTAGTCAAACTAAAATCTGTACCTTGATCTTTAGAATGTATGAGAATATAAAGAAATAAAACAATACGTTGTATTTTATAATAAAACTTATAGAAACCGTAAAAATTTCTTAAAGGATTTCCAACGAAATTCGGGACAAACGTACAAAAAAGTCAAAGTCAAGGTCGTTATATGAGTTTCCGGCTCCTCTTCTTCCAGAGGGCGCGACTTGTTTAAACAACTTTTTATATAAAGCTTTTGAACTTTAAACTTATAGACTTAAGGTTCAAAATGACATGTGTTTTAAGTCAAAAGGCCTATTTAAATAAGGTAGTCAGTAAGGGATAGGCTGAGATAGTGATGTGCGCGAGAATGAGACGCGCTATAGCGATGTTGCCGGGCTTTTGATTTAGTGATGTGATATAAGGTATCGACATTATTTATTATTTATTATTATATATTACATACTAATTAGTAAACACTATGAACTTTCAGTACTTAATTGTTGTTTATTTTTTTTACCGTTATTAAACATCAAGCATATTATAATGTATTAAATTTTATATAGGCAAATATTTTTTTTAATATTAATTATGAACAGGCAAAGGTAAAGTATGTAAAGTCACTTTTCTAACGAGCACTTATTATGAAAAAATTGTACCTGTAACTTGTTATTTGGAAGAATACAGTAATAGCTGAGCACTTTGATATAAAGGATAATTTTTCAATATCATATAAATTAAAAAAGATGATTTAATAATTAAAAGCTTGATATGTATCAATACCAGTTAAATGACTTCGACCATTCTCGCGCTTTCAATTCTTGCACTTTACAAGAACATGTAAAAAAGATCATTTTAAAATTGAATACGTTGTATTCCAATCCACAACTATCGTATGTACTTTAAAATATTGTCCCGCTTTGCCACGACGACCTCTAAACATTTTTTTAAACAATATTAATTATATTTAAATTAATTAAAAAAAAATCCACAGAAATGAAAATGAACGTTTCTCTCACACACATCACTAGAGAACAGATGGCGTCGTCGGTTAGAAAGACTTCGGGATTCTTAACGTCGCCTTCGCATCTCGTGACGCATACAACGCGGTGGAGAGATGCTTAGGAATTAAGAGATTTCTTCAAACACTACATGAATAAAATAATTAATTATTAAGAATTAGTTAATTTTTAACTTGTGAATTTAAAGTGTATATCTATCTTTTATGTAAGGAGAGGCCGTCGTGGTGCCTGATTGTAAAAGCGACGGTTGTAGGTTCGCTTCCCACTTGGGGAGAATGAATTGTTTCATTTAGTTCCACCTCTCAATAAGCAATGTCTCAAAATTGGGCGGAAAGTAGATAAGATCGTAAACACTAGGTTCCCTCTGCCTACCATTCTAGGTGCGGGGCACAGTGTATTGTGAAGCTACAAGCTATATATTTTTTAATTTTTTTTATTAAAAAAAATATTAATTACATTTCATTTAGTCGTGAGTTGGAATTCAAATTGAAAAATGGTGCAATTTCAAATATTATTTACTTCAAATCAGATGTCAGTCAGTCAGCTATTTTAATCTTTTAAAATGACCAACATATTTGTACACAAAAATATAATTTCAATGTGATTTTATTAAATATTTTTCACCTCTACTGCATCTAGTTTTAAATCTACTTGTATAGAGTGATGAAATCTAGAACTGCTCTCTACTAAATTATCACAGCAATCCATCTTTGGATTATTGACCATTAAAAGTTATATCTACACAGTCTCGTTGCTTACTTGCTGTTGAATGTGATCGGAACGCCCTAGTTTTCAGTTAGATTATAACTTAGTCTGAGGCCTGTTCTTATCTTCTTGAATAATAAATGAACATTTCATGTACATCCAGTGTCGTGGAAAATGGCAGAAAATTTACACTTTAAGCCTGTTTAACATTATTTTCGTTTAAAGAAGAAGTTCCGTGAATACACAGGTCTATGGTTGCAGAGACAGGTCATTGAAGGTGACCTTCACTTGACATCTTCTACTATTCTAAGGCTACTTAGATTAACAATGACTATAAATATTCCAAAATTATACGATGACTTTTAACATATTAAAAAAAATCCAGATATGTCACATTTAATATGAAGATGCGATCACTATTTATATAATTTTTTTTTTATTTTATTATCCTTATAAGAAATATATATTTAAACTAGCTCCACTTAACCGCGAGAACCTATTGGTTGATTGATTAAACACGTGAAACCAATTAGGTAGAGAGTCTTAACACTGTGTTCCCTCTGCTTATCCCGCTATATGCGTGATACAGCGTGAAGCTAAAAACACAACCATATTTCCTTTAAATTCATTTTATAATATAAGAAAATGATCAAAAACATTAAATCTAAAACGCCGAACTCAACCGGTTGTAGACCTGTTGGAACCATTATATTCTCATCACGCCGAACAAAAAGTTATAATTACATACCTATATAGGTATTTATTATTGGTCTTTGTATTTTTATGTTCAATATTAACTTCTTAATTTGGGTAGGCATTAGGGGATCTACAAAATTGATCAAATCATTTATATTATTTATTAAATTTGACAGTTGTTAAGGCAGTTGTGTCGCACTTTGAGCTAGTGTCTGATTTGAACTGTTATTGACTGACTTCCGTTGACTTCCGCCACTCACATGTTCGGTCGAAAGTGGTGGAGATAATATTTTACCACTAGGTATATCTCTACATACCGTTCAATATGCGTATTGGCATCCTATCTTATACAAATATCGGGTAAATGCACCTCGTACTGGCCCTCTAAGGGATCAGTACCAATTTCATGATTTTGGACCAACGGAAAGTAAAATTGATAATAGTTGACAAACTTAAAATTGCCGGCGTATGCATTTATTTTGTATGAAATAGTATATTTATACACATATATTTTTGGAATGATTGCTTTTTGTGATATATACTTGTAAATTATTAATCTTCATATGTAGAGTAAATTCTCACTTAGTCGTTATAGGTTTCGATTACCTGACGAATTTCATACAACATACTGCAAAAACGAGGCATAAACGCTCGCTTTTCATTGCGTTGTGACCAGAGGACAATAAAGATAGATCCAACAAGATACCATTTATTCCTTTTGAGATATAGAAACCTTAAATAAAGATTATTTTAAAAAAGGTTAAAAATACAAGACAGTTACATTTCAAATCTCCAAAAAGCATTCAACCAAGAACAGATAGATAGGTAGATATACAAAAGATAAAAAAAAGTTAGATATATCAAAAAACCACCCAATTACCTTAATTAAAACCAAGGAAAGAGATATTACATTAAGTAATAGTCAAACACGCTGAACATCCAAAATCTATTATCTTAGAGCTTCTAATCGCGATAATGGACAAAGCAAGCTGACTATTTTATTTGTGAAAGCTAAGCAATTAACAAGTTGTATTCGAAGTGTGGGTACTCCATTTTAAAATCCCATCGTGGGATCGATTTATACTATCTCTATTTAGTAAAAGGTTACCGGATTTCGTTTTAATATCGAAATTGGGAGCTTTTAGTTATTATAAAACTATATATATATATATATATATATATATATATATATATATATATATATATATATATATATATATATATATATATATATATATATATATATATATATATATATATATATATATATATATATATATATATATATATATATATATATATATATATATGTGAAATGGGGGAACGGAGTGTCTTAACACTAAGTTGTCTGTCTCTGCAGCTAAAGCTTAGTATTAGTATATAAAGGAGCAATAAATTAAAAATATATATTAATGATTTTATGATTGCTTAAATTACTTTTCAATGTCAGACGCACGAAAGCTTATTGAAATTCATAAAAAAACATTTTGTTTAATTTAAAACTTGTACATTTGCAAAGTTCGTCGGCTCGAGTGCAATATTTCGCACCCCTGTAGTAACACGAAAAAGGCACCAAGTGATCGAACCTTCACAATGCAACAAGTTGACAGAGGCCGGCATTACCGACCGGTAGCTGTTTGTACGCCCATTCGCACCTCCAGGCTATGTGGCTGCTTAGTTGTATTTATTTATACGTACAATATATATATATATATATATATATATATATATATATATATATATATATATATATATATATATATATATATATATATTATGTTATGTTATGTTATTTTTATCATAATATATAATTTTAAATAATTGCCAAATAAAGGTAAATAATATTTTTCACTAGTTCTAATCCAAAGTTATATCCTATATATAATACTGTGAATTAACTATTTAGATCTGCGATTTGCTGTATCCCCACTTTACTTTAGTTTTGCGAATATTTAGCACTTCTTAATTTTCGCAAAACTTTAGTAAGTAAATTACTTTGATATATGTATGCCTTAAAATAAGTCAACTCGCTCAATATTGATCACATTATTTAATTGACTAGGAAAATTCCTATAAATAAATAGATTTCTACAATTATTATCTATCGTTCTTAAGTTTTCTCTAGTACTATATAGTGAAGGGACACATCAGACTGAAAAGGATCAATGTGGATCCCCGTTCTTTTTGGTTTTCATTTGTTTTCAAAATGTTTCCAGTGAATTGAATTGAATTGAATACGTTAAGTTGCATACAATGTGTGCTTTATATAAAGTTTCCGAATATTAAGAAAAAATATCCTTTAAAGTGATCTTAGAGCTTTCTTCACGTAAGTCCGTGATGAAGTGTTTTTGAGAAATCAAAAAATCATCCCACGTACAAATGTTCAGGCTCCACGTTCATATATACAAATTCTTAACAAAAAAGACATCAGGACTTCGTCGTGCTGCCGCAGTAAATGTTTTTTATATTAAGAATAATAAATTTACGTCATAAGTTGTGAGAAATGCAAAGTTTTATTAGTGTTCCGTATCTCAAATGAAAAAAGACGGAACCCTTATAGAATCATTTTGTGGTTCGTCAAGTTGGTATTTTACGTGATTTTCAGGGTAATTTGCTTGTTATTAAATAAGCGATCTGGTAGTAGTTCGATTCCCACTTGGGGGAATAACATATAATCTTCTCACAAAACTTTTCTTACTACTATCGCTTCTGCTAGCGCTTTACTATATCTATATATGTTTATCGTGGTTTTGAGTTTAGCCACTCAACTTTAATAGAATTCGGCAAAAACATTGTAAGCTCTCTCTCTACCTACCCTGCTATTTTGAGAGTATTTAAAGCTTTTTAACTTGTATCTAAATTTAAAAAACGCTACCGCTTGTGATTTAAGCCCTTTCAGATGAAGTAGTTCCCAGTAAAGTCTATCTCATGGATTTATCTCACACGTTCATCTCAGTTCGTGTACGTGTATGTGTGTTCTTTGTGAGGAATTCGACGATGTTTAGATGGTTTAGTTATTCACATGCAATTATGTATGTATTATATCAATTATTTCTGTATACATGGTGTTCAATTACCGCTATAATGTGGTGTTGTTAGAACGAGCTGTATATTTTGCTTTTTTTTATAAAATAGTCAGCAAGAGAAATCTGAGTGTCATAACTTCTTTAAGTTTAGTTCACCTATGCCTAGATACGGGATAGATGAGGGGTCAGCTACGAAATTCAAATCCTCAAATCCTCCCCAAGTGGGAACCGAACACATTGCACGTGTGTGTTTAATTTTAAATTTAAATTCTCAAAGAAATGTAAAATTTATATTTTAATTTAAACCTGCGTCATTTTGCATAAGCTGTGAAACTGAATTCACGTCTTATCCTGTTGTTAGTGCTTCTTTACGACATCCAACATGCTCATTTCCAGTCTTCTATATTTAGTAATTTTGGCTGTTCGCTGTCAGTCAGTCAGTAACGTCAGTCAATTTATATGTATATAGTCATTTAGAAACAAATTTGCCAAAATATCTTATTAATTCAAAAAAACACCTAGCCTGTCTTCTTCGAGTACACTTACAGAACTGTTATATTTTGTCGCTTTCTCTCGTAATTTGACATTAAGTTTCGCCGCTCAAACCGAAATGTGTCAAAAAATTTTCGGAGAGCGGAGAACGTAGTGTTTTATCACTAGATTTTTTTGTCCACTCTGCAATATACAGGATATAGTATAAGAAATCAAAAATCACTCTCGATTGTTATGAGTACCAGAATACATGTACCTGCATCATACCAGCCTACTTAAGTTGTAAGCGTTAAATAACTACACGATATAATTGCAAAAACCTTTAAGCATCTTGTTCAAACATTCTTTCACACACGGCTCGTACGTGTCAGAGTTTACTGTTGTTGTAGGTTCAAATATATTTCCATTTCATATTGGTACATTACGAGAGGTATATGAAGAAAGTATGGAAATAAAGTGATAGAAGAGTAACTATTAAGAAAGTTAAGGAGACTTCAGTTGACCTTATACTTGAAGAAGGTCACGTTAGAGGTCACGCATGACGATCTCCCGTAGGTTACGCTCCATTCCCCCTGACCCTAACTGACTGACCTCACTAGGTAAAAAGAAATGGAATTGGAATATCCCAATTCCAAATGAGTAAAACAATGTAAGAATATCTTTTGATATAGACTATACCTATAATTATGAAAAAAAAAGAGAGTTACATTAATTGTCCCGCACGTAGCATGTGGGATAGAACTCTCCTTTTTTTACTTTTCGATATAGCACTTCTATATTAACAATATTGTTGTTTGCAGGTAAGCAAGGTATCGTCTGTTCTTAACAAAGGATTGGTGAGTGTCTATTCACCTCACGTCGCACGTGTTGCGGGAAAAATAAAATTTTAAGGTAAAAAATAGGTTTTTAGGACAAAAGAATATATAAATCTGTACAATCATAAAAATATATGATTCAATAATTCTATGAAGTCTACACAATCATAGCTGTCATTAGTTTATTTGTGAATTGGGCAGATCATCAGTTATATTCTTAAGTATCATAAAATTCGAAATTGTTTTATGACTTTGCTCCTATTAGAAGCCGTGTAAATATTCTGGCCATTTAAAATAGTATTGTAAATTACGTAAGACAATATACGGCGTTGGGTTCCGCCTAAATACGCACACACACACACACACACACACACACACACACACACACACACACACACACACACACACACTATAATAATTTGAAAACTTAGTAATTTTTAATATTTTACTTCAGCGATTTTTTGAAATTGTACCACATTACCTAAATTCACGTAAATTAACATTTTTTAAGCTTTCATTGAAATGTGAAATTGTCGCTAGTTATATTTTTTTTTTTATAAGTATCATTCTAATATAAAAAAATTGTAGCGACATATAAACCTGCGCTAGTTAGAAATTGTTTTTTGGAGACTACATATATGTAAAAACGTGGCGTTCTTCATTTTCTTCCCATACACCGACACCAGGACATCAAACGGAGCTCAGCGCCGCACTTCATTCAATCATACCGTGGAGACGGGAAATTCACGACTACAGCTTTTACATAATGTACATTTAATAAACCCCTTTTATAGTTATCTGACGCAATAATTAAAATACTTCGAGTGTTATTTTAGCAAAAACAGTCATTAATACCTTATACGAGCGTAAAATGTATGAACACCGTCCCCGTCTCAATAAAATATACATTTAATGGAGTATTAAACATAAGGCATAAATATACTTAATTAAGTTGAAATGGGTTTTATTGTGATTCTTATAAAGCTTGGTCTGCCTTGACCTCTACGAGTAGACAAGGATTGTATTTAGTGACTAATTATTCTGTTTTGCTATTGATGAGACGAGTTTATTTATATTACTCGCCATGTACCAAGTTTTCTGTCGTAACTTTTTGTTTTATTCGCTCTAGATATTTTATAATTTTCCTTTGTTATTCACATTTCACAGGATGTTTAAAACATCCAACTTCTACATTTGTTTACACACACACACACACACACTAACACAAACATATAATATATATATATATATATATATATATATATATATATATATATATATATATATATATATATATATATATATATATATATATATATATATATATATATATATATATATATATATATATATATATATATATATATATATATATATATATATATATATATATACACACATATTATTGATATCCATCTAGTGTGATTTTAACTTGAAATTATAAGCTTGGTTAGACTTAATCAAAATTACGTAGATTTCGGTGTTACATCGACAGCCAAGATCAACTGTTTGTTCTTTTCAAAAAATCGACTGCACACCCAGCACCTTCTGACTGGGCGCAGCGTTGCTCAACCCAATCAATCTATGTCACAATGTTGGTGTCAGTAAGTTATGAACTCCTTGACCCTCTATCTAACTGTTTACATTTGTATATTTATTTTGTAACTTAAACCTGTGGACTATGAGCCGCTTTCCTTTATATTTTGACATCTATCTCTTATATGAATGACACATATATAATAAATTATATATTTTTTTTATTATTTCTATTATTATCAATATATTAATTATCTCACTCGAGGTCATTTTCATGCTCTGGTTAAGCGCGGCGTCGAGTTCAAACACTCATAACGCAATGCCACTGGCGGAAAGCGGAGAGAGAATAGAATGCTTTGACACTATTTAGTTTCTTTCTTGACTTCATGCTTTTTCTAGCAGGATAGGCAGAGAGAACCCAGTGTTAAGACTTTCGGCATAAACAATAATAAACCAAAACTTACCGAAACAAACAAAACTTACCGAAACAGATTTACACAAGCAAGTAAGTACACTTACACGGTCTTTTAAATATGCACATTATCATTCACTCAGTACAAACGGTTTTGGCATTTGAATTTAACATTTGTGTCATTTGAGATAAAGCAACACCCATAACTTGTGTGACCTGTGACTATTGATAAACCTGTGCCAGCTGGTGACTTCTCTTATGTAAATCACTGGCTTCTATATTTTCATATATTTGTCTCATACATGATATTTTTATGACACTTGATTTAGACATTTTAATGGGTTTTTAATATAATATGCAGAAAGATAAGCATTTCATGTGGAACTTCATAAGATCGGTAAAACTATAAAATATATAGAAATTTTAGCTTAGTAACATAAAAGTAAAAAACAAAAAGAACTTAATAAAAGTATTTCAGCATATCATATATATAATGAAAGTATCAGCCTAAATATGGACTATAAGTAAAGTGACCTTCACACGGTGTAAACAGTTGTAATATAGTTTCATTTTTCTAGGATATCCACGCCAACGATTTTGCCGGAAAAATTTAGGAGCTATATAAAAAACTAGACTTCTTGCAGTCAGTCAGTCAGTTAGAAGCTATTCAAACAGTACATTTGTAAACAAATTATATTTTTCATATACAGACAAATATTTGTAATAAATTTGTTATATACAAATATTAATGTTTCATGAAATTTGTTAAACGATTAATCGATACGTACGAGTTTGTCTCGAGTAAAGATCGTTAAGTTGCTACCGTGGCTATAAATACTCAATGGAATTCAGCATTAATATATGAAATAATAATTTAATATACAAATTTCTCACAATGTTTAAACAAAATCTATTAGTATGAAAAAAATAACTATGAATTTTTTGTTAGGGTGCTTCTTCTCCTCCTGGTAAAATGAAAGAAAAAAATTTGGACGTTTTGTAAAAAAATATTTAAAATGTATAAAAATCGAGAGTATAAAATTCAAAGATTCTATTACAAAAATAACTAATATGTAGTTGCGTATGACATATGACATGTGCCATATAGATACTCGTATCTATATGCTCGAGGTAACTCGGCCTAAATGTACAATGGGCAACATGGAAATGATTACCGTAGTGTAATATAGCCTACATTCTTCCCCGAGAATTGGACTATCCAACGTGAACGGAAAAATATTTAAAGAAAACATATAAAAATTTGAACGCAGCGGGATTTGAACCCGCGCCTCAAGGACACCGTCCAAGCGCTCTGACCACTAAGCCTTGCGTTCTTACTCACGCTACGTCGAAATTCTTATTACTAATTATAAATTTAAATATAGATAAAAGCAAGTAATCTTCACATGGTTACTCCATAATTGTTACATAAAACGTACAGACAGACTTTTAGAGCTTTAAAATATATAATTCTTTAATATATTAAGCCATAAACACTTAAATGAAGTCATCCCTAAAAGCTCTTATGAACTTTAGATACTTAAATGCAAAGCAAAGGTTAACAGGTTCTATTATAGCTCTTAGACTTAGTTCACTACAATTTATATTATATTCGTAGCTCAGCTAAATTAAAATAAAAGGAGATCGTAGTGTTTGATTTCTCCTTTCTCTGTTATTTTTTTATTTCACACTGTATCCCACATAGAAGGGCAGGCAGAGGGAACCTAGTGTTAAGACACTTAGTTCCCAGCTTTCTTTACAATTTTTGATACATTGCTTATTTAGTGGTGGAACTCAACGCTGAGCTTTGTCTAAGTTTTGTCTATTGCTTTAGAAAGCTAAGAAAATCCGTATTTAATTAGTAGTTTTTATTTTGTTTTTGACACATGTACGTATGTATGACTAATACAAATATTTATTTTCTAAATAGAGCGTGAAACATCCACTTCCATCCACATTGTGTTGCTATCACAACTGAACTGGACTTCTTTCACATCCATATATGTATGTATGTATAAATAAAGTGTTACCCTTCCGAAACATATGTACAAACATTACGTTATTAGCTAAAGCGATCCGTGAAATTATGTCGCTTAAGAATTCTTTAGAACTCATTGTATAGGTCACCGATAAAATGGTGTAACTGGCATTTTTTTACTTTGATACTTGAAAAAATTAAATTTTCGTTTATAAGGTCAAAGTATTTTGTCTCTTCTACTGCTTTGAACAAATCCACTTCTACAAGTTTGCCGGAAGAGATCTCTTCCAGAGACAAGTCTAACGTCGTAACTAAAATTATAATTGTCTTTTCATTATATTATATATATATATATATATATATATATATATATATATATATATATATATATATATATATATATATATATATATATATATATATATATATATATATATATATATATATATATATTTTTATATTTTTTTTTATTAAGTTGGTTGTAGGTTTAGTTTCCCGTCGGGACAATGATCGATTCCCCGTCCTAGTTATTACTTAAGCACCTTATTGGACGGAGGCTTTCTTCGTATACGCTGAAGGTGCGTAAAGCTACTTAATTTTCTATAAGGATTTTTTTTCCAAAAATATTATTTTATATATAATATATTATAACACAAAGTCTGACTGTATAAAAAGAAAACAAAAATCGGTTTGTTCGTAGAAATGGTGTCCTGAATACTAATGCTAGTTTTTGTCTAGCCTTCAAAGAGAACTGTTATAATAAAAACAAATAATCTGACAACAATGGAATAGTGGTCTAGTGGTCACTTCTAGGTTGTTAATTGTTGTAGCTGTTTGAAATATTCCTTTTATTATAACTTAAAAGTATATATCAGAGAGAATCTAGTGCTTAAACATTCCGTTCTCTTCTTTCCGTTTTATACCGACATTGTATTAGCGACTTTTTTTCTTTTTTAAATGTATTTCTCTATCAATTTCCAGGGTTTTGTTCCCCATATATTGATTTATTTTTTATAGTTTTTTAGCTACACACCATATCACGTATATGGAATCGTAGGGAACCTATTGTTAAGACCTGCTTTCCGCCTAATTTTCTAACTCTACGCCGCGCTTTCTCTCCTTACTAGAGCAAAGAAAATGAATGTAATTAACTATCGCCGAGAGTAAATCGAACCCACAACCTTCGTTTACAGTCAGAGAGTCCAATTTTTATTTACTTTTTCATAATATTTATCAATCTCCTTTCTCTACTATTACTATATCAAACACGCCATAAGTAAGTCATTAGTACCTAGATATGTCGTTGACAGAATGGCAACGCCTCTACACTCATTGTTTTGCAAGTGGCCCACTTTTCTATTCTGAAGCTCGGAGTGTCAATTTAGATAAACGTGACTCAATGTTCCACCTGCTTCGTGAACTAAGCCGTTAGATTTTCATAGACATCTTTGTTTAATTGCTTTTGCTAAGGCAGCGTTTCCTTAGCAAAAGTAATTTTTGAGTTTTTGCGTTGACATCCATGAGATGTTATTTCAAATCGGAGATTTTCATATGACAGTGAAATATACTCACTACGCCCAACAACTGTTACAAAGGTTTCTTTTTTATATATTTTATAATTTAGCTTATCTATTGTGGTCCTGCACAAGGTGTTCCAGATCCTTCATTCTTATATATATCAAAATATTAATAAAAAAAATGTCGATCACGCTGAAAAAGATGACTAAACTTTTTATCGTTGTAGTAAGTAGAGACCATATAACCTCAAAAAATTCCGTCCTTTTTTGTTCGATTTCAACACTTTTGTATGTTCAGAGGTAGAATTTAAGTTAAGAAAAAAGTCAGATAATTAATTGGCCTAAGTGGAAATCGTCCTACCACTAAGTGTCTACAATCAGACTCTGTTCCACAGCGACATGATGACCTCAAGGAAGAGGCTTATCTATGATACTAATAAAACTATACACTAAGCTTAGTACATAATTGTAAAAAAGGGTAAGAAGTTGTCTTTTACTGATCTGTCTATTGATACTACTTATACAGCAATTTTGTTTAATTCTTCAAGATTATTCTATAGTTGCCTCGAACACTTTGTAATGCTAATACTGTATTATTTGTTAGCTCATGTTCTCAATTTATATGAAAAGTACCAAGAAAAAGTACATATTAATTATTTTAGATGTAAAAAATTTTGATTTCTTAAAATTTACGGGAAGATTTTAGACTAAGATACATGTAATGTATTTAATGTGAACCAAATTGACTTAAAATCGGAGCTTATTATATCATCCATTCATCATCATTCATTTAATATTTCATATATATATATATATATATATATATATATATATATATATATATATATATATATATATATATATATATATATATATATATATATATATATATATATATATATATATATTGATACACCCAAATATTGAAACATAGTTGCGTGCAGAAACAATTTCGGACCCCATTTGCGGGCACACAGCAATTCCAAAGTATTATTTCAAATGAACACTGCGGTATCAAGTCTGCGGTCGCTGGCCGTGCGTGGTACCAACTGCGTAAAACATGCTAACTTAAAAAAAAATCATTATAATATATATTCGTGTGAGACCACCCATGTGTTTGATGTAATTTTATTTTAATAGCCAACTATTCTAGAATAATGTAGAAAAACTATTATTACTACGTGGACGTACTTAGTTCGTAGAAAACTTGTGGTGTCCGAATTTAGCCAGTTTAAACTGGTTTTAATCGGAATACTTCAAGTATAAGAATATCAACGTCACCTCGACTCAGTAAAAATTATTTTAGCCGAATACGGTAATTCAAGGTTCGAATCTTTTCCAGTGATTATTAAAAATGATAATTTTTGGATTGTGTCAACCACGAAGGAAAATATACCTTAGCGAGCCAGCACCTATGATATACGCCTCCTAATAATATATGTCTCCATTTTCCAAGCTCTTCTCTGGACCTTGCCAAATTCTAATAATGTCGCCTTTAAATTCATTCCGACGAACTCAATTTCATACTGTTTACATATTGTTTGCTGTATGCATATATATTTATAGAACCGTTTGCTATTTTCCGCTTAATTTTTGATATAAAACAAAAAAGAAATTGTGAGTCCACTCAACCCACACGTGATAGCCCACGACTGGGAATCCAAACCGCAACCTTCACGTTACAACCAAAAGCTGTACCGCTGCGCCACGACGACCTCAACAGCAGTATCCTCATAAATGAATATTTTAATATCTCTTTGAAATACGCATACAAAGACGTAACAAAACGTTTTCTAATACATAATCAAGTTTATACGCGTGTTTAACCGCAAAATTAGTTTGCGAAGTTACTTTTACAAGCTGTTAAAGTGTAGGGTGGTCTAATGTAATATGATATAAGCAATGCTATGGTTAATATGGGAACCTTTTTTTTAAAAGCTTTTAGCTTTTATTGATATTTTTTTATTATTCAAGAGTATTTTGTGTACTGTGTAATAATTTACACTGTAGATTAAGGTTTACAAATATAAATACAGACACTGTTACTAGACAATGTTAGTGCTTTTTGATGTACTTTTTTTATATTAGTGGTGATATTTCTTTTTGTTCTATCTGTTTTTTTGTGTATAGAGTTTAAGGCTGTATTTTTTTATTTTTATTGTTAGTAAAATATAAATATAGAGCTAGCTTTCTTCGCGCTTTATACCGGCACAAACAATTTTGGGTTTTTAATTGTTCTATATTTAATTGTTTATTAAATTTAAATATGATTTTAAATAAATAGTAGAGCAAGCAAATTTTATATTAGTGAATATATCTTCCACTATCAGAATAGCATAATTATTATAGAGAAATTAAAGGTTTATTCACCTTGTGGTGGTGAAACAGCAACTAATACTGCTATCAATGTAACTTCCAATTGGCTTTGACACTTCACTATAGAACTTCGTGAGAATTGTCATCACAATATAAAATTTTTTGATATATAAAAAAAATAAATGTATATGGCTAAGTTGATGAAATTCCAATTCATAAAATTAAAACCAGTTTTTTTATATGGAAAATAAAATTTATTTATTTTAGTGAAATGCAATTAAAAACTCCGTTTATGACGATTACGTTCCATTGCTTTATTTTTTTATTTATAACTTTTTTATACCGGATGTTAGGTTTTTTAAAAGTACATATCCGCCAGCCTCTCACAACTTCGAATGCCCGTTGCCTATTATACATACTTACATACTTACATTATTTACACTTATACATACTTACATTATTTTTTATATGCTATATGTATCACAATTCCCGTGATACAAAATTTAATTCAGGACCATAGATAGTACTCTACCATATCTCTAACATATATGTTTTTTGTATATAATAGAACATCCTGTGCCATTTAGCGTGTTTCGCATGTCGCATCTACCAATTAGCGAGTGTTGAGTCGTAAATAGTGCGTGCAGTTATAGTGAAATACAGAGCTTTCAAATCCAGATGTACATATCAAGCTTTATATATGCATCTCGGACCCTTTTTATACTTTCATGTGGAGCTTTAATTCAATTTGTACATGTAATAAATTAATGGTGATGTTAAATGCTTTGGAAGATATAGTTGTGGGTTCCGCAGTCCAACAAACAAAAAAAAAAGTAGCGGAAACTAGAAATTTGAATGTTTTAATAAAACTGGTTATCCTGCTAAAATATATATGATAAAATTTAACTTTAACAAAGTACATTATAGTATATGTTTCATTGTTCAGTATATTTGAAAATTTAAAAAAAAAAAATTTTAGAGTTCTTCAACTATGTCGTGTAGACACTCTTGGCAATATTACCACGATTGCGTTATAACTATATTGTTACTAATATAGTGATTAATTTAATACACTGGGGCTTCCAAATAGCGGAAAATGTATAGAATTTTAAACTTCAGTTACTTAAATTAGTATTTCCAAAAATTTTGCGCACAGTTGCTCAAATAAGTAGTACGTAGGCTTATTATTAACTTATTTATGTCTTCGTAAAGGTCGGTATAGGAAACTTAGTCTTGAAACATTCTACTTTTCTTTTTTCGCTCAATCTCGAGATATCTTTCTGTCTTGAGATAGATATGCAGAGGGAAATAAAAGTAATTGGAATCAACCTCAATAGCATTCTAATAATTTAAGCTGAAGGGTTTGCTTGTTTGTGTGTACGTGCTAATCTCGGGAACTACTTGTTCAAAAAGAAAAAAAATTGTGTTGAATTTATTAAGCCTCAAAAAATAGGCTATATAACATCACCCTATGACTAATTGGAGTCGAGCAGCAATAAAAAATGTTGTGGCTTAAAGTCTACTAGGACGAAGTCGCAGCCGACCGCTAGTATATAATAAATATATGTTTGTATGTATGTATATTACTCATGAAATCTTTTATCGACACTATTCAATACTTTTAAGACTTCAAAGATAAGGCCTTGTTGTAAAAAATAATAAATTAAAAAGCAAATCGTAAAGCGAACAAATAAAATGTCTTTTGACACATACGACACATAAATTTTATTTTCAATTAAAAGTGTGATTTTAATGATTAATTTGATGTATTCACTTTTTTTTTATTACTTAAGTCTTATATCATCATTTATTTATTTTTCAAATTATATGAATGTGTTTGTATAAATTTACTTGGTTATGTTTAATTCTATTATTGCAATAGTTAGGAAGCTAGTATCAAAATGATCTTGGGTTCCGTCCCATTCGAGGAAATATAAAAAAAATATTTTATGTTCTTCACAAGAAGAGAGTTGTCGTAGGGACTGAATTTGCTTAAATTATTCCACGTAGCTGCTGGCTGGCGACATATAGGCATGAAAAAGAAGAAGGAGCCGATGATAGAAATATGGAATATGCACTTATACAAATTTAAAGACTTTGTTTGGTTGAACACGCTCTTAGAAACTGCGAGTATGCAATAAATAAATGTTTTTATGTTTGATAATCAATTTATTGGAGAAAGCTATTATATATATATATATATATATATATATATATATATATATATATATATATATATATATATATATATATATATATATGTATATATATATATATATATATATATATATATATATCTATATATATATATATATATATATATATATATATATATATATATATATATATATATATATATATATATATATATATATATATATATATATATATATATATATATATATAATATTTTTTCCTCTATAAAGTTACCTGGGGCACTCAGAGCTCACTCCGGCTCGGCCACGCAGGCTAAAAGCGGCACTTTTCTCAAACCAATAACTTTGTATAACAAAGCAGACAGTAAATAACGGAGAAATTATTCACTATGTCATATGTTTATATGAGATCAAATCAAATTAAGAATATTCACAGCTCATGTCCAAGATATTCGTTGTGTAGAGGTACGTTGATACGCCAAATACAGAAACTGTTATTTTCTATATGATTCGATCCATTGTAGTTTGTACGTTAACCTTTGGGCGTGAGGTCGTTTCGAACATAGGTTAAATATACTGTTATCGAACGAATAAAAAATTGATTTCTATATATTATTTATATACAGACTGAGTGACATTTTGTTCACCACAATCTATCTGAAGTAAAAACGTAAATCAACGCCGCTCAGTGTCCTTAGCTTGAAAAAAGCTAACTCTTAAGCCTTAAGCTTTTAAGCCTTCTTTATCGAGTTACGCCATTTAACGCAACAATTTGATTTTATTAACGTATATTAGTATAGAATATTTTAAAGTAAAAAAAATTAATAAAAATTTACACAAGATTATGCCCAAGTTTCTCGGACGAGGATTCTAACCAATTAAACTATAAATGTATGTATTAATACCCACCGTGATTATAAAGAGACGTAAAAATAAAAAAAAATAAAAAAACTTGAAACTACCGTTCTTTTAAATTTAATCTTAAAATAACACAAGATTTATGATGAATCAATCACGCAGTTAATTAAAATCGTAACTTTCAAGCAATAATCTCGAATAATTCGGCGCAAAGATCGTGTAATAACACACTCTTGTAAACATACGGGCGAGCAATACTTCAGAAATATATATTATAATATAATTTCATTTTCAAATTCACGATTAATATTACATAGGCAGAGAAAACCTAGAGTCAAAACACTCCGTTTTCTACTTTCTGCTGAACCCGAGACTTGCGTGTTGAATGGTGGAACTTAACATCGATTGTGTGTGTGTGTGTATGTGTGTGTGTGTGTGTGTGTGTGTGTGTGTGAAATTAAAATAGAAAACTTTTTATTTTCACTGACACACACATACACTCGCAGAGATATATGTGAGTGTGTTGGTGTCGTTAGACAGAGAGCTTTCTAACCCACTCTGCAGGATGAAGCGTAGAGATGAAAAAAAGATTTCCTCTTTTCATGGTAGTTTCATAGACCTGGTAATATAGACCTGGTAGTACCTTACAAGTAATATTAGTAATATTGTGTTAAAGCTCGTCGCAATCTCGGCCTGTATTCGAATACAAGACCTCCCGTAAAAAGCCAGACGTTTTATGGCTATACTAATTGGTAATACCAAATAAACGTGAAAGTACAAATGCATAAAACATCGCTAAACGAAGTTTCTGAAATGGATTTTTCAATTTCTGCAATGCCCTTCTTATTATAGCTGTGAGATATTTGCTTAAGTACATACATACATACATATATAAATATATATTTATTTAATGATTTTAAAAAGGAGGTGCACCATTTAACTGTATGTTGTCTTTTTTGATTGGCAGATTAAAAAAAATATATTTAAATATATTCTTGTAATCTATTTATAATTTTTACTTAGAATAATATATAGTAACTAAACAAAAATAAATCTTTTTAGATTCCTCATCTTCAGTACCTATATCATTTATTATCTATAATCTATAATAATAAATCTATAATATTATATTAAAGAAAAAAAATCTCATTTGATTTAGAACCAAACCTATAACCACTGCTTGAACAGTTCTACCAACTGCGCCATAATGTCTTCGTTGCAAAGTAGCATAAGAAGTGTGAGAATGCCCATTAATTTGTATGTAAAATGTCATATTTGTGATCGTAAATTGTATTCTTAAGCTTTTGGCCCAAAGCTATATTCTCAGTTTCGATCTTTGTCAAAGAGAGTTAAATGTGGATGTATTATTATAGGCACTTAAGGAAGAACGCACTAAGGAAGTGTTTTATGTTGAACATGTAAGTACAGCCTTTGACATATAAATTTTCGTACTAGAAACGTACAAGGGCTGCAAGGATATTCCTTGGGATATAATATTTAAATGCCATTATAGCGCAGTGACTGAGTGTAGGTTCGATACTTGCTCGTGTAATTATTTTGGTTTTCCCGTCCTGGTCAAATATAGTATGGTGTTGAGTTCCACCATTTCTGTCATTTAAGATGCAATATTTAGAAGTGGAGAGCGTAGTGTCCTGACACTAAACTACTGTTCTGTTGATCTGATGTTCTGAATCTAATTCTGTTTAAAACGAAAAAAAATATATTTCATTACAAGTTTTATCATATTCTTTAGAAAAATTCTCAGAAAGTCCGTTTACGGAGCACTTAGACACTCAGTGTACATTGTTAGGTGTACTCCAAAAGACTAGGTACAAACAAACACGATAATTTCAGATGACGCTTCTCATATTTCACTTAGCTATTAAAAATAGGTATAATGTTAGTTACAAAGTTAAACTCCCATATTGAAAGGGTTTGGAATGTTTATTATTTCATTTTATGTTTTTAACACTTAGACCACTAAAGGATAGCAAGAACTGGCGTTATTGAATTTCTCGTATATGCCTTTCAGAAGGGGGGACATGTAAGTACCTCTATTATTTTTTGAAGAATATCTTGGCTTTAATTCCCTTTTGGTAGAATTAATTATTCTGCTAATATTATGTACCTCATTGAACTCCGCTGTTTAGTACGCTATATAGATGATTGAGAACAGTGCCTTGATGTTGGATTCTCTCTGCCCGCCCTGTTATATGCACAATGATAAAAAATACTTGTGTGCTTGTGTTACCTTATTTCCTGTAAAAAATTTTTGGGCAGAAAGCATTTTGCATTTGTAAATGTGATAAAGTTTTCATCAAACATCTGAAATAATATAAAAAAAGTAGAATTAGGTACAAACAGACAGACAGACAAACTGCCAAGACATATCTCAAAGTTTCATTTTTGGCCATTTGGCTACGGTACCTATCTAGATTAATTTAGTAAACTTATTTAAAGTATATCAAAATGACTGTAAGCTGATAATCGTCTTGATTTTAAAAGAACTTATATGAAAAAAAAAACAAAATTTCAAAGCAAAACAGGTTCAAAAATGTATACAACCGTCGCACAATCCAAATATATAGCGTTGTTTACACTGATCAAGCTTAAAGCTTCCATTACTCGTTATTTTGTCAACATATTGCTAATTATGAACTCATTTCATGCAAAAATAACTTATATTTATAAAAAAGCTCTTTTCTAAAAGCCGCTAACGTTTATTACGAACAATAACCGGGCAAGCATTCTCAATTTTAATTAAAATTTCGATCGCACTAAATTCTTGCAGTTCGATTAGGGATTTAATGTCATGACATTATATGGGACAGACATTTTGTAAAAATATCGTTGTAATTAGACACCAGGTTGCTATTGGGATATTATTTGGATATATTTCATATGAAAAAATATAGTTGTGGCATAGTGGCTGACGGTTATAGCTTCGATTCTCATGGGGGAGGAGTGTTGAATTTTTTTTCAATTCCTCGCTCCGGTAGCAAAGAAAAGCTTGACGTTGACGCACTTGACATTTTCTGCCTAACCTGCTGTATGGAGAAAAGCTTAAGCTAAACAAACAGTGGCGAAGTATCTGGTTGTAAACATTTGAAATTTTGGTGTCGATCTCGATTCAGGGGAGCTTTTAGGCGTTAAACTCTGTTAGTCAAGCTACAAAGTGTTGTATTTGGATATAAAATAAAGAATATTTGACATAAATTCTATCTACCTTGCTCCTGAAGACTATAGTAATAGAATATGATAATCTTATCATATGAAATTATATACCAACCGTATTAAGATTTGCTTCTGAGCTTTAATGATCTAAACGATATACATAGATTAAAATAACTTATTCTTAAGTACTAAAACGAAGCTTTAAAGCTTTATCTTATATATACTCAATATTTGTAAGGCAATTTAGTAGCATTTCAAGGTGCAGAAGTAAACCTGTCACGTCACCTATTGAGTTATTCGTTACGCGGCTAACAAGCTGGTAGGCTCGCGCCTAACTTGTATGTTCTTTACGTGTCATTTCTGTATATTAAAAATGGTAGTCCAAGCTACATGTATGTATGTATGAAGTGTGTGGATTTTAATGAGATCATAAAATTGTGCTTCTAGAGAACATTTTAATTTAAATATTATTATAATATTCTGTCCCAGTAGTGCATTCTTGGCACTGATTTTTTAAGGCGGTTAATTATACAGAGGACATAGTGGCGTATTGCGCCTATCTAACTTACAGTAGGATGGTCGTAGATTCGATACTTTTCATAGAGAGTGAACCTCTCCTCTAATTCCGGAGGAAATTAATAAAATATTATATTTTTAAATAATATTAAACTATAATTTATGACAACTTATATTGACATACTAGTAATAGAGCGCGCTTATGTTTCTTGTTACACATGTCGCCCACCCAGAAAGAAAATGACCTATCTGAAATTTTTTCATTACCATATAGAGAATCCCAATAGAATCCTCAAGAACTTAATAATGTCATGTGTTATGACACATGACATTATTACAGCTTTTGATTTTCTTCCACTTGACCTCTCGGGCAGAACTGCTTGTAAGAGCTTGTAAAAAAGCTTATTTATTTTATAGTTTCACGCTTTATCCTTAAGAGGGTAGCCAGAGAGAATGGAACGCCGATCGCCACCGTCCTTATATACCTCTCGTGCCTCGTCCACTGTCATTAACCTCTTCATACATACATCTGGAGGGTTACTTTTTATGTGATCTCCCTCCAGTATCTTCGACACTGTATTCACGGAGGTCAACCGAGGTCCCTCCCTCCTCCTCCTTTACTGTTTATCGATTTAATTTTGTATAAATATAAATAAAACGTTTATAGAAGCTTTTATTTATAACATAACAAAGTTCCAATACAAGTTAGAAATAAGCTATAAAGTGGCCAACCGGCGTGTCGCGTCCACACCACCTAAGATAATGTTTAAATACGATATGTTCACCTTACACTCGTGACATACAGTGCAAGGTATCGAGGATTACATTTCTAATACAAGGAACTCAACAGGATTAAATCTTACCTTTAATTATTGGATGGTGGGTACAGGTTCTTATTAATGTATAGTTTTGTTGTGAAATTAACGAAGTAAGTTTGTGGCTTTGTATTTGGGAATTATCTTTTGTGATTTATTATAGATTTAACTTATGATATTTTTAATCTATATACATATTTACCTTAGGAACTACTAGTTCGAACCGAATAATTCTATTTGTGTTTGATTGAGTCCATATATGGAGAAAGACTATAGGCAATATTACACTACAGTCAGTGTTACTTGGGGCACTGGAAAGATAAATTCATTTCACCACCCGGGTGAATCCCCGGGAAAAGCTCTAGTAATGAAGAGACTTCCAGATTTGACATATTTAAATATGATATTTTTATATGTAAAATAAATATATAGATATATAATATATAAATATATAATATATACATTTATTTTACATATAAAATTTATACCTTTCAATATCTTCTATATCCGTGTGTACATCTAAATGAACTCCACGTTCAGATCTTACCGGATAGCTACAATAGTTGTCGTTTAAAGGACAAAACCTTGTTTCAGTCCGCACTCTTTAGTTCTATACGACTATGTTTATAGTCCACATACGGATAAGGCAGAGGCAATAAAAGTAAATAAATTACTTAGGAATATTTTAAAGTGACCACTGTATATAGCTGGCGAGAGGTGAGCGGATATAACATCTACACTTGGCATTAAAAAATATAAAAAATCAATACAATTTTTTTAATTTAGGTAGATTTGAACCCGCGCTATTTGTATATCGATTCAGCTGTATAATTAATTTAATTTATGTTTATTGATTTATGTTGTTTTTGTTTTGAAATTTCCTTACAACGGCTTACATTTTGTCAATGGAAGTGTGTAAGCTGTTTCAGTGATAACTTTTATATTTTAATATATTATTTTATGACATTTTAATAGAATTAAAATGGCGGAGAAGCTTATTTTTTTTTAATAACGTATAACTAAGATTTTGTTTAATTTAAGTTATACTTTTTTCTATATAATATATACATATATAATAATATGAGAGTAGGTATTCTCATTTTTCATATAAACTATGCTTAAATATATCAATTTTATTTGAACTTTTATATGTACAGTGTTCAACAATTTATTATCACACGTTAGTATTGTGTCGAATCGTAAAATTTTATTACAGTTTCATTCGAATATTATATTTCGCGTTCTAACATCGTTACTGTTTCTAAAACGAGAAACTGTATTAAGATATAGATTTTGTTGCGGAAATAGTTTAAAAATCAATCTTATACTCATAAAAATAAGATTGAAATTATATGTGCATCTTGTAAATTCCATTGTAGTAGGGATGGGAGGATGCTGAATAGCTTCCTTGAGTGTTAACGGTTGGAATGTTACATCACTAGATCTCTTTTACAAGTTTCAAACGAATGGTTCACGATATAGCTTATGTTTTTAAAACGATAAAGTTAATGAAAGATGGCCTAAGTTTAGCCTAGAAGTAAAATACGATTAGGCACAAAATAAATTATATTTGAGTCAATTTCTTTTTGATTTACAATCTTGTTAGAGTTAGAGTAGACTAGACTTACGAACGTATTTCATAATAGATATTCCACCGGATTTCAATGAGCAAGAAGTAGAATAATATATTTTTACTTAGAATATATTTAAGTTTAACTCCAGTTAAAGTACGTTTTAGTATAGTGCTTAGAATTATTATATATGTATATATATATATATATATATATATATATATATATATATATATATTATATATATATATATATATATATATATATATATATATATATATATATATATATATATAATATATTAATTTTCAACCAAGTATTCATGTTTTTCATTTTTTTTATTCAATTTATTCATTTTTAAATAACAAACGTTCTTCTCCACAACCTTAGCAACATATCTACTTAAGAACTACATATTTAAAACGGAAACAAAAAGAACAAAATCCATATATATTTCACAATATTATAATATAAAGGGCTTATAATTCAGAATGCAAACACATAAACCGTGGCAAGGTGTTTCAGAAACACTTGTTACCAAACTGAGCCACAATAGCGGCTCGAATGTGGAATGCCACCGCTTTGATGCTATTTGTTCCTTTTAAGAGAATAAAGTTATTTTTTAAGATAATAATAGAACGTATATATTATATAGAAATATACACAAGGCAAAGGGAATCTAGTGTTGAGACACTCTGGTCCCCACATTCCATTTTTGAGACACTACTTTTCTAGCTTTGAAAATGTTAAAACAGTGCTCGTGAGTCAGACCTATTACATTGTTCAGGAATATTAAAATGGTAAAAATGTGTGTGGAATTGATGTCCATTGTATTTGATAATAATTGTCATTTAAAAGAGCAAGCAAAGTGTAATATTGTCATTTAAAAGAGCAACTGTTGAGTTTCTTGCTGGTTCTTGTTAACAGAACTGCGTTCCGACCTGGTGGTGGTGGTAGATGGTAGTAGGTTCATTTAACGATTCAAAAGAGATTGTAAGAGTCTATTAGAATAAAGAATATTTTGAATTTGAATTTAGCTAGCTACATGTTGTTACTTAACTTAAATAAAAAAACAAAAAAGTTATAAAAAAAATCGCCGAGTAAGAATCGAACTCACTACAGAGACGACGTCAGACCCTGTCTCGATATATTGTTATACATTTATCAATAGAATTTGTTACTAGATTGGCGTACTTGAGAAGTATATGAACGCATTAAATCAAAATAAATTCAAAAGTTAACAACTTTACAAAAAAAAAATACACTGTACGCTCCACTCACCCTATTTAAAGAGACACCTTGTAGCAGACATAAACATAATTAAAAAATCGAACCCACGATCACTACGTGGACGCCCAGAAATTATTCCTGTCTCATAATGACGTCACCATACATAAATATAAATAGCTAAAAATTTAAATAGTATAAAAAAAAATGTAACTCACACATCCATAATAAAATTGTATAATCATAATAAAAAAATGTAAATTAAAACACGATCTAAATGCAGATGTGTATATATATTGTTATGTTATATCTCCCATTTATAATAGGAATCCATTTGTTTTATATGTTATAGAGGCAGCCGTTTTATTGGAGGTTATATACATTAGCAAACTAGTTGTTTCGGTCAGCGATCATCAAATTTTGTTTAATGGCCCGTAAATATGTTGTCAATATTTTGACATACAAATGTAGCTAGAATTAAATTTATCCTAGAATAATAATCTCCATGTAATTTTTTTTCGATTTTCTAGTGACCTCTGCGAGGTTGCTGGGTTTTCGCTTGGTCACCTCTTTGGGGGTGCCAACAAATAGGTCCCACGAAGTCGCGTGTACGTCTCATATTAGACACGGAAGCAGCTTACGTAGCCAGTAGCCGCTATGGCGTAAAAAAGTACTTACATTTTTTATTTACAAAAAAAATATGTTTAGCGGTCCAAAGCTTGAGCAGCTCTGCCACCGATGCATCGATAGGGTAATAATTGATACTCAAAATCTATCAGTAGCCGGTCAACGACACTTGTCGGTATCCTTTAGATTTTTAACTCTACTAGCATAAGTATCGATCCTTTCAGATAGTATGTTATAAATCGATTTCATTAAAAAAACTGGCGTTATTAAGAATTCTTCGTAATAGCTTAATTATAACTATAAGCGCTAATTTTCAAATATATATAAAGCTAAATTTCTGTTACATTTCGAAGAGAAAGAAGAGAAAAGAAGAGAGTGAGTATCACTTGTGAATAAATTATTATTTATTTTTATCTACACCACAAAATACAGGGTATTTGTGATAAAACAAATAACTTGGTTTTATGACAACAAATGGCAACATGACAACAACGGATTAAAAAAAAAATATATTAAAAAAAGAACTATTATATAAAACGTCTAACAGATAACATATTGGCTACACGGGCAAAGCTGCATGTACCAACTAGTTGTGTAAAAAAAATAATGGCAACAAGCTATGTACTATATTATCATCACAGCCTACAAATCTATCAATCGATTTGTTTATAAATAAAATATAAAAAAAATAATAATGTAAAAAAATGACGTCCTCGAAAACAATTTTTTATGTAAATGTGTTTTTAAATTGGTATTACCATATATAGAGTCTATTGTAGATTAATAACACTCAAATAATGTGTTTGGAAACATTTATTAGAAGTTAAAGTGTCCATATCAATGTAAATGTTCTAAATAGAATCGTATATTAAAATATATTGTGGTAAAGTCGTTATTGGCATATATTTTACTTCTATATGACTAAAAAATAAGGCCATCGTGGCGTGGGACAGGATCTAGGAACTAGAATTTATGGGCTCGATTCCCACTCGTGGGAATGTTTGTTTTGTTTCCCTTGCTCTGGTAAATTAAATTAATTAATTTAATTAAATTAATTTAATCTAAATAATCCGAGATAAAGTAGGAAACTGTAAATTAGTGTAAGATCTTAAAGCCCTGTTGGGAAATTCTTGACTGAACACGATGACTGTAGATTCGAATCTCACCTGAGGGTTTATTTATACAGGTTATCTATATTCACCTGTGTCAAGTAGAATAGATTAATGTTTGATACAGTCCATTAAAAATAGTTTCATCCATATTTCTATTTTATATTTGGCCTTAAATAATTTTGTATGTAAATTTGCTAAATGTTATAAATAAATAAAGAAATAGGTAATAAATGAAATATTAATACTAACCAAGATTCGGCCGACAAATAGTTAATATAAAAATTACTAAAATAAAAAAATAAAACTGCTAAAATAACTTTTATATGAAATTTAAATAATTATAATAATTTCTTTCATATACATCATTAGCCTTGACTTATAAGATATATGAAACGTACAAGCTTTATGTAAATTCTATTCATACGTGAAATGATGTATATAGACCAATCAATAATGCAAATTTTGATTTATTCGACAAACTTGTATTTGCTTGAACTTTTGCTTTAATGACGGTGTATGACGAGGCTTCCAAAATATATTAATTTTTTACTTTATGGTTATTATGTTAAAAAAAGAAGATTTTATAAGAAAAATTTGAATGTATTAGGTATATTAACTCAATGTTTTTTTGTCTATAGTTATATGAGAGGTTGTGAAATATAAAAGATGTTAAAGAAAAACATATATATATATATATATATATATATATATATATATATATATATATATATATATATATATATATATATATATATATATATATATATATACGGCCCGTAAATATGTTGAAAATCATAAATTTTGATATACAAATGTAGCTAGAATTAAATTTATCTCCATTATAATAATCTCCATGTAATTTTAAATTTTAAATATATAATTTTATATAATTAATAATAAATATAATTTTAAATATATATATATATATATATATATATATATATATATATATATATATATATATATATATATATATATATATATATATATATATATATATATATATATATATATATATATATATATATATATATATATATATATATATATATATATATATATATATATATATATATATATATATATATATTCTATACGTATACATATTTTCTCCAAATGATTATCCCTAATTTTAGGCAGAATAATCTTGTCAATTTTGGCAACCAGCTTTAAAAAGGCTCTATGTAAAAGAAAATGAGCTTATTCATGGCTTAGGCTTTTAAAATGTTTCAAAATAATTGCACCAAAATCATTATTCTCTCCGTTTTCACGAGACGATCATTAAGATGATAGGATTTGGCAAAAATCGCCAAAAATCCGCCTCTCGCGCGAACCAAAGCGACGCTGTACATTTCGCGCGTTTTAAAATAATTGAAAAACACGCGTTTCGAATGTGCGCCGCATTCTTACAAGGGTCTATTAAGTCTGTATTTATATTTATTGTAATATGAAACTTGTGTTCATGGAAATAAGGTAGATTTTTCAAAAATATTTAAATTTCGAGCTTAAAGCACTCGCAGTCGTTTTTTCGCTGTTCTTCGGAGAAATGTGACCGCTTTCTTCTTACGATACGATTACGATATTGTATTAGATTATTTTTTATATTGCGATATTATTATTATATTTTTTAAATATAAGTAAGGTACTATTTTGTTATAGTAGAAATTTCTTAGCATATATTATTATCTATAAAATATAGTTTAAGAAATTAAAAGCTGAACTAAAAGCTCATTTTCCTTATGAAATTAAAGTCAAAGTAATACATATATAAATTAAATAATTCAATCTTATATTTTTAAGTGATCTCATTATGAATAATATCGTTTAAAAAATAATAATAAGGTGGCCCTTATTAATAATTTTTAAACGATATGGCACAATTAGCAAGTCTGACCTAACGCGATGATTGATGTTACAAATTCTTTTTTCGAGAATACTCGTAGTATACATATTTCTGTGGTGTAAAATTGAAGCGTTTGGGTCCACTTCCCAATAAGTAAGGACGAAAATATTAACTAAGTGTATATATGTATATGTATATATATATATATATATATATATATATATATATATATATATATATATATATATATATATATATATATATATATATATATATATATATATATATATATATATATATATGTATATATATGTAAAAAATATAAAAAATGTTTTTCAATCGTATTATATAAATCATTTTGTTTGTAAAAACCAAGATGAGCTTCTACATTCCCGGTGTATCTTAGACGCTATGTAATTTATATTGTAATTTTTGTCCGTCCTCATTTTAACTTCATTTCTAAGGCTTAAAGTAGTTTTTATGTGGCGTTGCATAATTGTATGTCAGATTCGAGGAATTTTATATAACACGATTGCAAATTTGTTCACCAACGTCTGTAAGCTTCATTTATTTTCGCAAATCCCGCAATTAGCGGTTTACAGAAAAAAATGTGGTAAAAAATTCTGTTGTACACTTACCGCCCAGTGTCAGGTCTGGCCAATGAAAATAATTTAATCGCTCAAATCTTGAATTAAAAGCTTAGAAGATTTGGTCAATACGTTCACTCTGCCTACACTGCTATATGCGGGATACTGCGTGAAGTTTAAAAATCACAGTTTTACTAAAGTAAACATATTTTAACATTAATCACAATTTTTTTTAATATTTGTCGTCTGAAATTCACTTGAAAATTAAAACTTTTTATATTAATAAAAAAGTATACAATAAATTCATTGAGTCCACTCGGAGGAAATATGGTACTAATCTATAAGGTAGATGTATCGTTGGTCTGGTCAAGTAAAGTGTGACATTAGTAAAAAGCTAATAAAGAATATTTTTTTGCTGGTGCTCGTTGTTGTATAATAGAGCTGTTAAAAAAAGCTTTATGACAATCAGTTTTATTATAATTTAATTAATAATATTTCTTTTAAATACTGTTAGTGATAGTTAATATTTGCAAATACAGCAGAGAAAGCTAGTGTCTAGTTACTATTTTCTCCTCAAAAAATATTTTATATAAGATACTATTCAATATACTTTAATCGAGAATCTAATCGTTGCTCTTTCAATGCGAAACCAGTTTAGCTATTACTATTTATTGGCCAATCAGACTGGTATACGCTATACGAGTACCTTAGACTCGTCAGTGATCAGGTCCAGGTATAATTAATCGGTAGAATTATAGGGTGTGATGACAAAGTATATCACTATTTCCTATTTAATGTGAGACAGTTGTTTTATAATGAAAAAGTGTAGGTAAAAAAGTTAGGTTATTCAAGGTTCCGTATTATTAAAGGCTGTTAAGCATCAATAATTATCATTTCTTTTTAATTTTTCGCTTGTCCTATATGGATTTTCTAGATAAATTCAGTAACTGTGTGTACTGATTCATTTATCTATCAGCTGTTATTCAATGGTTGTATTATATGTGGATTCCTTAAATTCATACTATTGGCATTCTTTGATTCCATAATAGGTACTGAAAAAAAAGGAACGCACAAAATTTGAACTTGCAACTCTTGTAATTCTCAGAATCATTTTGGTAATTCTTCTTCGAATCGTTTAAGAAGAATCCACCAATATTTTTTTTGCTAATTGTTTTGTTCCACGTTTAGCAAGGTGCGAAGAGAGAACCTAGCGTTAAGACACTATTCTCCGCTTTCCATTTAAATTCGAGAGCGAGAGTGGTATATAAATATTATTATAAAATTCAATATATAATAACCTCGTTCATTCAATATATAACAAAAAAAAATCTCTTTTTCAGGTAACACAAGCTTTCAGACAATCTACAATGAAGTAAGGCTTTATACAACAAAATTCAATTTATTCGAGCTAGTAAGCTATCCCGCTCTAGCGCGTTAGATTTCAACGGGCGAGTTAGTGGAATCCGCCCGTTTGACGAGTGGGGCCGTGTTGAAATACTTACACGAGATTTGGATTAAAAACTCGTATGTATTGTGGTAGAGATAGAAGAAGAGATAGATTTTTTTTTATATTGTGTTAGTTTATAATTGATATCATATTCATTATCTGTGGTGAATAATTAAAATAGTTTATATAATTTTATTTATGCATTGCGGTTTTATAGTTATCTGTATTAATAAACGTAGAAAACTTCTATTGAGAGCATCGTGGCACAGTGGGACAGTGCTGGACAGCAAATGTGAATAATTTAATTACCCCAATCTGGAAAGACAAAGCGCAGCGTTGACTTCCGCCAGGCAATATGTCGAATACATATGGAAATTGATGGAGTATCTTATTAGGTAAAGCGTAAAAGAGCAAAAAAATATATCTATTCACTTAGCCTTTGAAATCCTTTACAGAAGTCAATTATTTAGATTGTAATAGAAAACCTATACATATTCACGTGAGAAAAATATTAATTCTAATACTCTAATTCCATTTGTATTAGAAACAACATTTCGTATAAGATAGCAAAATGCTTTGTATAAAAAAAAAAAACGTACAAATATATATTGTCAGCTAATTAAATTTTGAATTTACAGCTCATATTTTGAAAAGAACATCTATTTCTGTGACATATATTAATAAATCAAATTAAATATATAAATTAAAAAATATATATATTCTGCGAACAGTACAGGCGTCCCGGGGCTAATGTCCAAGTAGAAACTGTCACAATGGATTGTATTTAACATCGGTTTATCTCCACACCATCAGATAACCGCTAAGTATGATGATCGATGATGGCCAAAAGACAATTATTTTTTAAATAATCTCTGTCAGATATACACAGGTTTTAATCAATAGCTTAATAAGATGTTTGACTGATTTAAATTTTTTGGTCTAGGCTATATGTAGGCTACGTGTTAGGTGATATATTTACCACTTTTTATAAAATTTCTTCTTTAAAAATACTTATTTTATATATTACTGTTATTTGCTTTTGTTTGTATCCATCAGGTTAGATGAAGAATCCTGAATTTTTTTATTATTATATTATGATATGTCCAGTTTGAACTGTAATTACATGTGAGAAATATTTTCTATTATTGTTACGGTCTAAGTATTAATTTCATATGTTTTCTAAAAATATTATAATATAACACTGTAACATTTCCAAAAAAAACCAACTTATTGAAAAAAGGTTCAAAAATCCAAAACGTCAATTCTTTATCGATCTGTCATATGAAATCGGACTCTTGTAACCGAATACTCCAGCCAAGGTGTTTAGGACTCGGGTCAGGTCTAGATATGAATATGAATGCCACATTCTCATATAAAGGGTATAAACCTAACCCAAACACGTCCCCTTTCAAAAGTTTTATTTGAAAAACACCCTCTGAGCCGCCCGCTTCCTTTACTGCTCGCTTATTTTGTCGAGTTCACACTCTATAGAACAAAAGCAGGCTAAACAAAATGCCGCCGCTAGCGACACCTGACGAAGTGAGAACGAAACACGATACTTGGTTACGCAGGTTACTCTACAATCGACTCTAGTACTCTTATTTTAGAACTCAATATGGAATGACCGGAATAACTTTTTGTCATTCAATTCCTCCATTCGAAATCGAACCCTGAACCCTATGGGGTAGAGTTTAAAGCATATAATTATAATTAATGGTAATAAGATTCAGTACACGCGTGATAGCGTCTGCCTTTCGCCAGGTAGTTCTGTATTGGAATAATTTTATAGTTATTACTTATTATTAGAGTATACCATTGTATTGTACTGTTCGCAGATATTGTACTTGAATCGATACATTAGCATAGAGAAAGGTATCGAGTGTAAATGGATGGATCATTAAAATGTAGAGTCTTGCTTTGCTTGGTCGTAGGTTGCTTTCCCGTTTGTGAGAGAACCTAGTTGCCAATGACTTAGCTATTTACTTTATTACTACTAAAGAAAGGTAGCTTAATAGGTAGCGATAACCAATACCGCACTTTAGTTAAATATATATTGGAAAGATTAATATTAAAATATTTCACTCGTATCGAATATTTTTTATAAAATATACTTAATTATAGTTTTTTATATCAAACTTAGAACCTATTTTAATCTAGACAAAACTAAAAGTGCATTCCAAAAGTCATAATATATGGAAAATCACCGATAAAAACGTATGCACAGTGTGGCCGTTGAACCCAAATAGTACCACTAGATAAATTTAATGCAATAAAGATTACCTTCGCATGATCTTAATTATTATTTTGGAATACTGAAACGATTTGTAACGCTCCTAAATTACGAGAGCGGGCTTCGGTGAAGCATCTTTGAAGGTAAATGAATTACTACGAGTAGATACAGATGTAGCGGAGGTATGGATAGTTTAGTTTTATGGTTATTATAAATGCGGTATGGAGTTCAAATTATTTTGTAATGAAGCTACCGGGAAGCGTGTTTGATTCGAAGCTAGTAGTTAGTTATATTATAGTAGTTATATACATATGTACAAACATATGTATATATATATATATATAATATATATATATATATATATATATATATATATATATACATATGTTTGTATATATATATATATATATATATATATATATATATATATATATATATATATATATATATATATATATATATATATAAATATATATATATGTAGAGAATGAATTCAAATTGTAGAACTTTTTCTCTTTTCTTTTTAAATTTTTGCTATGTGACCACATTTAGATTCATTGATATTCATTATATACTATATGTATGTATATATCTATTTTACTATATTATAATACCATATAAATTTTAAATACAGTGTTTTGTGTCTAAAACGTTTAATTATAAATTAAAATTTCAAACCTAAATTATAGTCTGAATCGTTGGTCTTGCATAAAATTAGCGACATTAGGTCATTTGCACCAGAACTTGTTTTTTTTTTTAAATATTTACTGTTAGTATTATAATTTTGTGGATAACTTCACCAAATAACAAGTTCAGTATTTTTATTTTTTTTTTAATTTTTATGCTGTCTTTTTAGCTTTATGCTATATGAGTGGTGTGTTAAGTGGCGGAACTCAACACCGCGCTTTGTCTTGTCCCAGACCGAGGAAAATTAAAATATGTCATTCAAACCTACCTTTTCCCGGAAGAAGATTTTTTTTCCCGGAAGAGATCGCTGCTTTAACGATATGGCCTCTTGTACATTTTGTTTAATTGCATATTGCAATTGTATAATTGAACTATAATGAGTGTTATTATTCGGTCCGGTCCAAAATTCTGAACTCTTCTTATAGACTAAATATTCATACAATTACTTCAAAAAATTATAACATACATTTGTTTTTACAACATCGAAGTCTTTGACCTCTTAGTCTTAAGACGCTGTCGTGGTGAAGCGGCATAACCTGGCTGTCAATGCGACGGTTATGGGTTCGATTTCTACACAAAGAAACGATTTTTTTCATTCCCTCGCACTACACAACGTATTACGTATCAAAAATTGGGCGGTGATCACTATTTTCTCATTAGTTAGATATTATCTCATTAGTTTATTTATATAAATTAAAATCCTACATAACATAATTTTACAATATTTCGCTAAATACTTTATATATATTTACAGTTACATATACTTATAGTTATGTGACACTATCCGTGGTATAAGTTTGAGTTAAACAAGGAAGACAGAGGAAACCTAGCATATAGACATTTTGAGACATACCGTCTTGTAGTGTGTAGTGGCAGAACTCTACGCAGCGTTTTGTCTTGTTAAATTCCCCCCGAATGGGAATGGAACCCGAACCCCCCCATAACCGTCTATCTTACAGTCATATTCTTTTTTTATCAGCTTTAATTTAAGTTAATTTACTATAATTCCATGTTAGCATAACAAATGAAGGCCGAAAAATACCTAACTTGAAGACAGATAAAGAAAAAAAAAACCTTAAAACGCAAATGATTTTAACTAATAAAACCCAACTAAGATTCTTACTAAAACAATTGTACGATCGTATTGCAAAATGGCGTCAATTAACTTAAAGGGAATGTACCGATTGTATCTGTGACCTAAGAGTATCCGGGTTCGAACCCGCTACCGTTCGTCGTGATTTATCTTCCCAGGGTTAATTGAAGAAAGACATTGTTTTGACTTATTTGTTTAAACGTGAACCTCGCATCATTAACGCGGAGTGCTTTTAGTTCGAATTGGATCTTGGTTGAAACTTGTTGTTTGTATTCTGTTTTGTTTTTTTTTTAAAGAATAGTTTGTATTTTATATTTGTTAATAATTAATTTTAACCTATTATTATTAATTATTACAATATTAATAGACGTAAATTATCAATTGATGCAGTTTAATATAACTAGGACTTGTATGTCGGTACAGCGATGGTAATAGGTTCAAATGAAACTTGAGGGAACTTTCATGGCAATAAAAGTTAAAGATCTCTCTGTTTTCCTTCAAAATAAGCGTTCAGATAGAAAAATATATATACTAAAGCAATTTCGTTGAGCTATTTAGTGGTTTAGCGAACCAGTTTTAGATGCTATATACGTAAAAGGATAAATAAGTTCCGAAACAGACGAAATTCATCGCACACGTTTCAAGAGACTAATGTTAATGTGGCTATGACTTTAAAACTTACAAGCACCTGCTTTTCTAATACTAATCTTATTGCAAAGGCATAAGGTGTACATTGGAATAGAGTGACGAATGATTTTGACAATGCAATGCATTTTTTAACGTAAGCAAAGGCGACAGTTGCTCACCGGTTTTCGTATTTAATTCGCAAAATGTAGAGACGTTTTCGATACAATGGCATTGGTTGGTATCGGCAGGCACTGTCAGCCAAGACGTTGAGTGATGAGCGAGTTTGGTAGGTACTGGCTGGAGAGTGGATGCGATTCTTTAGTAAATAAATCGTAGCGCGAGTGGAGGTCTCGTGTTTGTGGTTCTGTAGGTAATTCTTTTTTTTTATATTAAATTAATTTTTCTTTGCTATTGAAAGTATAAGTATGTATATGTTGTAATATGTATAGTTGTATGTAAAGTCTGTAATTATTGCTAGAGACAGTTTTAAAGTGTGAAATGTAGTGTGAAATAAATGTGTATTAAATACATGAATTTTGGGTTAAAATGTACTAGTGTATCATAAAGCTACCTAAAGCTCGCAAAGCAGTATTGCTGAAAAGCTGTTATCTATATATATTATATTAAATTACCTTTTATTTTTGTTATTACCTACGGAACCCCAAAATCCAAATTTGAAATAAGCCACGTATCTTCCATAGAATAATTTAATCATGATTTCTGTTTGGTGGAAAAATTCCATCATCAGATCTTGATCAATATTTTATAAGACCACCTTAGGGATGGCAAGGCAAGGAAAATTTACGCGTACCAATTGTGCTGTCGCTAATATATAAAAAAAAAACCTTGACTAAAACTACAGTTGACTAAAAATATTTTGTTTTGCTTTACGCTTTGTCGTGCGTATAGCAGGGTAGGCAGGGTAGGCAGAGGAATTTAGTGTTGAGACACTTCACTTATTATCATTTCTTCACTTATTATTATTAATTTCAGACACTGCATGTTGGATGACGGAACTCTACTTCGTGCTTTATATACCAGAAAATGATATTGATATATTGAAACTACACGTTTTATAAAATCTACCGATTCGTTTGGGTTTTCTTCATAAAATCAGATCCTCAGAAAATAATGCAAAATTTTATCAATGATGACAATTTTCATGAAATCGTAAAAGTAAGTCGTCATGTAGAAATATGTGCCATGTAAAATATGTACCTAATTTATTTAAAAAAAAAAACCAAATATTCAAGAACATTGTGTTATTGTACGAGTATATCTATACTTATATATATATATATATATATATATATATATATATATATATATATATATATATATATATATATATATATATATATATATATATATATATATATATATATATATATATATATAACACTATATTTTTTGCTTTAACATGTTTATTATCGATCATAAAATGAATCGTTTCGAAATTAGCGACTCTCGTTATACACATACATACACTGTTACAATTTTAACTGGCAACTTGTTCATCATAAATTAACTTTGTTCATCCCCATTCATGTCCACGCCCACGCTTAAATACGTCGAGGGCGTTTTATTGTTGGTTTTTGCTAACATTGTAAGAAATTTAATTTAATTTATTTTTGAAATTATATTGATACGTACTAATTTTGAGCTGCAGTGGTGCAATTGTTGTTGTATGATTGGACCATAGTCGTGAATTCGATTCCTGATTTGAAAAATGTTTTATTTTGATCTAAATACCAATATTTATCACATTTATTTGATATTTTATTTCTTCGCTCTGGTCAGCGCGGCGTTGAGTTCCGTCATTCGCACCACACAATGTCTAGAACATTAGTGTGGTGTGCGGAAACGGGATAACACTACCCGTTTTAACTCGCTATACGAGAAATGATAATGATTTTTTTTAAATTCCCATATTTTACATTTAAGTAATAAAGATACTAATAAATAGTAGATTATAAATGGAATCTTATATTAAAACTATATTAAAAATAAGATATTACGTAAAATATAATATATAAGTAGCTGTATATGTAAGTATATAAGTTTTTAACAAATCGATAGTTATATAATTTCACAAGCGCAAAGTAAAACAAATGGGTGCAACCAGCGACCGAGTAACTGATAAGTGAGACTGAATTAAAATATTCTCATAATTCGCCAGTGCATTTCAAAATGGACCCCGATAACCTGACTGTTACTAAGAAATTCATGTACATTAACGTGGAAAAGACTAATCATGTTATTTATTTAAATAAATCCGATCAATATTTTATATATTAAATTTAAAGATTTTAAAAAAATTGGGTTTTGGGGCACAGTAACATGGGATCTGTTTATTAATACCATGGTTGTGGGTTCGATACCCACTTGGGCAATCTATTTTTTTCATTTCTCCATATTGTCAAGACAAAACGTGTTACTTGTATATAGAGTTCCAGTAAAATATGTCCTAATTTTAGGCGGTCTTGACTAGGTTCTCCCTAGCTACACTTCTATAGGCGGGATACAGCATGAAACTGAAAAAAAAAACAAAAAACACACTATTAATTCTTCTTTATACAGTTACTTAAAGATACTTACTTAATAAGTTCTACTAACTGTCAAAATCTTTAATTTTCATATTTCGTGACGAGATACTAATGTAAAGTGTACGAAACATGAGATTTCCATTAAAAATATATAATATCGAAACATAAGTGATTAATATGGTAAAAGAGTTACATTTAAAAAGTTTTTATATTTAATTGTTTAAATTAATAAAAAGGTAGTACATATAGCGTTTTCAACTCAATTATACCTGGATATTCGGAACGGATAATACCTTTATCTGATGGCCCGCGCCAATATTCAGCCTAAATTATGCTATTCACTCCCTCAATGTAAATACTTCTCGATTAATATTATAATTTAAATACATTGTTTGCTAAAGCAATTTATTGGAGACTTGTTTTGTAACAGGGAAAAAATATTTTATTATTATAGAACAAGTATTTAATATATATTTTGTATATAATATAAAATTAAAAAAATATATTTAAAAATACAACGTTGTCCTTCCGACCAAAACATCTAACATACAATTTTTTTATAATTTGTTAAATTAATAATCACAAAATGTGTACATAATAATAACTACAGCCAAACGATTATTTGCTTTTCACTATATATTATATATTATTAATTTTTATAATATATAAAAGTAAAAAAAAAATACACCAGACCGCGAAAACTATATAGCAATAATACTGAATATCGGAATTATCAGCGGAATAATCGAAAAACGCTTGGGACTGACAAAAGAAAAAGCGAACAACGGTAGAGCGAAGAAATTATGATGCAACCAAATATGCGGCTAAAAAACTCCACAGTACAAATACACGAGCGGTTGTCCATTCCGAATACCGTTCCAATTATCGAAATACACTAACAATATTGAATTACTTATTGTTAATATCACGTTTGAGCTTTTTCTCTTAACATGGACGTAATTGACTGGAGCTATAAATAAATGTATTGCCTATACTAAACATATAATATATGTAACATTAGTAAAAACTATATGTTTTATTCAATTAGGTCTTGTACAAGAGCTCTCTTGTTGTTGTTTTTTTATGGAGATCAGTCATGTCCAAACAAGTTGTTAGTCCTGTTCAAGCTTGTTTTAGACATTGCGTCGGCCGTAACTCTACTCCGTGATTTGCCTAATTAGATGGAATTAATTTTTTTATTTACTTCCTACAGAACTCACAACAATTTCGGTAATTGAGATATATTAATTTTTTTATAATCATTTTAATACAACATATTTTATTAAAAATTACCTGAAATTACGATTTACATAACCTATTACGTCATAAAAAAATGATTTACAATTCCACTATGTCCAAATTAAAGCATATAATATTTAAACCAATTCAGTTAAAAGCTTAAAAGAATCCCCGAACACCTCATTACACTAATTAGTTTTAAAAAAATCTAACAAAAACAAAAGACTATTCCCGGTACTATATCAGATTCGTTAATGAAAACCGAGGTATCTTGTAAGCTTTATTAACTTTAATGTATGCAGATAGTTTAGCCGATTGCGCTAAATGTCACTGCTTAGAACGAACTGCCTTTTGACTGTTGGTTTGTTCTTTTGTTACAAATAACTCGTTTTTTGTAGGGTGGAAATGAAATTATGATGTTTTAGCAGTATTTTGAGGCTATAGTGGAGACTGGTGAATGTGATGGTTATAGATTCAAATACAACTTGGGGGAATGATTATATTCAAATTACTTTCTGGTAGGCCGTCGTGGCGCAGAGGCACAGCGTCTGTCAGCAAACGCAACGGATTGTGAGTTCGATTCCCACTCGGGGAGAATGAATGATTTCCATTTTTATTTCCGCAAAGCGTGGCGTCGAGTTCCGCCACTCAACACGCAATGCCTTGAATGGCGGAAACTGGGGGACGGAGTGTCTTAGCACTAGGTTCCTTCAACCGACGGTTCCCTCCGCCTACTTTGCTATGTGCAGAATGGAGCTGAAAGTTATATAAATATATAAAAAATTCTTTTTTTTCCCTATCTGGTATAACAAAATACGCAGTTGAACTCCGCCATTTCACACGCAATATCAACTGAAATATCAATATTCAATTGGGAATTAGCGGAAGCGGATCAGAATAAATTTTAATAGATATAAATTAGCGTTTGTATTAAATAAATGCGTTGAAAATCATGATGTTCTCAATATTCATTAAACTAATTTTATTATAAGTGGAATAGCGATTTCTAAGTAAATACAGGTAAGATATAACAATTAACCAAACCTATATTAATATGGAGATCACTAGCGGATGTAAACGGTATCTGTCTCTTGGACTATAATCAGTTCTCTAATGGAGAAATTAAGTTTGTATTAGCTTTCCACTCTTATTAAATATAAATGGCAATACTACACATAAACATTAAATAAAATGTGTTAAAAATTTTATTATTAATTTAAAAACATGATGACTATAGCTTTGATTACCACAGCGAAAATTCTGAACAGAGAAGCTTTCTAGAACTTACCCAGAACTTACCCACTTAATGGGATAGACCATGTATGGGTCTGAGTATACGCGTTTATAATAAAATCCCGCAAACTACTCTAAATTTGTCACCTAAGAAATTTAAAGAAATGTTAAAACAGTGCTCGTGGGTAAAGCCTCTTTATTACACTGTTCAGGACTATAAATGATAAAATGTGTGGAATTTATTTCATTTGAATTTTATGCAGGAGACTACTACCATTGTATATAGTAATAATTGTAATATTGATATTTAAAAGAGCAACTGGCAAGTTTCTTGACGGCTTTTCTCAGCAGAACTGCTTTCCGAGCTGGTGGTGGCGACATGTTCATTCGACGATTCAAAAGTCTATTTGAATAAAGAATATTTTGAATCTTTGAATATATTTTTGAAATAAATGCTTAAGAAGACTGAAGCATGTCTATTTAAAAAAGTTTATCATATATATATTTTGATTTTTATATAGTTATTTCAATTTAGTTTCTCGCTTCTTTAAAAAAAATGTTTTTACATGAAACTAACCTATTTTAAAAGGTTGTAAAATATTGTCAAATTAATTTTTTTTAAATATTATTGAAAATTTATTGTTCAAGTTATTTTTTTATTAAATCTACACATAAAAGTTAAACGAAGACGTAATTCAAGTATGCCTTAATGAATGATCATTAGCTTTTTAACAATGACTTATTTAACATTAATGATTGTATATTATAATAATAGTTATAAATAAAAACTTGACTAGACGACAAGCTTGGGCTTCAAACGAGACAAATATAGACCAAGAGTTGATGTTCACATGCATTCATAAATTATCTATATTTATTACAATGATTGACATATGCTGTTCAGAAAAAGTCTTGAAAGTAGTTACATTATAGTAGAGCCGTTTCTAGACATTTCCTTTGTTATATTTAAATATAAATAGAATAAGTTTAAATTGTTTAAATTCAAATATTTAAGTGAAAACGGCGAAATTATTTTTTCTCACGTTATTGTCTTATAGAGGTAAATCTACGAGAAGGGAAAGTGGCATACTTATTAAATACAAAATATTTAAATAAAAATATACAATTTTTAATTGTACATAAAAAATAAGTTAATTTAAATTATAAATCTACGTACATAATATATTATTGAGGCTTCAATGGCTCCCTATGATGTATGTGACTGAATATATATAAAAAAATGATAAGTTAGCTCTGGCCATCTACATTAAACAGAGAATAAATAAAAAAATAAAAGATCTATGGATAGACTGCCTTTAAGATAAGTTAGGTGTATTTACAAATCCGCTGTCTCATTTCCGTAATGGATACTAGCATTCTGCAATTATGATTACATATTTATATATATATACTAAAAAAAAACAAATTATACTTAAAAAGATTTGGCTTTAGCATATAATTGGATAATATCTCAGAAGTAACTGTAACTAATGTATGTAAGTGCTAATATATGAAAGAGGCCTTTACTCGAGCGTTCAATTTAAAGATATAATTGAACGCTACCTGTACATTATTCTTGCATAAATATCCTCTATGCTAAATCAATTGGCCAGTTACATGATATTTAGCCACTGTATCATCGCACCTTCCCCTTAGGTTCCCCTGTAACTCTAGGTTCCCTCCGCCTATCCTGTTAAGCACTCTGTCCCTCATTGAGAGACGGAACTCAACACCGCGTTTTGTTATGTTACCAGAACGAGGTAATAACAAAAATCAGAGAAAACGAATCTTCAAGCATAACAATTTAACCTATATATTTTACGATAGCAAATAATGCTAATAAAGCTAATTAATAGTGAGGTCCTCTCGAACGAATACAATGATGTACTTAAATGCAACTAATTTAATTTGTACTTTGTATCACCGTATTTTTTCACCGTCCGAGTCGTGCAATGCAAGGCTTTCTTATTTTAAAGCTCTACCGTATCACAGCTTTTTATTTATACACATAATGTGTTTATTTTAGGAACTTTAATTTTAATTCATTCAATTCATAAGATTTATATATAATTATATGTTAATTTAAATCAATTATTCGAATATTATTACGATATAATTAACATAGAGTTCCAACAAATGTATGATAGAGCAGGTTAACTGCTACATTAATTAAATTTCCTATCCCCCATTAGGTAGTACCTGGCTGTGGCCAAGTGTCCATATAACACAATTCCTATCGGGCTACCTTTTTTTAATTTTATGAATACATTAATAAATACTAAATCCAATTATAAATCAATTTTATTTCATGCAAAGGAAATAAAATTGATTTATTATTGCTATTTATTAAAATATTTGCTGAATAAGTAAACATCCTCAACTTAGCTAAATTTTCATATTGTCCTAATGTTGTTTCGACACTATACTTAGAAGGACCTGGGAGTACATCATTCTTGTCTTCAATTTCTGAAAATTCTCCCTTTAAATTAGAATAAAATAATTGAACTCATAATAAACCTACCTTTTCATTATATTATTATAAGATTAATACTTCATATTCACTTTGAATTGATAAATGATAAGCGAAATACCTAAAACTGTACAATATCCACAGTATTATTAATCGAAATCTTGTTAATCTGTACGCATATTGCACTTGCAACTCACTTTATTCCGTACAATAAAAAAATTCAATCCCACAACAAAACTAGGAGAACACAACAAATTAAACACTGCATAGTAAAAGCAGTACAAAGTAATTACCATAACAAATAAAATGGAGAGGGCGGGTACCCGCGGCTCCCGTAATAAATAATAAACACAATTTCTTACAATAGAAAAATAAAATGAAAAAAATGCCAACAATACCTTCTAAGAGCACGTACAATGATATGAAATTGTGCGTTTCGTTTAATTCTTATGGCGTCTGCTGCAAGAGCGAGTGTCGCGTGCTCGTGTCGTATTAGAAGTTTGTAATCGTAAAACACCTTAGCGCGGTGTAAAGTTGCGACTTAAAATATTTTCATGAAACTAATTTGCTTGTTTAGGATTATAGAAAAATGTAAATGCAATATCGTTTTTCATTTATCAAAAAGTTAGATGTGATAAGTTATTTTAAATAAATTATTTGCTTACAGCCTATACATGTCCGGCGCAGTAGGCAGAAAGAACGTGTGAAGACACTTTACTTTCCCGTTTCCACTAGAATTAAAGATATTACTATATATATTACGTATTGGCGGAACTCAACGCTGCACTTTGTCTCATTGGGACAAATATAATATTTATTATTGCACTTACATACATGGTTAAATAAAATATTACAGACAGTTTAGCTTATAACGGTGGACTTATTTCTATAAGAGATATCTACCAGCCAATTTGTGGTGAATGAGTTACTAATATCGATTCATAATTATCGATTTGTACAATTTATATATCATATACATATATACGTATATATTATACATATATACATATATACCTTAAATATATACGATATATTATGATAAATATATAAGCTATATAACCATATTTGTAAGATAAACAAGCAGTTATTTAATGAAGAATTACTTTTGAAGTCTAATTATAGAGTAATTATAAAAATAATGAATTCCCCCAAGTGGGGATCAAATTCATTACTATAAAGTTTACAGTCACACATGATGCCACTTCGCCACGATGACATCTGATGTTAAATATTTTTTTTTATATAAATTTGCTTGACTATTTAATGTCAAAACGATTAGAATTAAGGAAAAGTTATATGTTGTTCTACCGTGGTAATATATTAAACCTTAATATATTTAACACTAGTTCTTTCCATCAGCTAAATCTCTTAGGTGAGATAAAAGTAATTATACATTCTAAGTGTCTAAGGTAACTCTGACCGTAAGAATATTCTAATCTAATATAATATATAAGTTCCTCAGCTTAGCGCGATGAAATAAACAGACTTGAAGACTTTTGTTCATAATCTTATAATAATAATAATAGCTTCACGCTGTATCCCGCACATGGCAGGAAAGGCAGAGGGATCCGTAGGAACCTAGTGTTAAGACACTCCGTTCTCCGCTTTTCGCCTTTTGAGGCATTGCGTGCTGAGTGGTGGAACTCAACGCCGCACTTTGCCTTGTTACCAGAACGAGGAAAAAGAAAATAATTCATTCACCCCGAATGGGAATCGAACCCACAAAGCGTCACGTTTACAGGCAGACCTGTGCCTTTGCGCCACGACGGTTCATAATCTTATTATTAATACTCGTATATCAGTTTTCAATTGTCAACAGCCCTTACTAACTTACAGTCAGTTCACTAACCAAATAAATAAAAGCTTCCTGTACATAAAGTCTAGAATTACCATATTATAAACAAAGTAGATCTGCACTATAACTTTATATTTAGATCTTACAGTAAGACTATATAGGGTGTGCACTGTTCTTGTCGTATTAGTGGTTCAGTATAAACGCTTAGCATTCTCTTGAATTCCCAATTACTTACCATATTGGTATAGCCATTGTACGTACGGTTAGTTAGCGGCAGGTCACTTATAAGTTGGCTCGACTCGATTTACTTTAGTAAATATATGTAAAATAAAAACTCTTGGGTGGAAAATTGAGAAAAGGGTGGCTTTGATTGGTGGAAAATTTGGAATATATCCTAAACGTGATAGCTTATATCAATAGTAGTTGTATATATATTATAATCCGCACTGTGTCCCAGACATGACAGGGTAGACAGAGGAAACCTGGTGTTGAGACACTCCGATCCTTACTTTCTTCAAATATAATTAAATTATTTATTTCTCATTTCTATTTTTAATGACTCGATTTTTCTACTACCTATGATAAAATATTTCCAAAAAAAAAATTTTAAATTTGAGCTTACAATACTTACCTAAGTTACGATCTACCTGTCAATAGTATATTGATACCTGTATAACTTTTTCATGGTTATAGGTATTTCAAAGTCGTCGAATTATAAATAAGAATGTCTTCTTTATCTGGTATTCATTATAAGATAAAAATTATACATTAGTACAGTGGTTCTTAAACTTTATTATTATTTAAAAATTTGGCAGAGCACAGAAGAAATAAAATTAAAAGTTATCTTTTGCTGGGGAAATCAACAAACACTGATATTTTAATATTGAACTTGGCTCATATTTTCATATTTATATTTAATTATTCTTTTCTTGATCTATTTAAAATCTCTTGGCCCTTTACTTTCCTTCTCCGAAATCTTGACATTACGACATTACATATTAAGGAGCTCGATTCCGCTCTTACATTTTGTTTTGACTCGAAATAAAAATAATCACGTTCACAGTCAGACGCTGTCAAAGTATGCCACGATGACCCCAATAAAACAAATGAGTATACAAAAAAACAACGAGTGACAGATAAATGTTTGAGAAGCACTGCATCACGTGTAGCTACTACTAGAGTTAAGAACGAAAACTAAACAACTCTAAGGAATACTAGAATTTTTTGACATTTAGTAAGTTAAGCAATTGAATGATTAATTCGCTTAAACTAATGGACTAAGTTGCTTAAGTGCATATCAGAATTGTTGTTACTAACGATGTATGTTTTTTTTTAAATCGTTATAATAAAATTTATCAAACAGTATTTTGAGTCCTAATGGTCTCTTATTTATTATTTTATTACCGCGACCATTACGAGGACGTCATAAATATATATTATATGTACAGTTTTTTATTAAAGCATGCCAAAAATAGAAATAAACAAACAAAAGTATATTATAGTATGTTTTCTTTGTATAGTCTAATATGTTCATGGAATATGATGTGTAAGACAATTCAATATAAAACCTCAAATATTTTAAGTAAACAAATTCAAAATAAGAATTAATATAACTAAAACAATAACAGAATATGGAAGTATGATTTTTTTTTATTTTGTCTTTGTGTTTGTCTGTACGCGCACATCTTTGGATCTATTAGACGGATTTGAATGAAACTTTCTGGGAAGGATCTAGGCTATAATTTTTTTTTTGAAATATACCATACCTGATACAGTCCAACTGAATTATAATAAACAATGTAATGTTGCCATAAGAAAAAACGATCCTTGCTCTACTAATCAAATGTACTAATTTTCATATAAACAAGGGATTGTTAAAATATAAAAATCGAATATATGCTAATTTTTTTTTAAAATTAAATGAGAAAATATATAGGTAATAAATGAGGCCATTCGCTCTAGTAACAAGATAAAGAGCAGCGTTGAGTTCCGCCACTCAACACACAATGTCTCGAACATTGGGCGGAAAATGAGGAACGGAGAGTTTTACCACTAGGTTCTCTTGCCTCTTGCTTTATATTAATTACAGCATTGCAATATTACATGGACATATAATACAATTTTATCCAATAGGAGATTTAAAGTGTTCAAAAACACGATGAAACATTAACTATACACCATATTTCTCTTAGCTGCGTGACTCTAGGTCCCTTAGTCCGCCCATATTAGGCATGTTACCCATTTTGTGACAATTAAAGCTAGTGGCTCGCATCACGAACGCTATACCCATACGTGTTAACGTGCTTTATTAGATAGTAATTTTGTTAAATACGACAACGAATGCGCGAATCTTGTTCGCTTATAAGGATTATAGAGTTAAATTGGATATTCTCGTAAGTGTTATATTACAGGTGCATTCGTGAATCGATAATGAGAGTATTTAGTATGTTAACTGTTTTTATTAATATAATGGAGAATAGTGAATATTCGTCTTTTAATATTCTTAATGAAATTAATTGAACCATTTTGGAAGACAGAGAGATAGAAATAAATTATAAGCATATCATATCTTTTACCTGTATTCTCTATTTATTGCCAGTTAGTTGATATTATATATATACATTCTTAATATTGCTACTACTTTACCATCCCGCCCTACAAGTATGTATATTCATATACACAAAATAATTTAAATTACCCGCAAATATTAACTTCACCTTTATTATACGAAAGTATATACAGAGCGTAATAAATTTTAAACTACTTTTAATATAGGATAAACAACAGATTTAAGTTGTAAAATTGAACTGCACGTCCAAGCGTAACTTGCCTTTATACTTTGAACTCTATGTTATAGCAATAATGTAGAATTTCCATTGAAATTTCCCTACGTTTACTTTAGAGTGCCCTTTTATGATCGTAATGATTAGGACTTTTTAATATAGCCATATAATAACAGTCTGGGGTTTATAACACGCGCTATTATCGGCATTCGGAGTAATTTTGTAGTACTCTAACTAATTACCGCTTCTTATAGTTGTTTTATAAGTAATATTAAGTTACAAAATGCCTGTAGTGTGTGAAATTGTGACCCATTTCTTCTTTTTATTGTATTAAATAATTATATATTAGACAAAAGGTTATGTTATTGTATAAAACTATTATACATAATGCATAATTTGGGTGCATAAATGAAACAGTTTACTCTATTTGCGTTATAGTTGATACCATATAAATGTATACGGTATGGTATATGTATATGTGTATTGACTTTACAGTATAATAATTTAAAAATTAATTTGAAAAGAATAAGAAGAATTGTTACGGTTTATTGGTCATAAAAACTGTCATACACTTATAATAAGTGAACATAAAAATTGTAATAAAAATATGACTATTCATTAAAATAAATACATCACCTCCATTCAAATTCGATTACTTTTACTTAAAATGTTTTTTTTTAATTAGTCAAGATAGAATTATGTTTTAACATTTGCATGAAAAATATTTTTTTTTATTATAATTAGCATAAAACTTGCATGTATACGGATATTAGTATTTTTTCCAATTACAGCTGGTCTTAGCGGAGTTTTTGTATGTTAACGGACTTATTATTTAATAATAATAATAAAATGTCGTCTAATTTGGCTGAAAATAGAAAATATTCTCTATATTTTTATTTTATCACAATAAATAGAACAGAAAACTAAGAATAATGCCTACAGGCGAACGCGAATAGTGAAAAAACTTATCTAAAAACATAATATGCTACAACAAACGCCAACATATAATTTATCACAACTAAATAACAGGTAGAGTCAAATGAAATAAACGCTATAAGAAAATTATTACATTTACCATATAAAAGTTATCAATTAAAATTATTTTTTAATAAGACAGTGTTATAAAGTTTCTTTCATCATAGTCTCTATGATCACTCTCTATTAACTATTATTTTTATGAACAACTTTAATTCTGTACGGTTGTTCAATTTTCGACTCTATTTAATTAAAAGAATCGTAAAAAGCTTATAAAAGTCGTTCTTTGAAAATGCGTGCTATAAATAGTTTTATATTAATGACAAAGTGTAATTATAATGTTGTTTTTGATATATTATATTTATGTGAAGTACTATGTACTTATATAGATACATAATATGCCTCGGTGATCATTATTCTATATATTCTTCAGCTAGCTTGTTCATATATTTAGTTTGAACATTTTCCTTTTTTGAAACTAGATCTAAACATTATTAATTTCTAAAGAAGAATACATTGAAAAATTTCTTTCATTTATTTTCAATCATTTTATTTTAACAATTTCTAAAGAAATAGTGAAATTGAACGACTGCCTTTTCGTAGAACTGTAGAGTCATTTGAAACAATCCACTCAAAGATTAAACAAAGATTAGATATCCCTTTTTATTTTATATTATGTAAGCAAATCCAAAATCAGAAAACCTATAATTTTCGAGATACATAAGCACGGTATCATAATTTTCATGGATGCGTTCTTTTTATTCAATTTGAGTAGAGTTAGAAGAAGAGCACCGACAATGACACGGACTGACCTGTAATTACCCTGCTCTTCCTCCGCAGACAAAATTACTGAACCAACCATTAACTCCAGGATTATAAAAAGGCTCGAGAAAAAGTTAGTGGCTGTTACCAATGGAAGATCAGGTCAGTTAGTCATTTGGAAATTAACCTTATATATTTGTATTAGGGTTCATATTGTATTGGTAAATAATTTGACTCACCACTGATGACGTAACAAAGTAATTTTGTATTTTTGATTGCATTTTAAGTATATTTTTATAATTTTTTCCCCAAGTTTTATTTTTTGGTATTTCTCTTCCTTTACAATTATACATGCTATACTGGAATTGTTTAATATTATAATAAATACTATTGACAAATACTGTATAAGTATTGAAAGTTAATATAGCACAGGTAATTTTAAGTAAATTATTTCTATACTTTTTGTATTATTCCCATACTGTTGACAATTACCATATACAAATAATTAGATTTAGTTCAAAAATTGTGGCTTGTGTTACATTTTAACTTGTGCATTTATAAAGTATCAATCATATGAAATAAAGAAGTTTTGTCATAATATAGACTATAATAAGAACTATGTTTATACTGTCACACTCTTCAATTTATACATAGCTCTTATATTTTTGCATAGTTTTCATGCTAAATGGCTCTATTCTTGTCTTTTTCATCTCATTAACTTTACTGTTCCTTATTTATATGCAAATAGCTGAGTGTAACTATAAAAATATGCATATCTGAGCTAGATCATCTGAGCAGTATTTAAATATTACATCTTGTAGAGATGAGAAACACCACTTTTTACAGTCACGCTATGAAGCTTTGAATGATGAACATCTGATGTGTGACCATGATAGATGAGATTTGAACAAAAAGTTTTACATTCTTTTGAATATATTTCATTTAAGAAACAAATGTATACAAATAGTTTTTGTTAAACATGACTTATTTTTAATATACAATATGCTGAATATACTACAGTTGTATATTATAAAGCTACTCCAATTGTATTAAAAATGCAGGAAAATATACTGTTTATGATAAAATTAAATTTGTCTTGAAATGTCATTATATAAATATGAGATATGTATAAAAAAATACTAAAATGACAAAAAAGCGTCTGAATCACGTATACCCAATTTCGTTGAACACAATCTAACGTTTCAAAAATACATAGCTATGTTAATAGCTCTCGAAACTCGCTGCTATATAATTTGCCTTCATATCATTACCGAAACTGGGATCCGGATGGATAATGACGAACCAAAAAACTGTAATGACGAATGGCATAGATGGCTTATCTACAGACTCTACATTTTTTATATTATTTACATAGCATATGCTATGTATTAGAAATTGTATTAAAACATATACTGGAATATACTGATCAATTTAAAAAAAATTTAACGTTTTATTTTTTTTTGTCTCACAATAATCGGAAAGCATGGAAAGATTTTCAACCTGATCAAGATCAAGAGGATTGCCGATGATCATGATGATCTATAAGAGAGGGGGTTCAGCAGGAGCTAATAATTTTTATGTGTTTTAAGCATTTCATATACTTGAAACGCAACTAAATTATTATTTTTATAGGATTGATTTGAACAATACTTAAAAAAAATATACTAACTATCTATAAAATAAGAAAAAAGTGCTTATCGAAAGAATTTATGTAGAACTTAATGTTGATTAAAAATGTTCTCTTATACAAATGCGTATCTAGTTTCATTGCCAGATTTAAATTGTCTAGAACTTTTTGCGTGTGTTTTATTTAAAATGCTTATGAATCTTTTCGCAGCAATATAATTGAGGTACAATGATAAAAAATATTATAATATGCCAAATTTTTTATATGGAGTTCGTATTACGCCTTGATTTTTGGAATCGAAATATGCCTTTTTTCTTAAATATTTAATTTTATACATTTATTCATGATTATAACAATAATTTTAATTTAAAACTATTGTATGGTGAATACCACAACGTACTACATGAATATTAAGCAACGTGAATCTTATATATTTAAATAAAAGCGAGCTTTCATTTGAAACAGATTAGGAAAAGCAGAAAGCTTTTTTTAATGTTTAATTGAGAACTCACTCGTACGTATATAGGAATTTTTAGCGCAAACGTCTGTAAGTTTGTCACGACTAAGTTACTCAAAGCTAAGAGTTAGCGGCGTATTCATGTCACGATTACGAGGATTACCAGTTAAGGTATTAACCGTAGAGCAAAGTCTAACAAAACCGTGAAATAAGAATAATTGAATTTAAATGTAGTATATAAGTTTGAATAGTATGAATGGGCCTCTTTTAATCTTTGACATAAACATTCATGATTATTTTTTGTAATTCTATTCTTGATTAACACAACTAAGAACGAAATATAAATTTAAATAAGTAATTCTCATTAGATAATCTCTCAATAGAGAAAATCAACATTTAAAACATTTTTGCCATCTCCTTCTCTATTTTTAATCTGAAGAGTTATCGTTATGTGACTGTGACTAAAACCAATGACACATATTGTCTAACCAGATCATAATTTATATATAAATACTCACCCGAGTGGAATATGAGCGCGACGGCGTCAGATGCACTTAATTTAATGTAATATTAAACCCCTTTTCGTTTACATCTTTAGTAGCTGTCTGACCTGACGTTTCCAGAAAGGTAGGGAAGCTCTTTATTACCAAGAATACTATAACAAATTATTTTTATACTCTACCCTACAATTTAGGTTGTATTTACTTTAATTCAGATATCGCGTGATGTGATGTCGTGTAAATAATGAAGGCACCAGGATAGTCCATAATTGGGCCCATTTGTTGTCACCATACAAAACTTGAGTTAAAGTGAGTCTAAGATCATCTTTTCCACTATTAACCATTTAGTGATCATTATGTTCGAAAATAGTGAAATTGCTAAGCATTAGCTGTGTGTGATAAAAGTGCAGTTTAGTATATGATTACATATGTAATTTCTATTTATATCATGTTTTTACTAGCAAAGTGGTAGAATATAGTATTTTATTTTGAATGTACTCATAATTGTATAAGAACAATATTTATGAAACAATTGTATAAAACACGTATTTATGTACTAGGATATATAAAAAAAACACCATTTGTTTTCTCATTAGTATTTAGTAACCTTATAATACTTCCAGCCTACGTAATATCAGTCTATATGCAGTAAAATCGCAATAACACAAGGTAAGTGCATATGAAGGGATAACTAAAGGTGCTTAAATCCTTTCTACACACATATAATTTCTTAGAAAACACATTAGTTTTCAGTTTAATTTAAATGTTATTGCTTGTATTAAAGTTGTTATATAAAAGAAGGTGAATATTAGAAAATTGTATCGCTCACTACGTTTTAATCATAATTAATGTATGTAGAGATAAGAGATATTTATAAAAAGTAGAGTCGGAGATTTATTCTTTTTATATAAGAGAAAGGAAGTTATTATATTGGCAACTAGATTTATCCGCCAATTAAGTTTAACGTTTCATAGATATTTCATATAAAAATTTTAATTAAGTGAATCTAAATAACCTAACAACTAGAAAATTTTTAATTGAACAATGACAAAACATTGTTTATTTCAAATCAAAACTTAAAGATTCTCGTGTAAAATTTGTGTGAACCAACAAACAAATTATAATTTGTTCCGGTATTACATAGGTATGTAAGTATATACGTATATATATACTTGTATATATGCATCCATGGGAATAGTCGGACGTTTCTAAATAATCGAATTGCCCGGCAATCAGTGTAACGGTAACATGGCCGATTGATTTTTTTTCTATACTTTAATTTTTCCGGCCGTAGATTGTAGAGGCTTATAATAGAAGTGGCATGCAAGAATGAAATATATTTTGAATAGACGAGAGGTGAATATGTAAAATTGTACAAAAAATAAAGTGAACATAGACAATTTCAAACATTTGACTGAAAATTTTGTTATTTATACATATATTGGTAATTACTATAACTTACATATGTTTTTAGCTTCTTAGGTAGAGGCTAGAGCTCCATTTGTAAAAAAATTTATTGTTGTTACTATCATTTTTGGTAACACAAATCAATAAATGACTTGATTTAGGCAAGTTAAAGTACTCCATTCCCCACTTTCTGCTCAATTTTCAATATTATATGTTTGGGTGGTGAAAGTCGACACCGTGCCATATCTTCTTAGCAGAATGAGGACATGCAAAAGAACATTTCCCTAAGTGGAAACCGAAACGCTATACCGTTGCTTAAAAGAATAAGTATGAAAAAAATTTTGTATAAATAAAAAAAAGTGAATCATTGCTCTGTTCTATGGTTTCTAATACACGAACAGTGTAACCGATCGGCTGATTGGCTTTTATAGATTATCCACTTTAATGACTTACGTTTATTTTTTACATTCTTCTCTAATTGTAGATATTATTCTGGTGTGTTTAATAGTTTTAATTGGGCTCCATTACAGAAGTGTGCAAAATAATATTATATTTATATGTACATATCTATTGTGATAATTTTTTTACTTCTTTCAGTTTCCATTGGGAAATCGTGGTTCACAATGTCTCTGTCTGTCAAAAATCACAGAAAAGCTTAGAACGATATGTTAAGAAGTTTTAATTATGTGTTTCTTGTATTTAAATACTTAATTGTACATGGGAATTGCATAAAGATTAAGGTTTTTTTATAAAATCTATGTAATATTTGATATTTTATAAAAATATAGTATATTATGCTATCCCAGAAGAAGAATAAAAATCTCTCACAGGGACAGTAACAAGCGGATTACAATTAAAGCTATATATCTGTCATGTACACATTATTATCGATTCGTTATACCGCAGCCATCAAAGGTTATCGTTTACAATTATTTAATAGACTTGAATTACAAGCTAAAGGTATAATGAATTTTGACGTAGAGTATTTTGTAGGTATTATATGGCTTGAAATTTGTAGAGTAAGAAGGAGATACTTTTATATATCTATATATATATTTCTATACTTCTATATATAAACATATATATATATATATATATATATATATATATATATATATATATATATATATATATATATATATATATATATATATATATATATATATATATATATATATATATATATATATATATATATATAAATAGAAATTACAACTAAACATGACATTGTCATGAATGAAGGACACAAAAAATATGATTTTCGACATGTGTTTATGATTTGTTCATAGATATAATGTAGATAATCGATTAAAATTGAACCTTAGGCAATTGGCATGAAGTTCATATTTATTTGGAAAACTTTAAACATAGTTAAACACTAATATATTATAATAAGACCATTTAGATGAAAACATTGGCAAGACACTGATTGATATATCAATCACGTATGGCAAAGTAAAAATTTACGTTGTATATACTGCTGCTGAATTTAATGGGATTCTTTTTGCCAATACTAGCTGAGACGTAGTGTGTTAATACACATCTGTGTTTACTAGAATTTTAATAATATTATATATAAGAAAAATCCATTTCTGCTTACTTTTACTTGACACTATACAAATAATAATAAAAAAACAAACAAACAACTATGAGTAACAATATTATTATTAATAAACACAAAAGAAAAAATAATATTTTGTCAAACTCACTTAATGACGTGAATAGGATTTCCTTTACACGTTTTTTAATAGCTATTTTATGGGTTTGACGTGAAGCTAAATATTATGAACGGCCTAAACGCAGAATAATTTATCACGTCATGTTAAATAGATTTATGGTGAACATGCTTGTTTTAAATATAATTAAATAAACATTAAATATACTATAAAACGTATTATGATAATATTTTGCCATAAAAGAGCCATATAAAACTTTTAGATTTCGTATAGTGTATTCCTTACTTAATTATGTCAGTTTACAAAAACTTTATATCAAAAGAAAATATAAATAAAAACAAATTCATTAAATTTACATTATTATAAGTTTATTTTTTGGTGACACCAAGTTACTTACTTTAGTAAAGTTTCGAAGAAATCTATTACATTATTTTTTCTTCACAAAGTTTAAAACATTTACTCGATTTACATAACTGACATGAAACTCGATAATTGTTCTATTGAAAGTTTAATAACTGTATGCTCTATTAATCTTCTCGCAACGGGCCTCTTAGGGTCGATACGTGGTCACTTATTGCTCTGTCAGTCACTTGTACACTGAATTAATGAATTTTGCTATTCAATACAATGAAATACACGATCTAGATGTATTACGATTTTAAACTCTACATTTTGAAAATAGAGTCCATATTTAACAATTATTATCATCCGCTTAGATATGTAAGTGCTTAACGCGTACTTTAAGTTTTATCAGTTTCACGTGATACATGTGTATATTACTGTTCGCTAATGAATCTTCGAGAATAAATCACCACCTAATGTATGGCTTAAAATAAACTACTTTAATATTTTAAATTATATTCATAATGTACATGGGACTAACAAACACTGACAAATCTAAACGTACCTCTACATAAGCTGTCTAGTTAAGCTAGTCTTTACTTACTCTATAAAAATCGTAAAAGTAATAATATTATACAAATCATATTAATAGTTAGAAGATATGACGATCTTTTGAAAGATATCTTTCACACTTCTTCAAAAGTCTCTACATGATCGCTCGTCAGGGGTCCGCATACCTGTGACTTGCTTGACCTTTATTATAGTTGATTATATTAAGTACCTATCACTTTGTTTCTATCTAGTTCAAATGTAATTTTAAAACATGTATGGGCTGAAATATTAAATATATTTATATATGTAGTTTAATTTAAAATAAAACTGATTTGTTCAATGTTTTAAATATTTTGACAGCACTAAGACATAATTGTAGCTAAAATGAAAAAAAATCTCAAACATGCTCTACATTTAAATTCTAAGAAAATTTTGCAATTTGTACATTTTTGTATTCATGTTTTAGGTTTTTTTAAGTAATCAACTTTTTCGATGTAGCATGTTATTGAATTTCGTTTTAAAATTAATTCTAATTCATATTAAATGCTAATGACTTCCTGTGACTTTGCCGAATATTCTTGTATGGAAACTGATAAGTTGATTACTGTATCAAATCTGAATAATATATAGATTAGTTTTGATATTCTGAAAATTATTTTGATAAAGTACTTCACGCTTAAAATAAAATAAAATAAATATTACTTTAAATTTCTCTCGATATCGTAATTCGAAATTAATTTCGATTTAATCATTACTTATAACTGTGTGCATAAAATTAACCAGAAGTAGTGCAATGTTGACCTTATTATTATTATTATTATTATTATTTTTTTATTATTATTATTATTAATATATTATTATTTGATATATCAAATACATAAATCATATCACTCCCACATATATTTAGTATTGAAATCACTTTTATTTCCAGTTGTTCTCGCTCAGTAATTAAGCAAAAATTATCAACATAAAGGATGTAATCATCGACCATACAAATGATAGGATATACCAAATTAAACCAAATTACCATACCGTTTATCGAAAGCCATCTAAATGTTAAACTGTTATCTCTACATTGCTAATCAGCGTGAAAAAGTATCATGATGTGAGCACATATGTATGTATATATATGTTTATTAAATTTTATTTAGCATTTAAAATGGTATGTATCCATTTAAATGGAATGAGTTAGTATATTTTTGTGTTATAAATTATATTTGATAAAAAATTTTATCGTAGAGGCTTTAAATTACCATAATTATTATTACCACGGACCTTTTATATTTTGTATTTGTCAAATACAATTCATACATATATATATACTAAATATATATAAACATATATTTAACTCACGGTGTCATGAGTTATTCTATGATTTATATAAAGCAAACATAGAAAATTTTATATATTTGCTAATTACTTAGTTTTCCGTTGACATCTCTCTACAATAGTCACGATCACTTCATTATATAGTCTACTTCTGTCATCATATTACCATAATGTGTTTATAAATCTATCGAGAGGTGATATAAACAAATTTTTCGTTCTAATAATGTCAAATATAGACATTTCATATAAAAATAAGCATAATTAAAAGCTACTTATCGTTAGATGCTTTTTTAAAAAAAAAAAAAATTATATATATATATATATATATATATATATATATATATATATATATATATATATATATATATATATATATATATATATATATATATATAAATAGAAGAGAAATAGACATTGAAAAGCTAATTATTTAAGTTAAAAGTTACCGTTAAAATAATATGTATTTCTGTTAGAAAAATCGATATTTCTTGTTATATCCTGGTACTAATAATTACTACGTAGTACGTAGAGTTCTATGTGTTATTCTGATTCTTTATACCAGAATGAACCATAGGACTCTACGTAACAACTAGATTACGTTAGAGCTGATCACATATGTATATTTTGGTATATATTATGCATAATTATAATTAAAGAATTTGGCAAAACAAGTTGTAGAAATCTTGTAATAATTAGATCTGTATCAGTTGACGTATGAATTGGGCGACAATTAATGTTATTTTTGTTTCATTTTGTGCAATTCTGAGTCTACAAATTGATATGGATTGAGATTAATCAAAAATTTTTCCTTATATTATGTTTAAAACTGAACTTTTCATTAAATTAATATTATGTAATGCAGGAATAATTAAAGACTTTATTTTTTGTACTTACACTGTTTTTAAGTTTATTAAATAAAAAAGTACATCAGAAAATATATAATAATATACTATTTTAGACGTATATCATAGTAACGTAAAATTTTCCTATAAATATAGACTACGTTCAATATAACTTCCTATCAAATTACCGCGATTTAATTAAAGTGATCTGCTATCGCTCTTCATGGTAGCGTCGAACATAAAACGCTACTATATCAATCACTTGCCTATCCATTGCTGGTAATGTCCAACTATATAGCCTATTAACCATTTTAGTATATGTAATGTATATTTAATTACAAAATATTATAGCAATATCTAATATAAATACTTAACATTACTACTTACATATAAAAAGCGTTAGTGACTAGAGAGATAGATTCAATGTATGTGAAACATTACGAAGGCATTTGTATGAAGGAGATGAGAACACTAATTATGTTTCTATGGAGCACACGGGGTGTGGCATTCCATTGGGCCGTTGAACCTCTTACGTAGACTTATTAAAATAGTAGATATGACTTGTTTATGTTACATATTATATATTAAATAAAATTAATTGTTAGTATGCTTGTTAAATAAAAAAAAATATGTTACACTTTCTAAATACAATGAAGACGGTTATAGTCAATGTACGAAATATAGCTATATTCTTCTTTCGGACAAGACTATGAAACCCTGTAAAATTTAAAGTAAATAATTTTTATGTGTTGATTTTTTTCTTCATAAAAGAGAAATTATATTTTTTAATTAAATTCAAACAATGGTTGTTAATAAATAATAAAAAAAGACTTTAGATTTCTCTACTCTAGTTAGTAATTAACAATTTAAATTGTTTTGCTTCTATAGTACTTTCTAACTCTATCTTGTGCTATTATATTTTTTTTGCTTTACACTTCTAAGTATCACAGCTCTATGTTTAGGAGTTGATGATGTGCGCTATCACAGCGTAGACACGCGTAGTAGAGGATCTCGTTCAAAGGCAATCAGCACTAGACTGCATTAGACTCAAATTTAAAATATAAAATAAAATTTTTCTTTACAATCGATCAATTATTACTTCTTTTTAGAAAAAAAACATTAAATCTAATGTATTATTATAATATAGTTATAGAAGATTCCAATTACATCAGATATTACAGTAGAAAATCACGTTATTGTTAGGAAATACAAACTATTGAAGAAGCTATCACGACGCAGGTGGAATAACATCTGATTGTAAACGTGAAAAGGAAATCATGTTTTTTATCTGAAAATGGAAAATCTTCTAGGTGCTCTAACTAAACATAACCTAGCCTGCTTTATGTTCAATAAAGCCTGAAAATAAAACTAAATGAGAAAATATACGGCCACAAGCAATGGTAATAATACATTATTAACATTTTAATATCCTAGTCAGTTGCAGCTATGTATTAACCAAAATCCATAAACTTTATAAAGTTTATACAGCGTGGTTCTGCTTTAAAAGACGAATGCACCAAACCAAACCTGCCCTTCTCATAAAGAATGCGCATCTAGACGTATAATAAAGTCGTAAACAGTCCGCCTGTACGTCCAAATATTTGTGAAGAAAAGCCATATATTTCTTAATTGACGTGTGTAGAATCTGAAATGTCACATTGATATAACATTAAATATATAAAAACCTATATGAATGAAATGAGAAACTATTTTTTGGTAGCCTCTTGAATATAAACAGCTTATTTTGTTATGAAAAAAAAATGCCCTAGGATAAATGACAACGGAACATATAGAGGAGGTGACAATAACCTTTTACTACTTGGTTTATATATTTACGGCTGATATATACAGTCCCTAGAGAATAACCGCTTCATATGTAGAGACCAAGTGGTAAATTTGTTACGCTATCCTTTTCCAGCCATATCCCAAACTACTATTAAATAATTATAGAACAAAATGCATGAAAAAAGCCTTTAATTAGTGATATGTTACCAAAAAAGAGATAAAACTTATTTAGATTGTTCTTAAAGTAAGAATTGATTGAACTCATTTACAAACTAAAATTCACCGCCAAAAACATTATACAGAACAATATTTACCAAAGTGACTCTACATTTAACTAATCGTACGCGATCGTGTTTTTGTTCGATTTTTTGTCGCATTATCGTGACCGCTCCTTGCAGATCGGTGAAGATGTAGCCATAAGAGGAGATTCTAACGAATAGACCATTTCGCTAGGCACGATCACTGCAAATTGGTTTAAATTAAAACACCTTTTAACTAAACGTTGTTTATAACGATTTTTAGATATATCTATAGTGATTTGGGATCATATTAAGCGTATGTATATGTTTAAAATTAATTATTATTATTATTAAGTATATGTTTAAAATTAATTAGATACTGGACTGGACCTTGCACTGTACTGTTGAATGGAGAAGTATTGAAATGCTTATGAAATTTTACTTGGTGTATATATTCTTATATTGGTATTATTAAAATCATATATATTTTTAACGATTATGCTTTTTTTGAAATAAATGAATTATTTCGTATAAAAATGGTATCGTATTGGATTTGAGCTTCACTTGTAAATAGAGCCTTAATTATTATATACGAGTATTTTATTGTGAATCGTCATTGGGTCAGCGTTTGATTGATTTTAAACGAGCTGGTTGTGAATCTAGACCCCAGGAGAAAATGCAGAATTGATTTCCGAATCGCAGTACCTAAATTCGGTCAGAAAACAAAGAACGGAGTATTTTTAATACTAGATAATCTGCCTACACTGCTACGTGGGGGATACAGCGTGAATCTGAAACAAAAAAGAGGAACACAATTGAGCGGAATCCATCCATCCCTACTGAAGATATACAGAAGCAAGTTATCCCATCTCACAGCTGAGTCATGTATAAAATACTAATACATTTTTTTACGTTTTCACATAATAGATTCTAAAGAAACGGATAAACAGACTATTGAACCGAACAAAACTCCATTGTCATCGATCAACATCTGCATGTAACTTTTTGTGGTAAAAAAAGGCCTTTAACAGCTACAGCCACAATGATTCTTGCATTAAGTTTTTAAAGAGACGTTTCACATTTGTATATATTATATTATATTATTTAATAATTGCATTTTTTATTTACTTTATCTCACATGACAAGTTGAGCAGAGAAAACGTGTCTAGTGTCAAGACACTCCGTTCTCCGTTTTTCCTGAATTCCAGATATGGTGACACTATCTCTCTCTCTCTCATCTCAATGTCTCTATATATTTAGAGGTATCAAATAGGATACGAACCCGCAGCTACACGTTAAGTCAAATAAATAAACATATACCTTATTTCCTTTTGAAATAGAAAAACTATAGTTGAACTCAAGGATCGTACATAAATTCTAAGCAAGCTTGGCCTTAAAGTGCTTGGGCGTCGTTACTTTACAAATCGGCGATCGCACTGATAAAAACACCATTAGATTAATATTACATATATTTTTTTTCAAAGATAATTGCCTCATATTGTACCTTATTGAAATTTTGCAAAGTATTGTTGTGGTTTTGAGGCTTGAGCTGTTATTTAGATTCGTTTGTGTATCTGATTTTATATATTGAAATGTAAATAATATTATTCATGATAATATTTGTTTATTATTGGCTTTTCTAAATCAATTTTTAAATGTTTCATCTTTTTTTTTAATCTTTACGTATATCTATCTATTAATATTTCACATTTTATTTATTTTCAATCACTCTTTATTATTCACTGCCTTATATATACTACCGTTGCATAGCAAGAAATATTTAGATTTTTTTTCGAATGGAAACCGGAGTGTCTTAACACTAGGTTCTCTTCTGCCTTGCTCTATACCGGACAAACCGTATAGTCATTGTCGTAGGACAGCGTCTGCCGTTATGGGTTCGATCCTAATCCGGGATAATGATTTAAATATTTAAATTACTTAACTTTCTCTGCTTTGGTAGCGCTTTTATATATTGTACAAAACGCGGCGTTGAGTTCCGCTACTAAAAATTAAGTCTTTTTTCGGATATAGAACGGAACGGAGCAAAATGTGAAGCTGAATTACAATAATCTAATACAATTATTTGCGCAATTCCAATGGTAGTAGCTTCAATTCCCACTGCTTAAAAGATACAACAGTTCATAAATATTCTCATATTAAAATCAAGAAGGTAAAAGTAAGGTAAGGTAAGGCTTCATCATGATCATTAGTATGTCTATACATATAGAAAAAGTAGTCAGCGTCTAAGTAAATTCGCGCAACTTCAATAGATAGTAGGTTATTAATATCCATATATTGCGTTCTGGTATAATGGCGGGATCCCTGCCGTGTTCGTTGCTTTTAAAATTAATTAGATACTGGACTGGACCTTGCACTGTACTGTTGGTTGGAGAAGTAATGAAAAAAGCTTATGAAATTTTACTTGGTGTATATATTCTTATATTGGTATTATTATAATTATATATATTTTTAATGATTACGCTTTTTTAAAGTGAAATAAATGAATGCACGTTCTCCACTCTCCATTAATGTAATTTATATCTCGGTGGCGGGGAAATGGGCTCAATCAACTCAACTTGAATCTATTAATTTATTTATAAATACAAAATTATAAACTGAATTTAAGATATCCCGTGAGATGTTAATTATTCTATACAAGTCCAATTCAACTTTTTCCTATAAAAATAATAAAAAATACATTACTCCAATCAGTATTCGAACCCACGATTACATTATTTATTTATTGGCTTATTAATTTATTTTACTTGACATTGGCAATTACAATATACCTAAGTGGCAGGGGGCAACAGGACAAACAAGTCTTGCCATTTATGTAAAAATGGCTATTTTAATGAGTTGAGAGGATTATCCATTCGGAATGAACACATTATGACTTTAAAGGATTGGCTGGTTATATGTTATATGTATTTTAATTTGATTTCTTGCACTTGTATAAAATTAACGCCTTATTTTAAATATATTAAAGTAAATATTTATCTATATTTTAAACTTATTTTTTTTATCTATTTACAATGGCCCAGCCAACGATTTGGTTAAGTTATTGATACTGAAGAGTAAGAAGGAGATCGTGGGTTCGATTTCCGTCAATCGCTTGTGTAAACTCACTTCTAATCGTACTAAACTCTTGAAAATTTTAGTGAATATCGACGTTTGTTCCGGTTTCACGCAAAAAATTTTGGACGGATTTAGATAAAACTTTGCAGTTGTATAGAATAACATCAGAATAACATATTGGGTACCTTTTAAGATAAACAAATGCAATTAATTTGCAGTTCAAGCGGGCAAAGCCACAGGCGGGGCGCTAGTATTTTTAAAGATTATATATAGTATTATATAAAATAGATCTTTCAAATGAATATATATATTTTATATTTATAATATATATTTTTTAAATTGATTGTAAGCCATAACATAATTCACAACTCTAAGCACGTATCGCCATAGTAGTCGAAGAGCGAAACACGCTAAGTTGAAACAATAAAAACACATACATAGCAAGATTTGTAGCATTTACACATTAAATGCATTCCAACTGTCACCTTGTAAAGTAAACGTCAAGTGAATTTGACATTTATTCTTTAATTACAAAGCTTAATTTAACGTGACTGCTGAGGACGACATGGAATCGGGCATTTTAGCCTGTTAATTGGCATAATCGTTACGTACCATTGCGTGTTCGATATCAAAAAAACAGATGGATACACCGAGAAACATACTATAAATTAATATTTAAAACCATCCAGATAATATATCTGATTGTTAATGTTGATTCAATAAAAGAAATAAATTTAATATCGTGTAAAGACAGAATTATATGCTCTGAACAGGAGTCGTGCTGTAGTTATCAGATGCAGTATGTACATCATCATTATCAGTGCTAGAACACGCGAACCCTATCTATTTTTGTATATATATATATATATATATATATATATATATATATATATATATATATATATATATATATATATATATATATATATATATATATATATATATATATATATATATATATATATATATATATATATATATATATATATATTATATATATATATATATATATATATATATATATATATATATATATATATATATATATATATATATATATATATATATATATATATATATATATATATATATATATATATATATATATATATATATATATATATATATATATATATATATATATATATATATATATATATATATATATATATATATATATATATATATATATATATATATATATATATATATATATATATATATATATATATATATATATATATATATATATATATATATATATATATATATATATATATATATCTCGCGGGATGTGGAGTGTCTTGTTTTTATTTCCTCTTAGGATCAGTTTCTCTTGGAGCTTTTTTTTAATTTCGCCAGATGTAAGTCAAAAGTAAGTAATAATAATAAATGTTGTAGTACTTTGTTTTCTAATAATTACTTTTCTTTTTCAGGTAATATTTAATAAAACACAATTGTCATACTGTATTATGTAAGTATGAAATTGAAATATCAAAGGTGTATTTCTAGTAGTCTAAGAGACAGTATACAAACAAATTTTAAATATACTCGTACTTGTACGTAAATAAAAAATAAATAAAAAAATCTTCTATATATCTAATTCGCAAACATAAACTTCATATCTGCACATAACTCCAGCGAGTAATATCATAATATGTCACATAAATTTAATTTACGGACGAACACTAGTGAAGTTGTGAAGAAAATCGTCTTCCGATTCAATATTTTTAGGATTTAATCGATATTTATTTTGAATCCGTTCGCAATATAAATCACGTGCAATAAAATCGCTGGCTTCTACGAAGAGCTTGATCTATTCAGTGCAGTCAGAGGTCACTTTGCTTATGAAATAATATTGCTTGAAGACCTAATATAAGGGGAGTTTACACATTTTATCGTTTTGTAATGATAAAATAGAATAAAGAATATAGGAAGTTGTGGCACAGCGTTTGACGTTATAACGGCTGTGACACGACGGTGGTGGGTTTGATTCCCAGTCAGAGATAATTAATTATTTTAATTCTCCTCGCTCCGGTGAGAAGACAAAGCTTGAGTTCCGCCAATCAACACGCAATGTTTCGAAAGGTGGAAAGTGGAGAATGTAGTGTCTTACCACTAGGTTTCCTGTGCCTGTGCTTATAGCAATATATGAGAATAAAATTTTATAAAAATAAGGGTAGAGTGTATTAATATGTAGATATCTACATGTATACGATGGGTGCGGCTTCAAATACTCATAATTTTTTTTTTCTTTCTATATCAGCAAGCAACTCTTGAATTAATGAAATAAGTAATATTTAAAAAAAAAAAATACGAACGAGACGGTAGTACCTAGGCATTAATACACATGTTATTATTTAAAAAAAAATACATTTTCAATTATGTTACATTTTGTTTGTGCTATTCTTGTGAAAATTTAAATCATATCCGGCTCAATACGATTTGTTGCGAATAAATATATATTTAACGATAGACGTCGTCTGTACTTCGAAGAATTTGAAACGATAAAGCTTTATATACGAGCGTCGAAAGCCGCTATCTGTTAGAGTAGATTAGCATTAAAAATCCAGCCAATGCGCGAACTACCCACGTTTGTGGCACAACACTATTGATTTCTGAATACTAAATTTGATTTAATATGTAATATTTTCTCGGAATATCTTATAGTTGATTTATAATTGAACTTTATACGTAGATCAAGTAAATGAAGGAACTTAGTATCAAGGCATTCCATTACCGCTTTCCACTTATCAAGATACTGTGTGTTTAGTGGCGGAACTCTACGCCGCAGTTTTTGTTGCCACAGTGAAGAAAATGAATATAATTCATTCTCTCCGAGTGGCAAACGAACTCACAAACGTCGCTTTTACAGTTGGATGTTTTACAGCGCCACCATTCCCTATGAGTATTGTTATTGTTAAATGAATACAACTCACTCTGACTGCAACGAACACGAAGGTTGCGGGTTCGATTTCCACTTCTAGTACCAGCTCAACGCGCAATATCTCTTCAGGTGGAAAGCGGAGATGAGAATAGAGATACTAAACTCTCTCTCTCTCTCTCTCCACTAATATACGCGGGAGCGTTAAGCCAAAAACCATCGTCATCGTTATTACGACATATATATTATCCGGCTTTTATATCATTATCTATTTAAAGATCTACCTATAAAGATTTATATACATTTTTGATAGCGTCATAACGAATAAAATATATTGCAAATATGAAAATTAATAGGTAGTTTCTAGAATGTCGACTTTATTGTTTTTTTTTGTTAATTTTAATTTAATTTATAGATTATCGATAACATCTAAATTAACGTTTGAACTATAATTTATTTTATCTGTCCCACTGTTGCCACTAGGGGTTACCATATATCAAAATATTATGTTGACTACACCTATGCGATTATCGCTTATGTTACATATAGGTAAAAAGCGGAGAGTGTAATGTCAAATCACTCTATAAGCTGTATGAGACTAGTATATTATGCTGATTTCAAACTCAAAGTTACAAGAATTTACAAAAAAATCATTACGCCTAAGTCCTAACTAGCACTTGTCTCTAGTTTTACCTAATGCCTAAAAATTTTGAACAAGACAAAGGCACATCCATTTGTATGTCCTAAAGCCATCTTTCAAACTTATATGCAAATAGTCGGTTATCGCGCCCCCCGCGTGGTCCACTTTACGACGGGACCTTGCAAGACTTAAGCTCTATCTATACTTTAGACTTAGGAAATTGAACCTTATTTACAATATATTAAGGCTATGCCTGAACCAAGGGCAGAGAGGAGTTACGATGCGTTTGCAGTACAAGCCAAGGAGGCAGCCATTCATCTTAAATCTTTATGTTATTGTAGTCTGTGGGCAGAGAATGACAATAGTTTACTGTTAAGCCTGTTATTAAAAATAATAGTTTTACTTGTTGAAAAGAATGGAGAGTATTATTTTGCCCACGCTTGTTTAATTTGCTACTGTTTTGCTTGGTTCTCGTGTAAGTTGTGTGTGTGTGTGTGTGTGTGTGTGTGTGTGTGTGTGTGTGTGTGTGTGTGTGTGTGTGTGTGTGTGTGTGTGTGTGTGTGTGTGTGTGTGTGTGTGTGTGTGTGTGTGTGTGTGTGAGAGAGTGTGTGTGTGTGTGTGTGTGTGTGTGTGTGTGTGTGTGTGTGTGTGTGTGTGTGTGTGTGTGTGTGTGTGTGTGCGTGTGTGTATTTTGAGTACGTATTTTGAGTGATCGAGAATTTGACTCTATGGTGAATGGACTCTGTCTATGAGTCTACGGGAGTACAAGGATGGAGGAGGAGGACTGTTAATATGTTAACGGAGCGATTATCATAAAATTGTGTTTGATTTTTTCTTTGGGTGAACAAAAGAAGCTATATGTGCTATAAAATATTAATATAACACTACCTACTAGATATGTATAATGGCTCATATTTTGTTAGAGCTTATACACAACAAAAGCTTAAAAAGTTTCAATATTAAAGTCACTCCATTTCGCACTTTCTGTGTGTTGATTTGCGGAAGTCATGTCACGCTTTGTTTCATTAACAGAGCAAAGCGGTGAAATAATTCATTCTTCCTCATAGGAATCGAACCCACAACCGTAGTGTTTACACAAAAGCTGTGCCACAGCACCACGAGGACAAGATAAAGGAGCCTTCATACTTCAGTACTCCAAACATGCAAGAAGGAAGACCTACTGCAAATTCATATCTAATAAATTACACACTTTCACATATAATATATTTACACGTCTAAACATCTATGGATGTTATCAATTTGACAAATTTCATGTACAGCGCGATTATTATTAATGATTCGAATCCAACATTACCTGCTATCGGGTGTATCGTTGTTATGACGGGGGGCTACACGCATATGTCACTTCCTTTACGATGTGTTCTGTGCTTGGCTCCATTGTCATACGAGTTTTAGTGCAGAATTACTTATATAGATGTATATATTTATTCCTGTTTAATTTGCCACCTTTGTCTTGTATATTATAAAACTTTGTCAAATTAAACAAAGCATTTATACCACTATAAGCAATTCCATCGCGTTAATCGTTATCGCGTCAAAAAGAACGTATTTTAATATATTTTTTTATATGTATCCATGTTATGTAGGGTAGCTAAAAATAACCAAAAAAAATTAAAAATTGGGCCTTCCGGTTAAAAAAGCCGTTGTCGCCACAAAATAAATATTACAATGGAAACACACTTTACAGCTTACAACGCGCGTTGATCATTTACAATACGATAATGTCTATTTCTTATTGTTAGTAATATTACTTAAACTCAACTATCGCGTATACTTCCATGTTGAAGAGAATTTAATTTGCAATGAATAGGTTCCTTTTGGCTTCACGCTCTATCCCGCATATAGCGGGGTAGATTGAGGGAACCTAGTGTACAGTCACTCGGTTCCACATTTTCCGCCTAATTTTTGGGCAGTTGCGTGTTGAATGACGGAACTTAACGCCGCGCTTTGTCTTGTTACTACAGCGAGGAAATGGCAATAAGTTGTTACTTCGATTGAGAATTGAACCTACGACCGTCACGTTTATAGTCAAACGCTGTATTATAACATAAAATAATATAACATTTTCCACACATTTAGATAAAAATAACTGAGAAAAATGAAATATATAAATTATCTTCAGCTTGATTTTCCAAGGTATAGTAGCAAGCTTCTATAAATTGAACGATATCATCGTGGCTCCGCTAAGTTGATCCTTACTCTCTAATTGTGAATCTTAATCATACTCATCAGAATAATATTATTTAATTTGATCTGATGACCATGTCCTATTAGACAACCGCAGCGTTTACTTCTACATATAAATCTAATAAAATGGAAAATAAAAAATAAATGAGTAGCTTCACGCTATATCCCGCATCAAGCAGGATAGACAGAAGAAACCTAGTGTTAAGATACGGGAGAAAGCTATAAAGTGACTTTAGAGCAATAGAAATTCGTAAATAAACCTTTTTTTTATATTTGACAGTTAGCTTTTTTTTTACAATCGCCTTAGCTTTCTTAAGTATATATGACATAGATCCTTTATTTATTGGTTTAAAAACAACTAGGTATCCACATTACCCTTGTCAATTCTTGTAGGCATCACAGAAGTAGTTTTCAATTTTACACAGTAATACCGTATCATCTTTATAAAAGTGACAAATGTTAACATGGAAATTTAAGCTTTAATCGGTTAAGATAAGGTTTATATTGGGTTAATGTTGAAAGGATAACATTTTGCAAGGAAACCACTGTAATTCGACGCCGTTTAGATGCATGGGATCAGTGAGGTACTATTTTTAAATTGGCGTTTTTTAGTTTCTATTTATTGTATATGTATGTGTATATTTATATGTTTGTTTGTGTGTTTGATGGATAATTACGAATATATAACGTATGATTGTCGTTCGGATTCTGAATACATGTGGTAATTAGGTAAAAATATTATAAAAAAATTGCTACCAATATATGTCTATACTTTAATTGTTGTTACAATTTTTATACGAAATAATTCTATATTCAATTTTATTGATTAATTCAATTTATTAAAATATCAAATATACATATAGTATATAAAAAATGAAATTAACATATTAGATTACTGAATTATTATTCTACATATACATATATATATATACACCAACAATTCTCAGTAATAAACATAATTTTCAATTTTTGCTTTAATTTTCAAGTTTGCGGCCATGATAACGCAAAAAGCTTCATGGCATCCGGACAACCTAATTGGGTGTCCCCGCCTTGCCTGTGATTGGTCGAAACCGTGTATGTGTGACCGTAATTACATAATAACTCCACCTTCTTAAATTGAAAAGCTCAATTTTTATGTTACACGTGGATGAACTTTCGCGGTTTTTTTTATATTGTCTAATTTCATTTTCCAATGCACAGTTGGGCGGTGTATTACTGGAAATGCCAGGGTTGCGGGTTCGATTCACGCTGGGGATCAGATCTCAATTATTTTCCATTTCTCATGCTTGTAAAGCTTGGCGCTAAGTTCTGTCGTTCAGGTCGCAATGTCTGAAAGTCAGGCGGAAAGTAAAAAGCAGAGTGACCTAACTTAACATTCTCTCTGCCTACCTACATACGTGAGATGAAGCTAACAAAATAAAAATTCTTATAAGCTGAGCGAAGGAGTTGCGTAGTCCTCGTGCACATTGGTAATCGATTCGAATCTCATTCAGGGTAATATAAAAAAATACTTTTTGTTTCATAGGCGTCGTTAAATATACTTAAATTGATATTTGTATTATTTAATGACAATTAATAAAATATATACTTTGATGAGATCGCATGGCTTAGTGGTCAGAGCTCATGGACGGTTTCCATGAAGCGTCGGTTCAAATCCTGCTGAATTCAAATTTTTATGTTTAAGAAAAGCATACTTGAAATGTGTTTCACCATAGTCGATGTTTTATTTAAATAAATAATTATTATTTGTACAACTAATTTTAAATATCCAACTTGACAGTAATATTAAAAGTAATCTCATTACATTATAAAGTACATGTAGTACAAATCCTAAATACAAAAGTACTAATGTTATTTTATTTTCAATTAAAATTCAGTGCACATTTCTTAAGAATTCGCTAACTTAGAATAGTAATGTGTCATACTATGATGGTTTTTCCTGACGATAACCTTGAGATTGATGCTGGCTTAAAATATTATTAAAAAACGTTGATACCTTGTTAATAAGTATATGTTATGTTATATGTTATAATAATATATGTATGTTTTGCCAAATATAGTAGTTTTGAATTCGAAAACAGAATAATGGAAATTTATATTATTTCACGAGGCCCTTGGCGCAGAGAGACGACGTTTGATTCCCACTTGGGGGAATGAATAATTATCATATCCCTAATCTGGTAAGAGAAATTCTGCGTTGAGTTCCGCCTTTAACAATGTTCCGCAATGCTTCGAATTATGGGAGAGTATGTCCTGATACTAGATTCTCTTTACTTTCCCTGCTGTATATTGTGAAGCTGCAGCCTTATTTACTATATGCCAATACTTTTTTTTATTTTTATATAAAAATCTTAAAGCAGTGTAGGTGCCTTCCATGTTTTAACAGTGTAGTACTAATAGTTTTGGAATAAAATGCCTGTGACACAGACAAACACACATAACAGCTCTATAAAGGTTTCATCTTATACCATTTTTCTCTCAAACCCTAAAAAAGACATACAAAAACTAGAACAAATCAAATTTTTTCCTTACTATTCCACATTTCAGTTGTATCTCGCTCTAATCGAGATCACGTTCTATATAGATGTAGAGTTTCGCTTTAATTTACGCAGCCTCAGAGCAGAACGAGATACATTTAATGACGGCTTAACCGCAACCCGGTGTCATTAGCCGGTGTTCCAGCTAGTACAAAATAAGAGAGTATATAGAGCTAAGGAAGAGGCAACAGGTCTATCATTATTGTAGTATAATGTTATAATATTTTTTAATATGATTATGTTAAATTGTGCCCGTCGTGAAGGCGTTTGACTGCAAAGGCTTTGAGTGGGTTCGATTCCTATTCGGGGGAGAGTGTTATTTCTTCGCTCTGGTCAAAAGATACAGCGCGGCGTTGATTTCCGCCAATCAATAGTTACGCGGAATGTGACGTTTTTTTTTATTTAATAAATGTCTAAAATTTAAAGGTATATATTTATAGGCGTGAAATAAATGGCGGGTAAGATGTAGCATTTTTGTAAGTATATCTTTAAGCTCACTGCAAGTTTAGGTATATGATTATGCTTGCTGGTCAGCAAGCTTCAAAATTTGCAGGTAGCCACTTATATCGTAATTATTTTTTATACCTTCACATTTATCCTTCGTATAGCAGAGTAGGTGGAAAAAAAAATAATATTAAAACACTCTGTTCTCCGTTTTCCGTAAAACGTAACGGTACAAAATGAACGACTAAACTATTGCTTTACTTAATTTTTTTAATATTTTTAAAGTAAATATATAAAAATCCTCATACAAACATATCCACCCTCCCTTCCTATTTACTTTGTATTAATCAAGCATAAATCCAATATTCGTCTAGCCCATATGATTTTGAACAATTTTTAAGAAAAAAAAAAACTTAACTAGTTTTTTTCTAAATAAATGGATAATAAATACTAAAAATAATTATTATAATAGCATTAATGAAATAGATTAATGCTTCATTTCAAAGACACTATAAATAACTTCCACCAGTTCAAGTGATGTCCCTTTTAAATGTTTTGTTCTATGCATTCAGCTTATAGCGGAAACTGAGGTGGGCAGAGTAATCATCGCGACCGGGAATCGTAAAAAATAAATGAATTTTTGTTCGGTTTTTTTTTTCTTCGCTAAATATGCTTTTACACTCAGAAATAACCTTTGAGACAATTGCTCTGCAATCTGACGATTACCGATTTGAATATTGAATTTAAAAAAATATATATATAAAAAAATATATGTGTGGAGGAGGCAGGGCGTCAGGAAAAGTGACGGTTTGTGGGTTCGGTTCCCTTGAAGGGAGACTGAACTACTTCCATTTCTTCGCTCTGGTAACAAGGCAACACGCAATTCCTCGAATGGAGTGTCCTAAAACTAAATTACTTCAGTCTACGGTTCCCTCTGCCTACCCTGCTTTGTGCGGGATACAGCGTGAAGCGAAATATAATATAATAATAATATATAATGTAAATGTAAATGTATATATATATATATATATATATATATATATATATATATATAATATATATATATATATATATATATATATATATATATATATATATATATATATATATATATATATACATAGACAATGGTTGTAGATTCGATTCCCGTTTGGTACAACAGATTGTATATTTAACCGCTTGAATACGTAAAGAGCAGCGTTGAGTTCCGCCATTCAACAAACTGAAAAATAATTCCCTATTACAACTACAAATATATACTTAATTAATCAAAATTGATTAGTAAGTGTACATAGATATGGTATTGAAATATAACTTGCTACATAAATGCCATTATGTACAATTTTCCAACCAGCATTATAATCCATAGCGTGTAAAGAGTTTGTTCACGTAATATATTAAACAAGTATATCTTGTAGTCGTTAGTTTGTACATACGGGAATTTTATAATGAAAAAAAAACACTGTAATGGAAAGAAAAGACGAGATAAATTGTGATGCTGCAAGATGATAGCTGAGACGTGATCTGTGTTAGAACAATCTTAATATGTTATTTCTATTATATGTTTTACCACCGTTGTAATTATATAGTATATAATATAATTATGGAGGCTGTTATGGCGCTGCAGTAGTGCGTCTGACTGTAAATGTGACGGTTGAGGGTTCGATTCCTACTCGGGGAAAGAATTATTTTCTTTTTCTCGTTGTAGGCGCGACGTTGAGTTTTGCTAATCAACACGCTATGTCCTAAAAATTGGTCAACGGAAATTGGCGAACGGAGTGTCTTAACACTAAGTTTCTTCTGCTCTCCGTGTTTTTTGTGGCAGCAGTGAAGCTATTTATTTATATAACGATATGATCCATGAAAAAAATATACCTTAGACATAGCCCACTATTTCTCCCGCAAAACAAGACGCGGCGTTAAGTTCCGCCACAAACGAGTAACCCAAAAAGTCAGAAAGCCATGAAAACTTTCACGTGATTTACAATTCAAAGACTTAAAATAAATTTTAAATAACAAAAAGCAGTATCGACATTTGTACGTTAACAGATAAACAAAGTATAATCCATGATATATTATTAGTTTTGAGAATAAGTAAGCTCGTTCGTGATCGCGACGCTGTACAACTGAATATATGGCTGAAATATTTAAAATATTATATCCCATAATGTATGGACGTGTATGTATGTATATTTATGGAAATTATGTTTGTTCGTTTGAAGGCAATATATATATATATATATATATATATATATATATATATATATATATATATATATATATATATATATATATATATATATATATATATATATATATATATATATATATATATATATATATATATATATATATATATATATCTTTTACTTTGAACACTGTGCTCTTTAGAAAAACTACACGCACATTAAAATTCATTGAGCAGTTGGCAAAATTCTAAGCACACTCGTACATCAGTGGGATTTTGTTCTTGAATCAAATTAAGTACATATGTCATTTGTAGCAAGGTCAAAATGTGTGTATGGAACAAGATACACATATAAAAAAAGTTAAATTCAAATTAATTTTTAAATTCTACCTATTTTTTTTTTTATAATAATGACATGGCATAATGGCAGAAAGTGGAGAGAGATGATTTTTCACTATTATGTAATAAACATAAAATTTTGTGTGATTTTATTTCGTCCATTATTTTTATTTCATCTATATAAGAGAGCTTAGAATTAAGAAATTCCGTTTTTCTTTTACCCAATCAGTTATTAAGCATAGTATTTTCAGAAGAAAACTAAAAATAAGATATATAATGTTTAAATCTAAATCACGGTTTAAATATTCGATACGTGCAGCATTACAGCTTCATAAATATAGGAAGCATGAGAACGGGTACATATCCAACGGAATCGTGACCACTGATCGATGGACATTACATATGAGCAAAAATATTTTAAACTAAAATCTTATCTTAGAATATTGGATTTGGTAAAGGATTTTTGTTCATACGTTATGGGTATTTGAAAGTACCAGCAATTTTATTTTTAAATTACAAGTAGTATAGGTAGATAGTAGTGTCGCATCACTATATTTCTTCTGTCTGTAACATAACATACTACATTAAAGAAGGCAGATAGAACCTAGTGTGGAGATACTCCGGAGAGAGTTAACGACACGCCTTCTCTTAAAAGATCGATGAATTGATTTTTTTAAAATTTACCATACATAGGCAAAGATAACTTAGTGCCAAAATATTCTGTTCTCCGCTTTTAACACACTATGCAGTGTTGGAGCTCAACGCCTCACCTCGTCTTATAAGGGCGAGAAAATGAAAATCCTTGAAATATAATAACTAATCTCAACAATCTCAAACCCACTACCTTCTATATACAATCAAGTACTTTGCCACAATTCCACAAATACAGTATATATATATATATATATATATATATATATATATATATATATATATATATATATATATATATATATATATATATATATATATATATATATATATATATATATATATATATATATATATATATATATATATATATATATATATATATATATATATATATATATATATTATATATATATATATATATATATATATATATATATATATATATATTAAGCAAAATAACTGGAATTGAATACACACCAATAAATGAGAACTGTGCCGTCATTGTCCGCAACAATCAGTAGTAGGTAGTCGTTTTGTTTTTTGCTAATATTTTGTTTGAAATGACAATTTAATGACGAACGTGGGATTTGTATCATTGGATTCTTCGAACATGGGTTTTTAATATTTTGTGTGCTGTAATATGGTAAAGGTGTATAATTTACGTATTTCCTAGCAAAAAACAAATATTTTAAATTTGTAGAGGGTTTAAAGTTGAGTAAAATGTTTTTTTTTAAATATTTGATTCAAAAGTCAGGCGCCTTTTTGTCTAAGCCAAAATGTAGTTTCTTCTCATTTGTATCTAGAGGCTAGGCATTATATTGTATTAATCGCAGCCCACGCATTTTCTATCTTCTTTGAAAAAAATCACTCCATTCTCTTTTTCTCTATATTATATTTTACATGTGTAGGAATATAAAAAGCTAAATTTTCACATCAGGTGACATTTTCTCATTTAAATTCTATGAAATACAATTTGATTTAACACTCAGGCGCCATTTCGTGTAATCCAAAACAAAATGGCCGCCCGTTTGTGTGAGGAAACATATCTGTCACTGTTCCGTAGCAAGGCATTGTATGTTAATCACTCGGCACCGTCAAAGTTTTAACACTGGCGCCTTTAAACTAGCGGAGTTTAGTTTGATCCAGAGGAAAGTATACGTGATTTGATGTATTATGTATTTAGCTTAGGTGTCACGTAATTGGTCATTAAAGTATTTTTTAAAATAGTATAGAAAATTCACTTTGATACATTTTCCATCTTTATATATCCATTTAAACTAGTTTAATATATGTCATAAAAATAAATTTAAAAGAATAATTTTATTTAGTATATAAATTAATTTACATATTTATTATCCTATCCTTTAAAATTATTACTATAAATTTGCAATGAGTGCCTTATTTTCCACTTTACACTTAAATATTATGAATGGAAGCGTTTTTCACAATATCTTGACACCATCAAAACTAATTTCATTACAGTTATTAATTATATAACATTCTGCCTATTCCTAGATTTCTAAGAAGATTTATACTTACCAGGATATAAATACGAATATGATTACACCGTATAGGATAGGATCGTGACGAGACAGGATATTGGCAAAGGTAAGAACAAGTGTTCTGTACGTGACGATTGGCTTGCTATCACTGAAGTTGTTACTGACAAATACCCTGGCGATAATTATATATTATTATAATACTACTTATTACTTTTGTACTCATATAAAATGAATTCTTTATACTTATGTATAAATTTAGATTAAAAAAAAATCTTTTGAGGGGTGGACACGGGTCCAGGTCACGGATGGTTAGGGCTCAATAATGAGGAGACTTTTCCACAATACGCATCGTCTTAATATTGCTTTCGTCATCCAGTTCTATATCTTAGCAGTTAGTTAACGTTGGCCATATATTGTTAATTGTTTTTTCTAGGATGTGGTGATGAAGTGGAGAGTTGGTGACATAACACTATGTTCTATCTGTGATTACTATGGAGTTTGAATTTGAATTTCTCTGTATTTCTATATGTTCCATTAATATTCAAAAAAATGTTTAAATACTTAATAATGGATACTTAATAAAATTTTATTACAGAATTATGTTTATGCGTTATGAAGGGGATCTACAAGTCTAATCTAACTTTTGATTGGGGCGAGTTTTTCTTAACCAATGCAATGCAATGTGTTTAATTTATTACACAAGTAGTAGTAGCCAGTAGTATCAGCTACTAATATTTACGATATTTTTATACAAATAATGTAATTTTTTCAACAACTTCTGATATTTTATTTATTCAGTTTGATATAATCAAATGATATTAAATAATAGTACCCAATTTATTATACTGAGCCCATTTAAAAAAAACCTTTCCCATTTATACAGATAAAACGTAACATTAAACAAATAAATAACTGGACAAAATAAGATAAAAACGTAGTTAACGGTATTTGAACCCGACTATGTCACATCACTATGGTACCATTATTCCTTATAATGTATAATTTTCGATGCATATGCGTTGAATGGTCTTAAACAAAGCTGTCTCAACACTAGTGCTGACATCCGGAGGGTCTTGCGTGGTCGTTAATTTGATTTGCAGATGAAGGTGTGTGGTGTGAATTGAAGCGTTTGGTACTTTTACATTTATTTAATTATATTTTTCATATGTACGAGTATCTCGTATGCATAATATCTAGACTTTGTTAATTTTAGAGATGACAAAGAAAATCTAAATTCGTTCCGGAAACGTAAACATTTTATAATTTAAATATTTTTATTAAGTTATTTTTTTTAAAGTTGGCAAAGACTGGTTTTTTGGCATGGTATTGGCATATAAAAATAGCTCTGTAGGTCTTAAAAGAAACTAGAGCACTTTCAATCCTCGCCCGGTACAAATGATTGTTAATAATTTATTTATATATGTGTACTACATTTTGTACCATACAAGATCTTAAATTTTACCTACGCACAATACGAAGGCATAATTTTAGAGCACGCCTCCAAAGAGATTAATTAGCTATACGATTGAAATATTTATTCATCGCTCTGACTTTATTTTTGTTTTCATTTTCATATATAATATTTGCATTGTTTATTTCAGGTATGGGCCGTATGGTATTGTATCGGTGTTATTATATATAATATATATATAAATATATAAAACTAAAAATGATTTTGAATATCTTTAATATCTTTATGGAGTATAAAACAAGATGAAATTTAAATTAGGAATAGAGTGGCAAACAGAGAGTCTTATCACTAGGATATCACACCCCTAACCCTCCTTTATCTATATTCTCTGTAGGTATTAATATTATAATATTACAGGCTTTAGGACTATAGGCTATATTGCATCCAGTTAATTGTTTCGATGTAACTGTACTGTACTGTACGTTAGAGTTACTTCGGGCGGTTAGAAAGTGTTATATGTCATACACAACTTATTTTCATTGGACAATGCTGGCGATGACGCTGAGATAAATCTAAAGCTATAATAGATCCTAACCAATTTAAAGTTAATAGATAATTTTATAATGGAACTTGGCGGATACGCGTACAAAAGTTCGCGTTACGCATAATAATGATTGACCCCTCAATGCAAAAATGCCACTTGGTACATCGACTTCGTATATACTGTATACGCTAAATGTACGGAACGCTTGACGCATACAAATCGTTGGATTGAATCGAATATTTACCATATAATGGTATGATTTCAGAGTAGTAAGCAAATAGAAACGGGTTCAAATTTAAAGATTTTTAAGATTTTAATTTTTATCTTGGTGAATTTTAGGCCGGCCATTTTGTTCGATGGAACAGTATCTGACTGTAAAGGAGATGTACATTAAAAAAAAAATTATAAATTTTCAATCTTGATTATTAACCTGCTGTGGGATTAAGCGTGAGAATTAAAAAAAAAGTATATTCTAAAAATATAAAATTTATACAATTTTTTTGTATATGTTTCTATGAATTACATATAACATGTATTTTATGAATGCAACATCTAACCCACTAAGTGTTTGAAAAAATCAATTGTACACCGAACAATGGACTTCATATAAAGATATAGCTGTGTTGAATGATGTAACGTTACAAAAATGTTAGGGAAAAAACGTCGATCATTAAAGGTATGGTACCTATCTATGTAGGTACTAAATGTTTATACGAAATTAAGAAGATGTAAGACTTATTTTGGAATTCTTTACAATTTTTTTTTAAATTTTTATTCATAAAATGAAAAACGATGAAGAAAGTGAAACGAAGGTATTTTTATTCTTATTTTATAATAAAAAAAAATGAGACTTTTAAACCAAATTAAAACAATTGTGTGTAAATATTTATAGTAAATATTTTTTTCACATGAGATTTTAACCCATACCTACTTGAAAACTTAAAAAAAAGCGCCATCACAAAAACCATACAAAAGCCACGAACTGAATTTTACCTAATTGGCGTTTCTGAGTGCCAACTATATACAATTTTTTTTGGGCCAATCAATATTTGAATACGATCGCAATCCGACACGTTTCGTTTGTATAAATATCTATGTCTATGTGAATGCAAAGCATTGTATACTAAAATACATATTCAGTAGTGTATAGTGCCGTGGCATTGCATAATTTGCTATTTTATTGGCAACAATGGCGGTGAGACGAGTGAGCGCATACTATGGGACATGGTCCAAGTCATAAGACTTGAAATTAAACTTGAAATTAAAAAAAAATACTTAATGGAAACACATATTGTCACACACAATACACAAATTTGAACGCAGCGAGGCTTGAACCCGCACTTCATGGAAACCCTCTCTAAACCTTCCTTGGGCGCAAGTTTTCATCTTTCTTTAGTATGGATTGACAGTTTAAAAGTCCATATATAACCTTCTCTTCTATTGTCATACATGACAGTGGAATAAAAGTTGAAGTAGTTCAGTAGAGGTTAACTCCTCATTTAGGGTAATTGTTCTTGTTCTTTTTTGTCGTGTTCTTTAATGTTGAAGGTCATTCTAACTTTGGTAATTACTGATCGCTCAATAAAAAGGAGAAAGCTTCAGTAAAAGGAAGTACTGTAATCTCTGGGATAGGCATAAAGTAAAAGCATTAATATCTGAAAATTCTTCCAAAACTTACAACATACGCTCGAAGACCGTCACTTTGTTTAATTATATTATAATCGTTGAATCTATTTGTACATTGAATCTCGAATATGATTATCATAATGAAGTGCGGCATTGAATATTATTTGAAGGAGTATAGAAATTTACTCACAGTATATTTCTGAAGACAATTTAAATATAAACGTCTTAATTTGTTATGAATTTTCTTTAAAGTACATAAGAAGAAAGTATACAAGAATATAGTATTTTATATATATATATATATATATATATATATATATATATATATATATATATATATATATATATATATATATATATATATAAATATATATATATATATATATATATATATATATATATATATATATGTATATATATATATATATATATATATATATATAATATATATATATATATATATATATATATATATATATATATATATATATATATATATATGTGTGTGTGTGTCTGTCGGTCAATGGCATCGTAGCTCCTATACGAAATTACCACCACTATCTAGGTCAAGTAAGGAGGTTACAATTTTCATATTAATAAAAACTTATCGTATGAAGCCTATGAGGTGAAGTCTCATGGATTTTTTTATTAACTTACATTTTTACTTACATTTTTAAAATGCAATATTTTTAATATTTATCCTTATCGCTATTAGCTGGGTAGATAAACAAAACTCTCGATTCACCTTTAAAATCGTCAATTTACAAAATTTTTAAATAAATGCTTCATGTTCTCACTTAGTGCCCCTTTTGCTTTTCATTTAAGAAACTTTAGGCAAACAAGCTACATATTACTTTTAATTACACAACCTTAGAAATCTTTTAATAAAATAATCGTAAAACGTAATCCGAACTGATGCACAGTAGTAGTGTATATAAATTTAAAAGAAATAAAACTTGGGTATGTTTTTCTTTTTATATATTTATATATCTATTTATTTTATTTTATTTTATTGATTTATTTATTCATTCATAAGCCATGCGATTACAAAACTATTATATATAGTTTTTATAAAAGTTTATTAGAGGTCGTTTAATAGGAAAATATATGTGTATATTAAAGAAATAAGAGAATTTATTATACCAATAAGCTAGTTATTTCTAAGATCTAATTTAAAGTTTTTTAGTAACGTACAAAAAAATTCAAGGTCAAAGCTTATTGTCAGGTTTTTCTGGCATTCATGAAACCCAACGACGTAAATAACAGGAGCAGCGTGAAGTAAAACATTACAAAAATCAAATTTAATGCAAAAAATTGGAAATTGGAAACAGTCAGTCACAAAAAAATATTGTGTGTTTCAAAATATTACCTATAAATTAAAAATAAACGTATATATATAAAAAAAAAATTAAAATCTTCCATTTAGTTTAGGCTAATACAAAAGCGGCGACTTGTATATATTACAAAACAATGTTAACACGCGTCGTAACGTATCAAAATCAATCGATGAATATTATTAAGAATAAAATTAAAACGCTGTAATAAAATGTGAGCATATGCGCCTCTGTCCGTTTTACGGCATTCCGACCAATCAGAGCGCTCCTTTACTACCAAATTCGTATATATCCATTAGAGCTTTCGAGCTCGATGACAGTTATCTAGCAGTTTTTATTTTGTATTTCATTATTTATGTTTCCGATACAATATGTAGAAGTTCAAAATTTCTACGGTGGCTATTAAATATTTTTTGATGATAGCCTTAATTATGTCGATTCGAGATAGTGGAATTGTGAACTTCAGGTCAGAGGTCATAAACGTTTGAAATTAGCGAATTAAAAAAATTAAGATCTGGCTATACTATACAAATTTCGTTAAATTCCTTAAGAATTATGTAAAATATAATGTGTTCACTAGCCTATAACAAAAATAATTACAAAAAAATACAGAACGTAGTGATTTGTTGTTATTTTCTCTTTATATCAGTTCACTATAATTGAACAATTTAGAAAAAGCACTCCAATAACATTACATAAGCTATGCAAAATTCACTTAACACTATGTAAGACGGTGAAAGCTCAGGTCACACAGGAAGCGCGTTAGATACGACTATCTACGCAGTAAATAGACCTCGCATCTAATTTACTACTACACAGATTATTGTAAATCATTTTGTGAAAGTGAATACCATCTGACATTCACGCTAAAGGCGGGATTGCACTTGCTAAAAGATATCCGAGGTTTGAACGCGTGACCTTTGGCTATACTGGATATGTTGATGTGAATAATAATGTGCTGGCTGATTTTGTGTTTCCCCATTTCATTTTATAACGCTGCAACGGAGACATCGTCGTGGCGCAGTGGGATATTGTGGGACTTCGAACGCGGGAGTTGTGGGTTTGAGCTCCATTCGGTGGTGTGGTGTTTAAAGAAAACTTGGACGGTTTCCATGAGTCGTGGGTTCGAATCCTGCTGCGTTAAAATTTGTTTATGTTTTTTGCTGTTTCAAAAATTAGGTGGAAAGTGAGGAATGAAGTGTGTGTGATATATATATATATATATATATATATATATATATATATATATATATATATATATATATATATATATATATATATATATATATATATATATATATATATATATATAATGTACTTCAAAAGATTCACTACTACATCTCGAATCCAAGATTTTCCGGCTTTGCAATTAATAAGATGTCAGTAACCTTATATGTAATTGAAGAACATAATTTAATGGAAATCAATACTATTAAATCAATTAATTGCAACAGGTTTTCATGATGTCAGACAGAATATAACAAAAACTAGCTAACACTTGGTACGGTGTGATAACTAAAAGTAGTGGAGATATAATGATCTAAATCTTGATAAGAAATCCTCATTTTTAAAACTTTGCGTTATGAATGTGTTGATAGCTTTCTATGGAATTTTATATTTATATTTATTTTTATTTTTTTTAATTCTGCATAATTATAGCCGGTTAGGCGAGGAGAATCTAGTCTCTTACAAATAAGTCTCTAGAACTCTTCGCTGTACACTTTCTACCTGAATTGGAGACATTATGTGACGAAATTCAATGTCGAATCTTCTTCTTCTATCTTCTTTATTCTACCAAATCGATAAAAGATAGATAATTGGCTATCCTAGATAATTCACCATTAGTAAGAAACTGTTAAATTTTCCATGAAATCAGCCATTACAATGAATTATAATAAGCAATAGTAATCAAAAAAATTTACCTACTTTAACTTACTTTAAATTTAAAACCCCATACCAAAAAAAATATTACACCAATCCATAGTATAGAACGAGCTTTATATCTGAAACTTCCTTAAATAAACGTTCAGAATCTTACGATATTCTAGACTTATAATATCGTTGGGTTATCTATTAAGCTTTAAAGGTTAACGATGAAAGTGTACATTGATAAAGGGAATTTAAGTTACTATATTCGCTTATTACTCGGTGTTTTGTAGCCAATTATACGTTTCGATAGTGAAATGCGCTAACATATTGCGAAAGCTTCGGTATTAGCATTATGTGATAATCGACACGGCCGCTGTGGCTCAATTGTTAATCTATTATGATGATATTAAGCTCAACAGGGTTATGTCCTTTGATATTCGCATGCCAACTTTCAACATTAAAGCGCCTTCAGACTGTAATATATCAGTGGAAATTATAAATCGTGTGAACACATCTTATGGCTTAACAAGACCCCTATATAATAAGAACGAGATATTTTAGATTCTTCTATATAAGGAAAAATATATTTATGTTAGCGCTAATTGACTAAATGGAGGCTCCATCGTATGTGTTATTATTTAGTATTAATTATATATCTTGGATTGGACAATATCATTGTGGATACAAACTAGTTGGGTTGGGTCAGTGGAGAGGAACTTTAAACCGTACTTTAAGCTCAGGAACTGCTCCGAGTCCCTTTTCCTGTAACGGAAGCTGTCTTACTGGAAGTTGCTCAGTGAATCCGTCGATTACAAAGTAGTTTCTACTCATTAAATATAAGAAGATGACGATCTTCCGAAGATTAGACAAAGTGCAGCCTTAGCTCAACTTATCTTTGTAGTGTATGGTTATACGGACAGTCTGTTTTTTTAATTTTATTTTCCAGTGTTTACAATTTCAGAATATTCTACTTCTTTTTTAATTAGTAGAATGACATATGAGTCTTTCTGGTTCACAACGCCTACCTATCAATATACAGAAGGCTAACAATAGTTAAAAAAAAATAAATATATATATTTTACGCAAGCAAATTTATTTTCTTCATTAGTGAATTTATACATCGATAGTAAAACTGTAAACGGTATGGGCTTTTCATGTCAGCCTCTACCGAAACCCATTCACAAATACCTAGGTAATTAGATGCTATCGGGCTATTTCTAGAAAGTCGGTCATTATACAGCTTAGAGCAGCTATGTCATTTTACTGGTTTCTATAATTTAATATGTTAAATTTTATAATATAATATATATATATACCTGCTTGAGGTATTAAGAGGCTACATTCCCAACTTCCTGCCCAATTTTCGAGACTATGCGTGTGAAGTGGCGGAACTAAACACCGCATTTTGTCTTAATACTAGAGCGATAAAATAAAAATGATTTATTCCCCTGATCTATAAATCCATTGGTGTAATGAGTTGTGGGTTCGATTTTAACTTCTAGGATAATATAACCTTATAAATCAATAGAAGTATGTTAATTATTTACTAATTATATATAAAACTAAGTTTTATTCCATTTTGAAATTAAATTTTGAAATAGGTTCTCTCTACCTTGCTATATGACAGTATGCTTAATAAAAACAATATGAAAGTGTACAATTTTTAGTTAAATAATAATTTGCACTCGTCTGAAAATATTTTTGCTAACCATTGTAAGGCATATTTAGTTGTTTAATATATTCTTCTTATATTCGAGCGTTTTTGATATAAAATATCTCAAGAATTTAATTTAAAATATCATTTTTAATGTATATACCAGACGTTTAGAACTTAGGGTTAAGCATTTTGTTCATGACTTCCTGTCTGAATTACTTTATACACTTTCACTTAGTCTTTGTAGCATCCCTTTTTAAATTTCAATAAAAAGATAAGAATTCATAATTGACGTTCTTGTGTTACTTTTCAATTTAAAATTAATATTTAAATATGATATGGCCGAAGTTTTTCGATAAGGCTTTGGTCAGTTTATCATTCTCGAATTCCTTTGGAGGACAAACCATAATTGTGTTGATATTTATGATAATTCACACACATTTTATTGGTATATCGTAAAATTTTATTGCGCTGCACATTGATATGTAGTTCTTTCTAGTTTGCGTAATCGTGTCATGAATTTCGATGTTGAAAGTCTATATGTGCAAATTGAATTAATCGGAAAAAAAATAAAGTACTATTTTAATTGTTTTTTAAATATTATGTCTACCAGAAATGGATGACAGCTGTCATTTGATCGAATGAAGTAAAAAGCGCAAACTATGTGGTACTAGGTGCTACCTTATATAGTAATAAGGATATATTATATTGCTTTCAGCAGTTCACAATGCAAAGTTTTTATTTTAATTTTTTTTTTATATTTATATTTTGGATACAAAATATTTAGAGGCCACAAAATTTCTAGATAAACTTAAAAATATAGTAACGAAAAATATACCGTTCCTTCTATGATTTACATATATTTATACATAAAGTGAATATGTAAATATCTTCAAAACACTCAAGTAGATGAGAAGCGACTGACTGACTGTAAACGCGACGGAATTCGAGCGAATGAATTATTTAAATTACCTTGCTCATGTAAAAAGACAAAGCTCGGCATTGAGTTCCGCCATTCAACACGCACGAAAATTGGACGGAAAATGGGGGATGTCGTATTTTATCTTTCTGCCCTCTCCTCTGACCTCCTCACTAAAAGCGGGATATTACGTGAAAGCATTTCGTGAATATATCAAAAAATAATTTCTAGAAATGAATCTGCTACCACTGTCTTACTTTTCAAATCCTACAACAATTTATCCTTCAACGGATTTTTTTACATATGTTTTCCAGTCTCCTCGTATAATGCATCTAGTTTGTGGAATTGTGGCCAATTACGTCCTTGTCCTGGCTAGTTGTTTGAACAAGTTGCGTCTACTTATGCGGTCATTATGTCATTTGTGTGTGTGATACCATCGCATTCTTTCTATCAACTGTATAACGAGTTAATTAGCATTCACTTACTCACTTACGATGTAAAACTTGAAATGTATGAAAGAATTGCTTTAAGTTAACTTAAAACAGTTCTTGCGTTGGATTTGGCCATTTTTTCTACCACGTATTTAAATGTAAAGTAAAGAAATTCTATCTTAAAATATTATATATTTTTATATATAACAAAATATATTAAATATAATTTTATGTACCTGTATATTTCTTGTATATATTATATATATATATATATATATATATATATATATATATATATATATATATATATATATATATATATATATATATATATATATATATATATATATATATATATATATATATATATATATATATTATGTCGTAGTACTTGTGTTTATATCCGTATTTAACTTTAAGTTTGATTATATATACATATATTTTATATTTGGCGCATTTTTTTCTCTATAGAATTTTTACGTTATGTTATGTTGTATTGTAAATCTTAAAGCTTCCCTTACAATTGTGGCGATTATATTAATTTTTGTAATATTAAGGTTTAAAATATTTTACAATCATTAATCTGGTAGTAAATATCTAAATTTCAAATGAAAATTGAACTTACGCTTACATCAATAGATTTCAAGTGTATGATAAATGTATATGTATGAATATGAGTTCTACGCCTGAAAATAAATAATTTTAAATAGTTTCACTTAGAAATTTTCGAGACATTGCAAAAAGAAAACTAAAAGAAACGAGAAAAAAAAAACTAATAAAAAATATATGTACAATATAAAAGAAAGAGAACTCGCAATCATCACTTTAGTCCAGCACATTGCCACTGAACTATAACGGTATCACTATATACGATAGTAAAAAACAATCTATAACGTATAGTTTCCTTTCGCTATATCTCAGCATCTTATCTCTGACTGTGAGTCGGTATCATTATCAACATACCTAGATGGTTGATAGCAATATTATGGATCGATAACTGTTAGACATAACGGCATTATGAAGTGATAATAAGAGTTTTTAGTGATAAATCACTCTGTTCTCTGCATTTTGCGCATTTAAAAACATCCTGTATACCCGAGTGGAATTTAACGTCATATCTATCCGGAGAAACTCATACAAGTTCCTATACAGGCTGATGTAACAATAATAGAATGTTATTTATTAATTAATTTACTTCTCTCTTTCGCTTTATTTCAGCTTCATTCTGTATACCGTATATAAAAAGATATGTAGAGAGAACCTCAATTCCACTACTTAACACGCAATATATTAAATTCGAGAAGTCTATCCTGCTGTACGCGGGATAAAGCGTGAAGCAAAATAGTAATCTAATTTTATGTAAATAAATATCATATATACAGGTTTCTAAGAAATTGCGTTAATATAACTTATTAAAACTATTGGATAAGTTTGTGTAAATTACACCTAGCTTGCTCTATACTAATATATTCTGTCGCCTGTGACTGAATATATTGGTGATACAGAACAGTAAATGTAGAGAGGACATGACATCTTATACAGATACTACACGTTTCGCATCTAATTAGGTGTAAAGTATACTAGGTTTTCTACCTATACCTCCAAATGAAAGTTAAAAAGAGACAAAAAAATAGGCTAAGAGATCACTTCGTTCTCCTATTTCTGCCTCAATATATCTAGATTTAGGCGAAAATCTTAGTTCACATATAATTTGTTTACTGATGAATTAGAATGTTGGAATTCGAACCCGCGCCTTTTGGATACCGTCCTAGAGCTCGTCGCCAATTAAACCATAAGCTCTTATCGAGCAACGTTGAAATTCCTATGCACTTGTTTTAATTATGTCACAGAAAAATAAATAAAGAAAAGATAATGTATACTTCGCATTACTGTATTTATATCCATCTAATATAACTGTGTTATTTAAAGTTTTATTGAACTTCTACACTTTGTTCTATGTACTGGTACAAAGTCAAAGCTTACGCAAAAACGGACGTAAACTATCGTTTCTCGATCTAATTGGATATAAATTGTATTTCAATGTGTTTCAATGTTTTTGTAAAGGTTTATGTAGAAATAAATCGGCTTATATAAAATATGGAGAAGAATTAACAGGAAAATCCATTCAAAAATCAAAAATAGATATAGTGAATGTACGGTACTAGGCCATCGTGTGGTTGCGGGTTCGATTCCACCTCGGGAAAATTATTTATTTTTATTTCCCCTAAATTGCCCTATGAGGTTCCCCCATAAGGCAAAACAAAGATGCTAAAAAAACAAGTACATAACTTGTAAGTAAATACTGAGCTTAAAGCTTAAAATAATAGAAATTAGATATATTTTACACCTTTTCTTACGAGAAGCTTTTATATATATATATATATATATATATATATATATATATATATATATATATATATATATATATATATATATATATATATATATATATATATATATATTATTTAATATTTGATTTAAAAATCTTTACTAAGAATTGAGAATCGAGAATCGAAGCTGGGGCAAATAATAATAAATTATATCCAATGGAACTTTTACAGTAACTTCTCAGATCCATTAACGTTGAACTGTTATTCTATGAGAAACAATTATAAAATTTTAGAAATAGAAATAGAAGACCGGATATATAAGTGGGTCTCATTCCGATTGATTGATAATGGCTGGTAGGTCAATAGGTGTACATATATATATATACACATAGGTGTACATATGTGTACATACATATACACATGTATGGTATGTGTTGAGAAAAATATTTAGTCAGTCAGTCAGTCATGTTTTGACTGACATAACTTACCTTATTGCACTTGTGATACAGTTCAGTATATTTATTCGCCTACTTGTAATTGTTTTCTGAATCCAATATGAACTTACGCCAAGAAGTAGGTATTGAATCGACGAAAACTACATGACAGATTACTTACTTTAACTTCACGCTATGTCCCGCGCATAGCACCCTGCATGCAGTGGGAAGTGGGAATCTTAGGTAGAAGGAACCTAGTGTTAAGACACTCCGTTCTCCTCATTTTGACTTTCCAGGCATTGAGTTTTGAGTGGTGGAACTCAACGCCTATGTAATTTGATTACGTATCAATTGTAGTACCAGTTAAATAAATAATATTGAACTGTGATAAAGTGTGAACTATACGCATCTAAAACTTTAAAAGTCATTAGTGTTTTGTTTCGCCACGTCATTACCTCACAAATTACAAATAAATAGCCGTGAAATTAGTATTGAAATTGTATTATAGTTTCAATATTACAACCAGCATTGAATTCTTTTAAATCCATTTTTTTTTTATCAGGCAGAGATAATCGTTGCTTTGATAAGAAATTAAGGAAAATAAATTTCAAAAGCCTATCTATTATGTAGCCAGAGCTCTTTACTATAGTTCACACACACACACACACATATATATATATATATATATATATATATATATATATATATATATATATATATATATATATATATATATATATATATATATATATATATATATATATATATATATATATATATATATATATATATATATATATATATATATATATTATGTAGGGTAGAGTAGTGAGATAATTAATAGTGATCAGTTATTCTGTTCTTGGTTTCTTATAATGGATTGTTTGGTTTTGTTATTCTATCCTTTAGCTAGATATGTGTTAACTGTTTATGTAAATCTATCTAAATCTAAGCTAATATTATTGCAATCTAAAAGTTATTCTAATATCTTACTACTAAAAATAAAAAGAGTTTAGTCACTTATTGTCTTATACGTGAAAGTTAACTTTTGGGCATCTTTTAACAAGCATATAATATTAAAGAAGTAGTATGAAATTTGGTATATCCAAATTTCGAATGGTAAAGGAGTGCAGAAAATATATTAATATATTTTCAATAACATATTAAAAATATTCAATATTAACAAAAAATATATATCACAAACTACCATAATATATGTTTGACAATATACACTTATTTACGAAGTGACATACACGTTGCTATGGCAACGAGTGCCTTGCGCGTCAACGGCTCATCAGTCCGTATGTGTATGTAGTGACATAGATCTCCATTTTCCAAATATAGCTAAATACACAAAAAAATATATATTTTATAAGGTAACTTTTGCTTGGGAACTGTCCTAGAGGCGTGGGTTCAAATCCTGCAGCGTAAATTTTTTTATGTTATCTTAAAAAGTCCTTTTCTTTCCTAATCCCTCAAGCTGGTGGTATCTTCTAGTAGGACAGACAATAATGACACTTATGTTAATTGACGATTCACAAGTGCTCATAGCCTATTTGAATTAAGAATATTTTGATTTTTGATTTTGAAGTGTGAATTAACACTTTAAAAATAATAAATAAGAAGTGAACAGTCACTTCTTACATTATACAAGTACAAGGAGTGAATAGTTGACACGATAAAACTAATCAATTAGTTATATAAGTGTAAACAACTGAAGTTAGTAATTTTATGTAGATTTACGATATTACGATAAAACTTGTTAGCTTTCCTATAGAATTAGAGCAACTTGCTAACTTGACTTTAAAAGAAAATAGAATTTATTATATATTATATTTAAATCATCTTTTAATTTAATATTCAACTCCGTGGCAATCTCTCAGAAGTGGGCAGAAAGTGGAGAACGAAGTCTATGTCTTAACACTAAGATCTCTCTCTCTCTCTCTCTCTCTCTCTCTCTCTCTATGCGGAAAATAGCGTGAAGCAATTTTTTGTAATATAAGTACGTATTATAAGATGAAAAACCGTCTTAACTTGGAATCCATCAAAAGTTGCCAGGGCTTCAAAGAGACGTGGGTTCAAATATCGCTACATTTAAATTTATCTAGAATTTCTAAATATCTTTAGTTTTTAATAATAATAATTTAATGCTTATTTAAAAAAAATTAAGGTCTATTTACAAATTAATTTTTCATATTGTTTTTTTTTGTACCTGATATTTGCTAATACAAGGATATTTATTTATCGCTTTAACTTAGGTAAAATTATATCTTTAATGATCATTATTTAGTAAATAAGTTATAGGTAACGTAATAAAGGTAAATTAGTTAAAAGTTTACCTTTTCAGTTGATAAAATATACTTGAAGTAATTTTTTTAACATACATTTCACAACTGGTGCATTTACAGTAGTACAGCAATTCAATTGAAATAAGCAATAAATATACTTGTAAAGAAAATTATTAAAATTTAATAAAAATATATAATAATTTAATAATTTAATTAAAACAATTTATATTTAACGAGAATAATATTTTATATTAAGTATTGTAATAAGAAATAATGACTTCCTTTAACAACAGCTCTGACTTCTTAATTTTAAATGTAACCTTTAAGAAACAATTTACAAATGTCATGAAATATACAGTAAGAGAAAGTACAGTGTTAAGCTCCGCCGCTCAAGAAATAGTGTCACAAAGTTAGACAGAGAGCGGAGAACGGAGTGTCCTAACATTATATCTCTGTGTACTCTGTTAAGCGAGATGATACTATATATATTTTTTAAAAGCTTTTCATATTCGCCTTAGAGCTTGTTAATTTTATATGTAATTGTTTATTATTTAATATTTTTAATTATACAAGGAATTTCTATAAGACCTAGATTTCACATTCTAAATACTTTAATTGAACTAATGCTTAACTTAATTGATCTGGTCATATTTTATTTTAATAGATATATCTAACTCGAAGCAGGTAATGGGTTCAATTTTTTTCTGATTTTGTATATATTTTGTGTATATTACGGTTTAAAAATGCAGAAAATATATTTTAATTAAACTGAAAGCTAAGTCAATTGATTTTTTATATAGGAAAGTATATTAATATTTTATTTTTAAACGATTTCAATAAAAGTGGTGAACTCCCAGAAAAATTGACTTCTAGTGTCCCTGTTTATGTCAATCACCTTTCAGCTACTATATATACCTTAGAAGTATATATACAAAACCCAAAATTAAACTACATAGTGTATAAATACAATTATTATAAAACGGTCTTTCATTCTATAAGGCTGGTCCGTTAGATAAGAGTTAGAACGTACTATCTTGTACATAAAGCACTTTAGATGTAAATAGAATTTGTTACTGACAAAGATTTATTGCTGGAATTTCCTTAAATTACTATTTTTGTGAAATATTTATTATATTGATAAAAGTATACAGATTAGTGACATATAGTGCATTTATGCAGGATGTAGCAGGTTCGATTTTTAATGGCTATAATATTTTTATAGATTGAGAATAATTTTTTTTATAGATTTTTTTAATTCAAATAATAGAGTGTCTCGTCACTACGTCCTCTGGTTGTCTTGAGTTGTGAAGCGACAGTTTGAAACAGCAATATAAGAAATAAACTGAAAATTTATCCAAATATCGTATTTAATTATTGAATTAGAACTTTTTAATATCTCAATTAATTATTTTTCATGGAGATTCACTCATTTCTTTCACGTTTTATCCAGCATAGAAGGGTAGGGACAGAACCTAGTGTCAAGCTTCTCCATTCTCCATTCTCAATTCAAATGATTGTTGCGTGTGGAGTGGCGGTACTCAACACCGTGAAGTGAATATCCCCAAAGTGAATATCAAACCTACAACTACCGCCATTTATAGACACACGAAAATATATTAAATGGCATATAAAAAAATAACTTATCTAAGTTTGCTTAAGTACACATTACGCAAATTTGTGAAAAACCATAGCTATTAATCTAATTTTGTATCCACAATGGTCTATTAGAATAACATTTCTGTGTAATAACTCAGATAGAATGTAGGTTAGGCGTCAGGTGTTCGGACCCTAGGATTGGATGGAACCGGTATTTCATTGCATACATACATGCATACATATTATTTATGTATGTATAATTTATTTATATACATATATGATGTTTCATTTTTTTTCTCCTTTAGAAAAGTAAGTAGAAGTACTGCGACTTTCTGCCTAATATCGAGATATTGACAGTTACTTTCATATATTGTTTTACGCTGCCATAGCGTCATATATATATGTATATATATATATATATATATATATATATATATATATATATATATATATATATATATATATATATATATATATATATATATTACTATCAATTTTCTAACGTTCCAACAGTATTATGTACATAGATATGCTCTTTTAAACCTCATTCACATACATATTAGGGTCACACAATTAGTTCACAAGCATTCTAGATGATGATAGTTCATATAAAAAAATCACACTATATACAAGTATTTTCTCATCACATACCTACTCGTATCTTGCGTCAGATGTAAACTTCGAAATGATTGACGCGTTTGATTTATTACGACGTCCGCTCTTTTTACAACTACACATCTATAGTAGAACGCCGCTACCGGGCAATAAACTTGTAAAAGTTACGTACAATGATGACATTTTACCTATTTTACCTTTAAATTAATAATTTACCTAAGTTTCTATGTCCTATTACCTAAATAATTATTAAATTATATCAATTTATATGTTTAAAATAAAGTTATTATCATAAATGTTATTATTTATGGTTTTTGCTATATAAATTTTTTACAGATCTAGGAAGTTGAAATGTAGCGTTGTATAGTACTATACAATATGCGGAATATTTTAATGGAGAGTGGAGAACCGAGACACTTGTCACTCTTTACCCATCTATTCATATGTGGGTAGTAAATGCATAAAACTTTTACTATATCCGATTTATTGTTTAGATAGCTTGATACTTGTATACAGGAGAAAGCAATAATTTGTCTTAAAGTATATATAATTTACTATTTACAACTAGAAAGTAGCATTGCCGATTCAAGAGTCTTGTGCTATTATCTCAATACCTACATTAGCTTGCGTTTGACCTGAATTTAATAAAAATTAAATATTAATTTTAAACTATAGTGCCATTATTAAAAAAACTTTCTTAAAGATTTGAATGTATATTTAATTATCTTTTTAGTTATTAATTCGTCTGTGTGTTATTCTCACAATAAATTTAAAACTAATAAAGCTACTTTTTTGATTGATTTTAAGAAATTGTTCTACCATTTCGTATTTTTTTTTTGTTCCAAGTCATTTATTCTAAATCAAGACCACGTAAAGATATAGACAATATTTCAGTATAAAATTACACATGAAATATTCTTCTGTTTTTTTATCTGTCTCATTCAGCACAATACGCAGGGTAAATTTATTGTTGAAACACTCTATTATGACCTCTTGAGCCACATTACAATAAAAAATATTGTGTTTTGAATTGCATTGGAGAGTCCTTTGTCTGATCAAAGACGATAGAGCATATATATACATATATATATATATATATATATATAATATATATATATATATATATATATATATATATATATATATATATATATATATATATATATATATATATATATATATATATATATATATATATATATATATATATATATATATGTACTAAACATATAGCACCAAACTGTCAATCCCTAATCAAAGCTTTTTATCCTTCACATTCTCACATTTGATGTGTAATGACATTACATTTGAAAAGTTCAAATTATTTTTATTATTGTTACTCGCATGGCCAGTATTGAATGTTCTTTTTGAACATTGTGATTGATATTATCGATAATATTTTAAGATTTTTAAGTTACCTTTTTTGCCACAGGTACATTTTATCTGTAGTGATAACAGTGGGTCTAAACCAAACACGAAGTACCAAAAATTATAAAAAAATTTTTTTTTAAAGAGTATACATTTCTTCTGCTTACAATATTTATAGCTAACAACCCGTTCGCGACTTCGTTCGTTTGATCGATGTTTTCGGAATTACTCTAATATAATAGACATGTACTATACGTTAAAGACTTTTTAATTATTTCCGTTCGAATCGCTATGGCTAAGAAAAGAAACTGAAGGAATACCGGGATATAAAGTAGCCTATATGTTGTTCTACAACTTCCTCTATCTTCTACGGAATTTTCCATACAAATCGGCACAGCTATTGCAGATATTAGTCCAACAGACAAACAGAATCACAGTCAGATAAAAATAATATAAAACATTACAATATGCGCATGAAAAACCATAGTGATTAGTGATTTGAAATTTCAATTTTATTGACAAGCCACACATTTAAATTTTTTTATATGTAATATATAGATATATAGATTATTTTTTTGTTTCTCTGTATATGTATATATATATAGATTATTTTTTGGTTTCTCTGTATAATTTTTCAATATTTAGTCATATTTTTTAAAAAGTTCAATACAATTTTTTTATCGCTATTTTGTGATTCAAATTACAATTTTTGCTTCATCAAATCAATATTCTGTTAGAAATAACGGAGAAGAGAAACATATAGGTACAAACGTACAATTAGTATTTGTTGGAACATCGCCTTGGCTTATCAACAGGGCTTATCTGCAAACTAAATACTTGTCATCCGATATCCTGATATGCACCTTTCACTTAATTGCTCGGAAGACTGTAATTATTCAGGTATCTCCCAACTTGTATTTCGCAATCACTAAAGCTATGCAGTACTTATAATTATAAACATAAGGCGACTATTTTTTTTTTCTTTATAGGAAATAATTTTTTTGAGCTTGGCATTGAGTTCTGCCAGTTCTCCATTCGGAGAGAAAGTAGAAAATGGAGTGTTTTATTTCTCTATTATTTTAAATAATAGAGATATGTATATATTTTTTATTTTTATCAATATATAGATAAAAAAGACTTTCCAATCTTAAGTTACAAGTTAAAACAACTACCATAATCTAGGAACAAACATTTCGGCTGACGGAACTCGATACATTACCCGATTCCACTATCTAGAATGTGCGAATAAAACTCGATTCGTCGATTTCAATCGATACTCCATTACTCGATAACGAGTTGATACGCAACACCTGCTAATGTTTCATGTTCTGTGCTAAAAGAGGATAGGAACTGATGGATTAATGGATTTTTCTTATATACCCAGTTGCAATCTACAATATATATACGAAGGCTATAGATTCGATTTCTACTTAATTGATATATTACAATACCCTTCCTCTTGGTTTGTTTAGACAATTTTTCCAAATTACACAAAATTTTCTTTGAAGATGAGTCAGTGTAAAGAAAATAAGATTTACGTAAGCAAGTTAAGCACCCCTTCGTTTACCGTTTTTAATTAAGTCGGTTGCGCAGGCGCACCGTCAGAACGCATTACACTGTAGCCCGGCAAATTGCACGTCTCAAATGTTCTCAGAAATTTGCTAAATAACTTTAGATTTCATTCGTGATATGCGAAACGGATCGTTGCAAAATATTATTTTCACACTGTTAATTTCTAATATTTAACTTGCTAGGAATTATTTTCATTACTTTCATGTAGTCAAAAGAAGCCCTAGGGACCGTAGCGAGACTGTGGCACAGTTTGAATGTAAGCGTGGCGGTCGTGGGTTCGAAGCCCGCTCTGGTAACTAACTAACAAAGAGACTCAACACGCAATGTCAAAGGCGGAAACTGGGAGACGAAGTGTCTTAACATTAGGTTCCTCCCGCCTACACTATTATAAGCAAGATACAGTGTGAATATAAAAAAAAGTAACTATTTTGTGATCTTTGTAAATTCTTCGCAGTAAAAATAGAGAAGAGGCAAACGGAAGTTTAGAAAATAATTCATTTACCCGACTCGGATCGTATCCACAACCACGCTTATAGTTTAATCTTATCCATTTGTGCCATGATGGTCATAGGGCTAATGTATGAAAAAAGATATAAAAAAATCATACAGATAATATAATTATTGTTTAAACAATTGATTATGAATGCAAGCAAATTTCCAAGCTAAATAGACCTCCTGCCCGCCGCTGACGTACCGTATTAAAATGTTGAATACAAGAGACGGCCGGTTAGTTCTTGACATGCAATTTTCGGGAATCCATTTATCAAATATGTGATGTGGACGTTATGTGTCGATGTTTATGAGATATTTAAAACTTTTTGTCAATAAATTTATATTATGTTTTTGTAGAAGTTAATTGAGATATTAATAATTTACAATCGAAAATAAAATTCGCTTTATAACATTCAAATTAAAGTTAGAAATAGTATTTAAAGTAACTGACGTTAAAGTGACGTATTAATAGTATTTAAAGTGACGTTTTTAATTCGTATATACGCGATAATTGCGGATTCGAATTCAACAATATCTCCAGAGATATAAAAAAGTTATATTGTTCTTGGCTATATCTATTGCAAGATGACAATATAACAGTATATTATTTAAAATATAAAATAATAATTTGAAATTCATTCCATCGAAGATGCACATCACTAGCCAGTTAGGGTTACGTCAAAACTGTTTTGGTTCAAATTATAATTAATCTCACAGTTACCAACCTTTGCGAGGTCTTGGATTGCTAATCAATTTACAAGTACACGCTCCTTCCGAATAAGCTGTCAAGCCTTGACTTGTTCTGTATTGGACTTGCTAACATCCGTTGTTTCGTTCCGTTGTCAAAATTTTTGTTGTGTTGTTTTTTTTTTTGGTGGTTTTAATTATGTTTGCTTATGTTTTTTTGGATCCAAGTGTATTTTTGATATTTGTTTAATTTATGAATTTTGAAGGAAATTCTAGTTAGATAGTTATAGCTATAGTTAGATTAGAAAATGTATTTAGTCAACGTAGAAAAATGCATGCTACCCATTTGTATTAGTTTTGTGACTGGTAGATATAATTTTGTGATGCTAACTTTAATTGGCGTTCTACAAACAAATATAAATTGTAATTTAAAAAAATACCTCTAGCTTTCTTGAAACATTATTAAATCCGTATTCATTTCATACATTATAAACATTAGTTTTAATATCTTAGTTATTGTTTTGTAATAGCACGGCTTGTTCTTGGCAGGTGTCCCTCAAATTCAGGTCGTTGCCTTTTCGTGGCTCGATTGACTTAAGTGCTAATCAAAGAAACTTACATTCATATTTGCCTCTCCTTTACGCGTACCGAATTTCGTTCTGCCACTTTTTGGGCTCATCACGCGAATCTCCATCAATTTTTTCCATGCCAGCATCATTTTGAAAACAATTTTCTATCCCATATGATTATGGGTGATTTCGGTGAAGTATAAAACTATTATTAATATATTACATCACATCACATGAACTCGTGCAGTCATTATTTTTAGTTTAAAATTTCTCATTCATTTTGATATCGCTCGCGACCATTTTGAATTTCGTTTTGCGTTATTATTTTGACATTTTCGGGTGATACAATAGTAATTAGTGCTACAATTGTGAGATCTCTTGAGCGTCGCTTGATGTTGTCTCGACGCTAATGTGACTATGTTTTTATATGTACATCCATTACATACATACTTGGAGAAGTTGTCGATATGAGATAAATTTTGATTTAAACAAAGTATTTTCAAGTTTATATTATGGTTTTTGTGATCATTTGTAAGTTTTTGTGTGTTCCTTATATTAATCTGCACCTTCACGCTTCACTGAACCTTCTGTCTTTTGCAGAGGCTTGCTCTTCTCCACTTTTAGTTCATTTAAAGACACTGTCTGTTAACTAACGTAACTTAACACCGTACTTAATCTAACCAGCCTAAGAAGAATACGTCTATCATCGCTTTCACAATCCAACAGCACAGTCCCAGCACTTCGAACAATATGCTAAAAATCAATTACACTTGAACTGATCTCAAATTATCGATCTAAATTCTGAATAGCAAAGATAATTGAATATTTCTTATGCGCCCCACAGTGAGTGTTGAATACATTCACCGCAACTGGCGCATCGTATTCCGTAGTAATTGTTACTTAGTGGGCAACTATTTTTATGGGCTGTTATCAAAGGTCATCTATATTATTTATAATATGGATGTCATGCTACCTCTGTATTAACGTTTATCTGTACATTAGCTATACAAATTGTATGGGAATTTTAGCGCAAAATAAGATTTAGAATTTATAATGAATTAATGTTCTTACTTTTTTTGTATATCAATTTTATTATCATTAAAGAAATGTGAATTTAAAACCTGCTACGTTCACAATTTTTGTACAGAATTCATAACTTCTTTTTATTGTTATAAATTGTTTAAAAACTTAATTATATTTTTTTTATTTTCATATTTTATTCCCGAATAGCGGGCTAGATAGGAAGATCTCTTATACATTTTCAGGCTGAACTCGAGACATTGCATGTTAACTGGCCGCGTTTTGCTTCATCATAGCGGAAAAATTGAAATAATACAAATAAATTATTCTTTGTCATATATATTTATATATATTTTGCCAATAATATATAAATTATATTTCATTTATATCATCTACTTATACGATGTTGAATGGTAATACTCGATCGTGTGCAGGTGATGTAATCCACGGGTCACACGGTCACGTTCGATCGATCACAAGGCAGTTTAAGTGAAGCGTAAATTATTTATGTTATTAACACTTTGCTTGAAATAATATTAATATAATGATGTGAGGTAATGATTAATTAATAATGATTTCCTTGTTCTGGTAAGACAAGGTGGGGGGTTGAAAAAGCCTCGAATACGGGTCAAAAAGTGGGGAATGTCTCAACACTAGGTTCCCTGCTATATTGGTAAAAAAATAAAAAAAAAATATTTTTAATTCCTTTGAACAAGGAATTTTCTCGAAAAACATATTTACTATACCAGTATCAAGATGTTATTGGATTATAGCCAAGACCCTTACACAAAGTCATTTTGGTTTTTCTCCAGCTCTCCAAATACCTTGTTAATACGAGTTTATCACAAAAATATCAAACATGCCGCCCAAATTGTAAGACGTGTAGGTACATAAGTACATAAAACTTATTTAGGGCTTTACCCGTTTAAATTCCTCTCTTTACTTTGAAACCCCGCTGTGTGGATGTAAAACATCAATTTGTAAAACAGTTCGCAACTATTCAATAACGAATCATCGTTGATTGTTATCAATATTTTTGATTTTTATATGCTCTTTTTGGTCTGTGCACGAAAATATAGAGTTTAGACACTTTTTTTTAAATTTTTAACGGTCATTTTTTATCTATGTCATTTTGACATTTATCACAGCTTTTTTTTTAAATAATCAATACCACGAGTAGGATTGCATATACGACCTTATTTATATAAATTATTTTTCTTCTAATTTTTAGGGTAAGTAAGCCGAGTCAAGATCGGAAGTTAGACTGAGTACGATGCTAGCAAGCTCAAATACCTTTACCAAATATATTGTTTGGTAAAATTAAAAGTATTTTATACGCTTTATTAATCAAGTAATAAAAAAATGTATTTGTATATTATTGTATTCTCATTCCATTTTGTTATTAAATAACTGCTTTAAATTCAAATTTTTTAATAACTAGTGTTCAAATCGCAGCTTTTCCCGCGTCTTACGTGTTTGGATGAGCGCACAATAATATATATTTTACGGCATCATATTGATATTTTATTTTAATATTTATACCTACATTCTTACTTACTTTGAATACCATATCTATTATTGAAAACCGTATTAAAATCCGTCGGGTATGTATGATTTTATGTTGTACTACGTAAGCATACTATAATAAACATATAAAAAAGAATTTTAGGCCAAAATTTATTCGACAATTCTTATTCGATCTAACGGTAACAAAAATTGAACGCGTTAGCTACTTTCAAATATGAATACTTTATTTACTGCAATATAAGGTTCTCTTTTCTTTAAACTTTAATTTTCTATTGTTTAATTATTTTTGTATCAAACTATATGATTGAGAAATGTCAAAGGTCAATATTATTTTCGTATCTATTTGTAGTGGTGTCAAATTTTCTTAGCTAGTTATGAATATTCTTTAAGAATACATGCTTTTATTATGTAATGTCTCTTGACACCGTACAATATTGGCGTGACATTGGCGAAGTGAATTATAATAAACTGGCACGCTGGAAACGCCATAACTAAAGAGATAGAAGAAGAAAAAGAAGAATATTCGCTATAAGAATTGTGGAAAAGTTCTTGAATTTATTTTTAGACGGAGAGAACTGTCGGAGAGTGTATCAAATACTCCGTTGTTCACTTTCCGCCCAATATCTGTATTGCATGTTGAGAAGCGGAACTCAACGCTGCATGTAGTCTCACCAGGTCTTATATCGTCAAACATCTCCTGTAGGTTGAGGATAGGAAAAATGAATCTAGTGAAACATTTATCTTTTTTTATTTGCTTTTTTTTTCGCCTACAGTCAATCAATGCGGTCTGAAGTGCAATGTCATTGGAATGATAATGTATGTATAATTATGGTGATAATTTGTAGATAGGCAAAGGGAGCATAGTGTCCAGACACTCCATTTCCAGCTTTTCACTCAGTTTTAAAGGCATCAAGTGGCGAAACTCAATCTCGCACTTTGTCTTGATACAAAAAGAGAGAGAGAGAGAGAGAAAAAAAATAATCCATTTAAGCCTCTTCGAAATTGAAATCATAACAATCGTTTACATTCAGATAGTGTGCCGCGGGAGGCCTACGAAAATTTATATGCACTTATACGGCATTTTACTCTTCGTATTTGCATTCGAACGTCCAGGGTACATCGAGGGTTCATACCAGGGTTCATACCAGGGTAAATCACAGGGTTTACGCAAGGTGGTAGGGTATCATTTACAAAGGATTAAATATAATGCATAGAATGAATACAAATAGACAATTGAAAATTAAATTCAACTTGTAGTAGACGAGCTGGTCTGAACAACGCCCGCACTATGAAAGATGGCCATTCACGACAATTAAATACAATATCGCGTACCCCCGGTGTTTGCTGCAAATACACAAATGATTTAAAGCCTTGTAAATTTAATCTGATTAATATGATAATTTTTTTTATTTATTATAAGTATTAAGTAAGGGCTGGCTGTGTATGGGACCTACGCTTGGGTGTGGGCGGAGATATAATGAAAGTAGAAATCTAACTGTAAATAGGACGGTAGTGGGTTCTATTTCTCGTGGTGATGTGTATATTTAAAAAAAAAGTTATCGATCAAAGCGCGGTATTAAGTTCCGTCATATTATGTACTAAGTATAGTGGAAAATGATCTTAATTAAGTGATTTTTTTAGATTTAAGCTGTATCCTGTATATAGCAGGATAGACTTAAGTATATAGTGTTGAGTCACTTAAAGCGAAAAAATGAGAATAACTCATTTCCCTGGGTGGGAATCGAACCTACAACCGTCGCGTGTACACTCAGACGCTCTGCCGCTACGCCACAACGGTCTCGTAATAAAACTTATTACGAAATATTATAAAGCATTGTTCCAGAGCATTTACGATGTATACAACAAATGTAATGTAAGATACTCGTACTTTAATATAATATAATACAATAATAAAATCTTTTGCTTTCATTTTCATATAAACATTGGTAACGTGCTGTTTATATAAACAAAAGTACTATTTAAAGTAAATTTGTACTATAAATATATTATATATTATATGTATCAACATTTGAATGTCAAAGTGGTATAACTAACAAATTTAAATTATATATAGGTTTTTTTTTAATAATATTACGAAATTTTAAATTATTACTTATCTTTAGAGACTATTTTATTTTACATTAGTTTTTATTGCTTATTACTTAGAATAATTCACAGATTACACGTACTTATATTTTTTTCACCATCACACTGTATATAACAAAATATATGGAAAGACTTTTCTTTCTATATATCCTGTGTACAGCGTGATAATGATGAAAATAATTTATTCTCCCAAGTGGGGATTGAACCTACATCCATTGTGTTTACAATCTGACTACGTGCCTATTGTAGTTCAGTATATTAATCTATTAGTGTATTATTTATTTATTAGTATATTAATCTATTTTTTGGTACAAATATTTTTTAAATCTTATTTACAAAGGAAAGTACACAAAACTACTACTATTTGTTAGTATTATAATATTATGGAGGCCGTCGTAACGCATCGGCACAGCATCTGACTTCCTTAATCTTGTAAGAAGACAAAGTGCAGCGTTGAGTTCCGCCACAAAATATGGGTCATAACAGTAGGCTACTTCTGTATATCCTGCAATATACGGGATATACTTGCAATAATTCAAAAATATTCCTCTTCCTTTGTATATTAACATAAATCTTTAAAATAAATGCCTTGGATAAGTAAGATATCTAAGAACATAAAGGCTAGTCTAGTCTGGTCTAAGTCATTTATAACTGAACTAAAGTTACCCCCTACTAGCATCTACTGTGTAGGTAGTTTAAATGACACTGGCACTTTATTATATAGCCTTGTTACAATTTAAGCTTTTACTTATGTAAGTTTACAAGAGATGTTTCAATTTTAAAAACAGCTTTTAGTTTCAAAGGCGACTTAATTAGTAAATTATTAAGTAAAGTAGTAAATTATTAATAATTATTAATTTATATTAATAGTTTTTGTGTTTTAGGCTTATTTGCTTTTGAGAATAAAAATATTTAAATTAATAATAAGCGTTCATCAAATAAAGTCGAATCCACACCTTAATACAATTAGGCACGTTCCAAGGAAACAGCATAATAATGAATAAATTCTTTACATAAAACTTGTTATGAATGGGCAGCTTTAGCTTCGTGTAGGCCTATTTACCGTTAAGGACACAATCTCAGATCCTACAACTGTTCTATACGGACAATACGCCGATGAGTAATGTTCCTAGCCAATGTCATGCTTGTATATATCGTAGCATTAGAGTGAAAGTGATATAACTCAAAAAATTGCGTTTTATTGAAAAAATATTTTAGAATTCTAGATTCTAGACTTCTTTTAGATGTTAATATATCATTTATACCAGAAAATGGAATTCGGTTACTAGATAAGTTAAATAAATAATATTTTCTCACTACACTAGGATATAGCAAAAATATAAGCATATGCATGAAACGTATTTAAACTGGCAAAATTATATGTGTGTATGTTAGTGTTCACCTAACTCTTAAATCAAGCGTGCAATTTCATAGGAGATAAAGGTCAGATGTAATTTCAGATGGTTAGTAAGTTAGGTGATTGAAATTAATTGATGATTATTATGTACAAGGAAAAGGTTGCACCTGCTGATACCATCTCCAGTATTGAGGCTAGAAATATATGAGTATGTATATATAACGGTGTCTTGGATGGACATTTTGTGGTAAAAAAAATATTAAATTAGCTTCACGCTGTATTCCGCTCATGGCAGGATAGACAGAGGGAACCGTAGGAACCTAGTGTTAAGACACTCTTTTTCCCCATATATATATATATATATATATATATATATATATATATATATATATATATATATATATATATATATATATATATATATATATATATATATATATATATATATATATATATATATATATATATATAATTATTATAGTTTAAAATGACTATAAGATATTTCAACATTACGCTATATTTTTTCATCACAATTCGCCTTAGACAATGTGACCGTTACAATATATAACGTAATATATAAATTATGAAATATTTTTTTTGTTTTATGCTAATTCAATATCAGTTACATACACTTATTTAAATCAACATTACTTCTAAGAAATACTTACCTAAAGTAATTACTTTATCTAAAATAAAACAAAATTGCACCAATTAAGTCGTTTTTAAGCTATTTCATTTTTTCCCATCGGATTTTCGATAAGTTGTTTTAGAGTTAACAAAAAATGTATAATTTTATATTACGAAACAGACAAATTTAAATATGCTGATTTAGTGACTGACTCTGAATTAAGGATTAAGTGAACAATATTTAAAAATTTCGTTAACTTTAACTTCTTCCTTACGTAAGCCCAATATATATATATATATATATATATATATATATATATATATATATATATATATATATATATATATATATATATATATATATTCTTCCTTACGTAAGCCCAATATATATATATATATATATATATATATATATATATATATATATATATATATATATATATATATATATATATATATATATATATATATATGTAATCCGTAGTTATTCGTAGATTTATATGTCATTGTACAATATGTAGGCTTGATTGTTAAGTCAGTCACTACAAAGATAGGCCTAGGATAACTATGAATATATTAAAAAAAAGCTTAGAAAAACTTTCGAGAGCTTAAAGCATTTCTGATAAACGTTCACACGTATTGATGTGATCCTGAAGGTGTAATTACGACAGGACGGACAGTCGTAAATAATATTAATATATCGCGATAGGCGCTTGGCATTTGCGGGAAGCACGAGCGAGGTAATTCGGTATCTTTATGTACTAAGCAAGTTGCGTTATAGACTTATTTTGTACTAGGTTCTATAATTTCCTATAACACGATAACTATAGTATACTTATAAACTATAGTTATTGTGTTAGATTGACGTCGTGGTACTGTGGGACAACGATTGACTGTCAACATAAAGGTTGTGGCTTTTGGTAGACAAAGCGCGGCGTTGAGTTCCGCCACCAAACACCTAATGTCTTGAAAATTGAGTGTAAAATCGTAAACCAAGTGTCACAACACTACATTTTCTCTGCCACCCTATTTAAGCGGGATACAGCGTGAAGTAACTTTTTTTACTTGTGGTAATGAACAACAAAAAAATCATCTAAAAATGTTAACTGTAAAATGTAGAAGAGGACAACTTGACCAGATTTCACTTGAGAGGATTTTTGGCCCATTTAGAAATTGTGAAAAAAAAAGAAATATATATATATATATATATATATATATATATATATATATATATATATATATATATATATATATATATATATATATATATATATATATATATATATATATATATATATATATATATATATATATATATATTAACCTTCCTGCCATTATGTCCAAAACATGTCATGATGAATTTCAAAACAAATATAGAACTTTTTTTCATCCAGTCCAAATTATATGGGATCTCTGTAAAGACGTCTATTACACAGCGTGTTAGGACCTGGCTAGAGATTTATTTTAGAACAGTTATATAAATGTCAGCGCGAGCCGTGTCCAAGTCGAGGGAAATAATTTAATCTGTCCGTAGTCATAAATATTAAACGCGTTCCGTTTGTACAACACCCTGTACTATTGGTTTAAGTTAGTAGCGTTTGTTATATAAATCACATCATGATGATGATAGTGTCTAATATTGATATACAACACGTGTATTATGTTCTCTGACTGCATGGTGATATAATGTGGACATAAGACATAAGATTTGCTATATAGTATTTTTTTTAAATTCACTTAGTGTTAAGACACTCCATTCCCTGCTTTCCGCCTTTCAAGTGGCAAAGCTCAACACCACATCAATAAGACAAATCTTATTACTAAAGCGAATAAAATCAAAATAATATGAAACAATCATCTTTATCACCGATTGGGAATGGATCGCACAAACCGTCGCATTCACAAGCACTTAAAAGGCTATGTACGAATTGAATACAAATTGTAATAAGAGCAAACAAAATAATGAAAAAAAATAAAAGTAGCGTTTAATATTTCATTCTCTCCATTAAAATGTGCTGAAATTGAAAAAGAATAAAAAAAATATAGAAAATATAGTTATTAATCTATAGCTTTCCGCTTCTATCTTATACCACTGGTATACGCCACCAGTCTAGTAGTGAGATGCTCGCATAATAATTGGCGAAACAACAGCACACTAAGACAATACTCCTTTTTATATCAATCTAGATTTATACACCTTTAGATTTTATTTATAGCGTTAGTTATTACTAATAAACCAGCATCGATGTACAATTGAATGAATCTCCTTGTTTCGCTGAATTAGTGACTGCTGTATGCCTTTTTAGCCTATGTGAGGATCTTTTGTGATTTGAAATTTTATTGACTTTCTGTTCTTCCATTTCTGTTCGTTTAGTGGGTCTATGTATGAAATTCGACGATAAATGTACTTTTATACCATTGCTCTAAATATTAATAGATTCTAACGACCTATAATAACACCCTGTATACGTGAAAAAAAAACAATAGAAACTATAAATGAACCACTACATCGTTAATTGAATAAAATTAAGCAAGATCCTGTCAAATTATTATTATATTATAAGAACATTTATAGTAGAAGCAACGGTTGCTATAAATGTTGTATAAATTTATTTGATTGCATTCAAAATGCATTAAATACGCTTTAAGATTATACCTTGGAACTGGTTATGATAATTTTATTACATAGTACTTCATAGTCGGTCGGCATTATCAGTTAATGTTCTTTGTTGGACAAATATTATATAGAAGAACGTGTGAAAATACGCTATAGTCGGGTGTTCAAATCTCAGTTGGGGGAATTTTTTAATTATTCTATATATTTTATTATTAAGTTAAGTTGTCACTATCAACACGCAACGCCTCGACTTCACTGTATCTCTATGGCTACCCTGCGTCTATATTATCACAAATAGGTTACTGTACTAGCTTGTTAATTAAGGACTAAAAACTATTAAAAAATCACATGCAAGTCCTTATGCAATTTTTAAATTTTTACTCCAATCGGAAATCGAACCCGCTATCAACTAAACTATAATACACCTTCGCCTTAATTAAGGTGTTGTAGCAATAACTCAAACTAGCCTTAGTTTTCTCTTGCGCAAAATCAAAGTATCTTGTTAATTAAGATGTATTGAGGGAATTGGTATAGCTTGTCATTTTTACGTTAATATTTTTAACATTTTTTTTTCTTTTTCTTTGCTTATACAGTATTTGTTATGCAATTTCACTTTCTGTATAATTTTGGAGGAATATTCGCGGGTTCGATTCCTATTCTATATAAAGCAGGTTCTTGACACTAGGCTATTTTTGTCAACGCTGTTAAAGCTATTGAATTAAAATTAAATGACTTCACGCTGAATCTCGCAGACAGCAGGATAGTCAGAGGGAACCTAAAGTTAAGACACTTCTTTCCCCACTTTCCGCCCAAGTTGAGTGGCGGAACTCAACGCCGCGATGTCGTGTTACCAGAGCGAGCGAGCGAGAAATTAAATAGAATCATGTTAATGTACTTATGTAGATAAGTACTTTAACCGTCTGTCCTATTGACTAGAACCTGAAGTTCTCTACGTTGCGTGATTGATAGATCTGTGAAGTAAGTTGAGTCATGTAATTGTAATATATATTTATATAGTATATATAAATAGTATACAGCCAGTGTTAAATGATTTCTCTCACGCACCAAAATTGACTTGCCTTTCATTTAGACGATCCAATCTGTATTTGTCGTTTTGTAACTTAAATTAGTTTGTTTAAATACAATTTACCATTCAATTTTAATTTTTTATTCAATTTTTGAATAATTAATTGAAATATTTGAAATTAATTGACTAAATCAATTACCGTCTTGCTTTTTTCGCTTCTCATAATATTTTCAATGTCTGAATTTAATAAAATAAAATCATTTACCTAAGAATATTTTTGTGTTATGTTTCTCAAAAGACAATACTGGAACCATTATAGGATCACTTTGTTGTCTGTCAAAGTTCTTTTTCTTTTTGTAGAATAAAAAAAAAGTTTTTTTATTTAATACTTTAATATTACCTAAAAAAACATGTAGTGAGTTGTAACTCCAATAAATAAAAAGCTGACATTTTTTTTTAGTTAGCGTAAAACTGTGCTTAAAAGTTCAAAATTTACTTTTTTCATTCAATACCCTAAATATTAACTTGTATGATACACAAACATATTTTTATATAACATATATAAAAAATTTAGAAAGGCAGTCGTGACATATTTTATCGTGATTGCTACATTTTTGTGAAACAAGCATGTATGTATGTAGTTTGAGTCTTGAGAAACATCTTATCTTGTACATGGCTCATAAACGTATACGATGTTTATCGGCGAGTGTGCTAGAGGAAAACCGCTATTCTTTTGTTTCTAACCAACTATAAATATAAAATAACTTGCTATATTATATATATATATATATATATATATATATATATATATATATATATATATATATATATATATATATATATATATATATATATATATATATATATATATATATATATATATATATATATATATATATATATATATATATATATATATATATATGTATGTATATTAACAGTTACAGAGCGTCCCAGTGGAGAACGGAACAGTGGTATTTCCATACAATAGATTCCCTTTAAAATGTGTGTAGCTAAAATAATATCGCGAAAATAGTACATTTTATTCATATTGTCATATTCTATATATTATATAATAAATTAAATCTTTATTTTCTGATATATAACTGAAACATAGTGTCTTTATTTGTAAATTAATTTATTTTTAGTTTTAGTCATTGTTTAGTAAATAATTACTAACATTTTTTGTCATCTTAATTTCAGGTAATTTTGGTGAATATTTGGAGTTTCGGTAAGCTAGCAATACTAGGAACTGCCGCATATATATATATATATATATATATATATAACCTGCCGCATATATATATATATATATATATATATATATATATATATATATATATATATATATATATATATATATATATATATATATATATATATATATATATCGTATATATATATATATACATATATATATATATATACGTATGTAGATAAAAAATATAACTTTAATCGACATATACTTGTATTTTTACCAGTCATTTTGTATAATAATTTGAATATTTAATTGTAAAAATGTCGTTTAAATCATAAAAACTTATGAATTAATTGAAGCCGGATATTTAGCTTCCATTACTACGCAATCAAATATTAACTTTTTTAAATAGTATATAATTAATCAACGAAAATTGATTTAGACTTAAGTTATTAATATTTATATAGTCATAATCTATACACATAAATTAAATTAAAGTGTCTGTTTGTGATTTTGAAATAATTTTTTCAACCGCATATAGTTGAATACAGAAAAAGAAACATTTTAAAGTTTATGTCTGTCTGTCTGTTCTTTCGTTTTTCATTGTCATGAGACTTTTACCATCAAAATCACGACTACCATGTGTAAGTATACACCGCCATAATAATTTTGATTTATATACATACATTTATATATATCTTCTTCCACTTAGCATTATCCCGGCCTATTGTCAGGGTCTGCTTTCCTACTTAATCTACTCCACTTTGCACGGTCTTGAGCATCCTCAGTGGTTAGTCCATTGGCTCTCATGTCGTGCGTCACGAAATCTAGCCATCGCTTCCTTGGGCGTCCGGGGGGTCTTACTTCAGGGACAGACATATCAAGGCATTTTCTTCCGACGTAGTTCTTAGGCCGGCGCAAAACGTGGCCATACCATCTCAGACGACGCTCTTGGAGCTTATCCGCTACGTCACGGACCCCAAGACTACCTCGAATGAATGTGTTGCGTATGCGGTCAGCCCGAGTAACGCCACACATCCACCTCAGCATCTTCATCTCCGTTACGTGAAGCTCCTGAGTGTGCCGAGATAATGCTGGCCAACATTCGCTGCCGTATAGAAGAACTGGTCGGATCATGCTCTTGTATATCAGCCCCTTGAGTTTGGGCGGTATTCTGCGATCGCAGACCACACCAGTGACCTCCCGCCATTTGGCCCAAGCAGCGCTAACCCGGGCGTATATATATATATATATATATATATATATATATATATATATATATATATATATATATATATATATATATATATATATATATATATATATATATATATATATATATATATATATATAAGTAAAATATTTTCGTCTAAGCTCAGTGGGTTAGCATCTGACCGTAATAACTACATTTGTAGATTTATATACCATTAAAATAATTAATTCACCGCTTTAATAGACTACGATCCGCGTTTAGTTCACTCAACTCTCAATGCCACGACAAGTGGGCGGAGAGTAGAGAACGAAGTGTCTACCACTACATTCCCTCTACCTATACATACACTGTGAAGCTAAAAAACAAAAAAGTACCAATAAAACAAATTAACCCACTATCTATGCGAGTGGTGTCTTGTATTTCAACAAACACTGGTCGTCATTGATTTTTTCTTAATAATATTTAAATATAAATATATATATTTTTTATACATTTCTTAATAATTAACTTTATCCAATCTATTTCAAATTTGACAGGCGAGATAAAACCGTAGCGCTAATACACTGCCGCCTTTGACGGATACACGATAAAAGGAGCGTATCTATTCACGTACTGTGTGAAAGACAAGTTATTAATACGTTTAATATATCAATTTATTCGTTTTTTTTAAGTATAATGTATGTGGAGATGAGGTTGAAATTTTAGTTTGCGTATAAAGAAATATGAGTTAAAAGTACTTGTAACTTATCATTTTGTATGAGGAATTGTCGTCCTCCGATCACGTAAGAATTTCGGGAAATCATTTATTGGTACTTCCCTACACTATACCTGGAAGTTAAAGTATATCAATTTCTGCTCTGTACACCGCTTAGTTTAGGCAGGCAGTCAAAAAAAGCCTGCCGCAACAACATAGATAAATGATAATCGTTACTGTAATAATTGTGTTACACACAGACGCTGTCACACTACAATACTATGATCAATATTATATATTAAAATCTTCACCTAAATGTGTATGAAAGTACGGACAGAAAAAAATTAAAATAATTGCAATAAACGATTATCACTTGTGTGTATAACTGTACAACACTATAAAACATCTAAAGAAGTATCTAATTAAAGCAAATTATGAATTTATTATTAGTTTTTTGAGCGCCCTAATTGTTTTTGAGTTCACGCCTCGCTTGCGTCATCAACACTTTGTCAGAAATAACAGAATATGTTTCAATTATTTCATTCTGATAACAGGAAGTATGTTTGAAAAGATCAATTTTGTTATACAAAATTGTAAAATTGCAGCTTTTTTGTATATTTTGTGTTTTGAACCTAGCTGAAGACAATGGTCCTTAGTTCACGTCTTACTCATAGTATTGTAGTTTATATCATTTTACTAACCCGGCTTGGTTAGAAAAAGCGCGGCATTGAGTTCCGCCAATCGAAATATCTTGATATTGAATGGAGAGAGGGGGAGGGGAGGTAGGTGTTACGCTATGGTCTCTCTGCCTACTCCGCTAACACTTATTACATTCTATTAGATAATCTTGTTGTATAAATCATTTAACTATAAATTATAATATTCGTACTAAGCAAGCCTCGGCAAGAAATTACGAGAATATACACAAAATCCATGTTAGGTATATTTACATAATTTATTCAACATTACATTAGTGTTTTAAGTCTTGATGTAAACTTGAACGGACGCTTGGGGCTTACAAAAAAGCTTTCCTATTCAGAGGTTATGGAGGATAGCACGTTTACACGATACAATGAAGACTTTTGCAAAATTACCGAAATATAGCTTTCACCGAATATAATGAGTATTAAGTATTATAGTTATTTTTAAACAAAATTGAAAATTCATGCTTTTTCTCGTATATCATTGTAGGCAGAGGGAGTGTTGAAACACTCGATTCTCCACTTTCTGCGGATAATGGAACGCAATGCCGCGCTTTAACCACCAAGAGGAGTCAATGAAAATAATTTTAACATAATAATTCCACACGGTGAGCATCAAACCCACGCTTATACATAGTGGCGCAGGGGCACAGCTTCTGACTGTCTGATGTCCATTCCAGGAGAATGAAATATTTCATTTTTTCGCTCTGTTAAGAAGACAAAAGCGCGGCGTTGAGTAGGAACTCAAATCAACACGCAATGGCTCAGAAATAGGCGGCAAGTGGAGAACGTAGTGTCCAGCTATATGTGGGAAATAGCGTGAAGTTAAAGGAACTTCCATTACTACAGTTTATAACGATTTTTGTAAAAAAAAAAGCTGAGACAGAAATGTACCAAACATGTACATTATAATTATACATACACCTAATTATATAATTTATAACTGGTTCTATATTAATTAATCATAATAAGCGAGTTTTACAATTACATTTGACAAAACATGTATACGCCCACAATTATGATTGACAAAAGTAAAATGGTATAACAAAGAAATGGATAAATATATATTATATTTAAATACTTCATGCTCAAATTATAAGAGCAGTTTTTATTAATTTTAGTATTTGTTTTGCAGCTTAAGCACAGAAAAGCTATTGTTGAAATGATCTTATCTTAATCTTCAACCCATTTGATTTTAAGTACTATTAAATATAATTTATGAGTCTTTGACATTTCTTTGTATATAAATCGAACTAATAAACGTCAAGATTACAGACAAACGCATATTGACTGGGTAATGATAGCATCTAAATGATTAAAAAAAGAAAGGAGCAAGAGCTCAGTATTCCAATCTGAAGGTATCAAAGAAAATAAAATAATTAAAATTTTAATTGCATATATTATTCTTAAATTCGAGTTACGCCTCTTTTTCAATGTGACCTTAGTAATGTTTATTCATAACAAATAACATATTGTATTAATTTGAACAACTTTTTTGCTTGATATTAGAAACAGATTCACACTCAATCTCCTGGTGTCTAAATATAATATTGTTTTGATCTTTCGAGAAGTTAGTGACTCATCTCACTACATAGTGATCTTTCATTATATAATATATTAGTGCTCTTTTTCGAAGATAAATAAAACAAAACGTTCAAATCAATTTCTTAATAGTCGACACAAAGATTTAGTGATAGAAGCTTTTATTTAAAAAAAAAAGTAAACTTAAAGTAACAAATATGATTCCTAGTCAGGCATATGTTTCATTTAAATAGTTTTTTTTTAATTTTCCATTTTCGGGTGGTAAATGAGCTCTCCTTGACTTTGGTTATATATAGAAAACGTGGGCATTTGTAAATTCAATATCTTATATGTTAGATGAAAACGGGGTTTCTAACATAAATGCTAATTGATCGCTTTGTAAGGCCGCGCGGGACAAAGTCGCCATGCAAATACTTTTTGCATTCCGCACCCTGACGCGGACGTGGAGTCGAAGGCAGAATGCTTTAAGTTCAAGATACGTCCAAGTTATTTATTTATAGTCCGTGTTAGATAGATCGTGAATTCGAAACTTGGTTGATACAATTCTTATTATTTTCCCTTTCTAGTAAAAAGAGGCTATTTTCTATGGTACTTCCTTTTATATAATTTTTAAACAGGACTGAAATACTAATGCTAGTCTGTCTTTGATTGAATATAAAAATAAAAGATTAAAAACGAAGGATCCATCAATGGTTTTTTCCACATAGTGTTGATTTCCCTCTTATAAGGCGGAGAACGGAGAGTATTAACATTATTTATTTCTGCTTCACTTTGCTACAAGCATCCACACGCTAAAGTAACAAAAAAAGTAAATTTTATGTGAAACTCGAACCTGCAACCACGTCTATAGTAGGCGGTACCGTCATGTTACTGTACTATTCAATTCCCATAAATCATTTTCAAGTGTAAGCTCTGTTCACAGCAGAAGCTCGTAAAGCACACAAAGTTAACATTTGTAAACTTTTTAAGCTTTCTCGAGGGTTATAAAATTTCATTCAAATGTATTTTACATAGTTTTTATAAATGCCTATTTCAATTAGAAATGTGTCAGTGAATTTTTTTGCGCGTGTCTTGATATATGTTAGACATGATCTGGTGTTAACGGGCTTCTTCTAAAGAAATGAGATTTTTTACAGTGTACTTATATTATTTTCATATATTTTTACTATTTTTTAAGATTTTTTAGTAGATTAAGTCATCTTATTTGTCATGGTCTCAAAGCGGCGTTACTAGTAAGGCGCTACATACATCCATTTGACATCCATGAACATGTCAAAACAAAAATCAGAGAGAATCGACATCATCAGGCCCATTGCCACTTTTTGGGATTAGATATATAGCGTGTGAAGTGGCGTAACTTAACACCGCTATTTCATTTTACCAGAATGGAGAAATAAAAAATAAAAAAAACATAACGTGGGATATCGTGCCTCCAACCAAGCTTACTGTCAAGCTGCGTCACATTGCGCCACGGTGACGAGTTTCTCTTTTTAAATATTTATTATATTATTTCATATAAATTCATGTGTAATAGCCATTTTGTTTATGAAAACAACACGTAACCGAACGATATTAAACGATTTTATTATTATATTACATTATATTCAAATATATTACATTACATTTGTTGTATACATCGTAAATGCTCTGGAACAATGCTTTATAATATTTTAAATAAGGATTATTACTTCACATTTTATCCCGTATACTGCAGGATAGGCAAGAGAACCTAGTGTCAGATTTTTTTCTTATTATGGAATAACTATTAAAAAATATAATAAAAATTACACTTTTGAATGTAAGCCATTTTCTGTCCTCGTCCCTTTTTGAGTTGCTCCTTTAGCGGATCTTAACGCTGCTCTTAGTCAAGCAAAATTAGGAAAACGTCATTCAAATTATATATTCCTATCCTGTCCGACTCAAAATTGAGCTTTTCATACACTAATTACTATGTCTTATGAAAGCTTTTTAAAAGCTTAAATTACATTTAAAAACTACACATATTTTATTCACATCGCGTGCAAATGTATCTGTATGAAGAAAGGAAAACAATCTTTATTACCTTTAACGTTATAAATGGCTTCATTTACTTTTAATTCTGTTTAAATACCGCTAAGTAATAACTATTACTTGCAAAATAAATAGCTTCACGCCGTATCCTGCATAGCAGGGTACCATAAAGTTAGGAACTCCTTCGTTCCGCCTAATTTTCGAGACATTTCATGTTGAGGCTGAACTCTACATCGCGCTTTGTATTGTTACCAGAGCGAGGAAATGAAAATAATATACAACCCCCAGTGGGAATCGAACCCACAACTGTCAAGTTCACAGTCAGATGAAGTGCTGCTGCGCCACGACGACCTGTGAAATACTTTGGAAATTATATATACCTATTTATTATCATAAATATCTTAAGTTACAACCTCAAAATATCATGATAAAAAACTGACGTTTGACTGTAAACACGACAATTTCTGCCTCAACTCTTGCTCAGAAAAATTTGTTCTACTTTTATTTCCTCGTAAACTCTGGTAACAAAGGTCTGATTTGTCAAATCCATCCCAATTTGTCAAATTGTTACCAGAGCGAGGGCGCTCTTGACTTTCCCCACATGCAATGTCTCATAAATTGGGCGGAATATTGGTAACGGTCTTTACAATAGGTACCCTCTGCCTACCCTCCTATATGCGGGATATAGCGTGAATCTATAAAAAAAAGAACTTAACTCACTCACTCACACAAAACCACACAAACACACATACATATACACATAATTAAAATATTATAAAATAAAAGGACATGTTATAATGTCGTCAGTATAAAACAAACAAAATAAAGAACACACACGCCGTCTCAAGCATCATTGTTTTCAATTTTAATTTCATTCAATAAGATTGATCGTGGCATATACTGAGATAAGAGTACATGTTGCATCCGACACCATTTTTTTTATTTTCACACATCTTACTGGGTAAGTTGGGTTGGGTAAGTAAGTAAGGAAGTACGACACTCCGTTGCCCACTTTCTGCCTAATTAAGAGATTCATGTTGAGTGGCGGAATATAGCACCGCACTTTATTTAGACAAAGCACGGTAAGTCTAGAGTTGGATAAATAAAAACCTAATATCCAAATCAAATTTTTATTTATTTGTAATAAGTAACAAATTAAGTGATAATTGGAGAAAAGATTGGTTCTTCCTCTACTTTCTCCAATTTCCAATTTCTCCAAATCCTCAAGGATATCTTGACAAAATTGGAAGAAGATAAACAAACTCTAAATCTATTTCAGTAGAGATTTCTATATCTATCTCTTGTTATTCTTAGCAGAGCATGGAGAATAAAAATATTTGTAGGTAAAAAGTTTATTTTTGCGTTAGAATCTGGTTATGATATATGATTCTTTAAACTGAATGCTTATGCATAGCTTTCGTATAAAAAAATCAAATTAAAAAAAAATACACTATATACTCGATGAGTGAAAATACCTAAGACACACATACATATATCAAATAACTCATTAAATACAACACTCACAACACTTTTTACAACACAATATGAAGTTAACAAACAAAAACCGAAGGATTTGACAACAAAAAAGCAAAACAATTACGCCTTGCATAGTTACCATAAGAAAGCGTCAACGAAATGAGAATTGCTGCGAATAAAAAGTGCCTGTCCAAAAATACTTGTACGTCGACGAACGTGAGATTATATGTAATAGCTCAATTACTTAAACATTACTGAAGGCGTACAGTTGTTTTGGGTTCAAAACCAAATTGAGGTAGCATTTATGTTTTTAATTTGGCGTCTTTAGTTAAGTATCTAATTAAGTTTGGTTAGATAAATACATGACAGTGTATGGAGAGTTATATGCATTTCAAAGGGTCTAAGGAGTCGCAAGTCCCCTTAAACGGACTTCCTGTATGGGCCCAGTATTTGGTATCCACGGTGAATCTATGGATTGCTTAGTTTCTTGTTCCAAATATAATTTTGCCTAAATAAGTGGAAAATAATAAATAGGGTAAAATATTACACGAGGTTATTCGCTCAAATCTAATATTATAGGTAAATGTTAAGTTAATATTTTAATATTGATGATAAGAATTTTTATGGGAACTTTGAAGGTTGCCAGTAAAAAAAATGTATACATTAAAATATAGCGATTTAATGATTTATATCTAAAACCACTTTACAGTTGATTTCTAAAAGTCCTAAGTCGCTTTTATATTATTTTCCAAACAATATATCTTCATACAAAATAATAAAGAAATATTAAAATTTAAAACTAAATAAATATCTCATATTCATTATATATTACCTTTTAATTAACATTTATCGTTTGAATGCCTTATTTCCGGTTAGTAAGGGGCTTTTTAAGTAGATAAAGTGTAGAAGATAAGGCGACTAGAATCGATAAAAAGCGTAACTTATGCTAATAATGATGTTACCCGTTGACGTATAACCTATACGCATTTTGATGGAATTTTGAATATGGATCATTTTTTTTGGTAAAATTGTAGATATTATTCTAAAGTGTGGAAAATAAATTGTAAAAGTTATTTTTCCGTATAAAAATTACTCAAATTCATTTTTCAAATCGATTTTTTTGTGTTCGATAGTTAATTTATCGAGAAAAACTATAAGTTTCAAAGTTAGATTATAAAAATAAATTAAAACGAAAGTATATTAATTTGTATTTTTTTATAAATAGATTGTTATTTTTATTACTCAGATTTCTTTTTTATATTAAACGGTTTATTCTGGAAATTAAGATTATTATTACTGTTATAATGTTTCTCTTGTAAGTTTCGGGTTCACGCAAACCCGGTCCTTTGGATCGCTTGCGTGGGGACACAAGTCCAGTCTGTCATTATTATTATTATTATAACACATACAAATGTTTTCACATAAATATTTGTCCTAGATTAATGTTGAACCTACGACCTCTCACTATCCACTAAAACAACTGATGTTTAACAGTCAATGTTAATAAACCTTCTAAAATATAATAAAATTAATAATTCGTTAAAAGCATTATTAATAATTATCAATCACGACTTACAGTACAGACGTAAGCTTCCTATGGCTTGTATGAAAAATGACAGGAGGAGCTAAAGCTTATTTCATACAATTCAAATAGCGCTATATGATGGTCTATAGCCTTTGTGAAATAACGTGTTACAATGTATATACCTTCTTGTATCTTTCACGCTTTATCCCGTACAGTATAAATTCCAGATAATACACGTTAATTTATAAATATTGATAGATAGAAATAAAAAATATTATTTCCCTCTGAGTAAGAATCGAGTCCACCACAACCGTCGCATTTACAGTTATACCAATATTTTCTTATATAATTTTAATATAATTACGTATACATTAAAAATTAATTATAATTTGCAATGGAAAACCATATTTTTACAAACGATGAAAGATGAGTCTTATCCATTAGCGGCTCAAAGCAACTTGTATGTTTTAGTACTAGCGTAATTGATTTCGTCGTCCAAAGAACAAGCTTTTGCCATTTTACTCATAATCTTAATATAAATTATTATAAACGTAGATTACAGTGTATGGTGATTTATTTACTTTAGCCGGTTTTATGAAATATATATACAGGTTGTGCGTACTATATATATATATATATATATATATATATATATATATATATATATATATATATATATATATATATATATATATATATATATATATATATATATATATATATATATATATATATATATATATATATATATATATATATATATATATATATATATATATATATATATATATATATATATATATATATATATATATATATATATATATATATATATATATATATATATATATATATATGTATTTGTAAAATAATAATTACTTAGGTAATGAAATTGTTTGTTTTAGATGGAGTCTTGATTGATCTAAAGAATGTGAATGTGAATTGCTATCTACATATAGATTTTAGATATAGGTATATAAAGCTCCTTCGTAACTTAGTGACTAATGAAAATATGCAAAAATAATCTATAATTTAGAATTTAGGTTCCTTCAGACTCCAGCAGAATTCCGATATTTTAAAAAAAATCTCATTTAGAGCTATGCATATAGGACAAAAATCATTCACATTTTCTTAAAGCTCGATCTTTTGTTCCAGCTTTAGCTAAATTTAGACCACACACAGTTAAAGATCTAAGATATGCATATAAATTTAATTTTACATTACATTGTGTAATATAACATTTATCTACACCGAAACAAGCTTTACACGGCCTAAGAATTCATTCAAAATAGTAAGGCGTTAACTGTTTGAAAACGGTGTCAACGACAAATTATATTAAAGAGCTTTTGAGCTTTATTGGTCCTTATTTTGAACTAGAATATAAAGAAATAGAATTATTCATGATAACTTCTTATTTATAATAGGTATAAATAAGAAATATTCGTTATAGGAAATCCTTATTTCGGCGTTGAGCTCCGCCACTCAACATGATGTTATGTTTTGGGTTTATGCGATACTTGATGAACACAGTACTTTGGCTCTAAGTTTTCTATCTATGGGGGAGGAAATTTAATACAAAAAAATCTAGAAAAGGCTAGGCTAGGCTAGGCTTCTTTTTGAGTCTGCGTAAATGTAAATTTCATAGAAACAACTACCCACAAATATAAAGAAACGATACGCTAATTACTTAAATAAAGTGTTATCAATACAGAATATATTACGTTTTAATTAATACGATAATATATTTCCTGTAGACATTGAATATTATAAGTATATTAATATTAATTTATGGTGTTTCAATGAAATAAATTATATTAAGAAGCCATTGGGTCGTGGGTTCGATTCCCATTCGAGGGAATGAGAAAAACACTAGCAGATAAAGCGTGTCATAATGTTCTGCCACTCAACACACAATATTATAAAAATAGTAAAATTGGTAGCATAAAAATTTCGTTCCCGAGTGTCATATCGTTGGAAACCTACGTACTCTACTATATGAGAAAACGGATGAAGTTGTTTTTTTTTATTAAAGAAGAAGAAGAAGTAATTGTGGCTCTGTGGAAACGCGATAGTTGTGGGTTCGATTCTTAATGAATGGCGTAAGAACTTTTAAGGAAAATATAAGCAAATCTAGAAGCTAAGAAGCATGAGCAGAACTATGAACCAAAAAGTGCATACAAAACCTAACCCTAAACCCTAACCCTATTCCTGAAAAAATAAAGCTCAAAATAACATTGCTAAGCAAAACTACAGTAAAAGCTCCACGCAGATTACTATCAACAGGTGCAAATGTTTCTTTTTTTTTTAAATTCATTTCAATTGAAGTTCGTTTTCAACATAACATAATTTTGTTGGTTCGTTAAACACGCTCGTTACTTTGTCGGTGATTTTGAACAAGACTAATTAGTCTTAATTATTCGAATAAATATATAATTTATTTGCTTGTGGCCATCGTAGCGCAGTGGTAAAGCATCCGCCTGTAGGCCCAGTTAGTATGGGTTTGATTCCCATAGCCAAAGTGCAGCGTTGAGTTCCGCCACTCAACACAAAAGCTATATCGCTCGCCTCATGATGTCTTGCTATCGCTTTATGCGTGAAATCCGCCATAGTCAAGAAATACGCCATAGTCAAGTGTAGTTCAATATATTTAAAAAGTGTAAAGATGCCACTCCTTATAAAATATTTATTTATTAAATGTGCTCTTGTGTATTATGCTCATGTGTATTAAGTCTTATAGTATATAGCGATATAAAACGAATGACTTTATCGAGCATTTAAATATGCATATAGTATACGTTAATTTCACTTTCATAAGTAATTACGTGTTTCTTACTTTGATAAATATATATATATATATATATATATATATATATATATATATATATATATATATATATATATATATATATATATATATATATATATATATATATATATATATATATATATATATATATATATATATATATATATATATATATATAATATATATATATATATATATATATATATATATATATATATATATATATATATATATATATATATATATATATATATATATATATATATATATATATATATATATATATATATATATATATATATATATATATATATAATTGATTGTAATTCGATTAATTAACAAATTTTTGTCTGTATTTATGTCGATATAAAAATGTTTCAAATATAGATATTTGTATAGAATCTGTATTGTTTTTTCAGCTTCTCGCTGTATCCGTCATGTAGGGTGTTCACAGGGTAGATAGAGAGAACTTCTCCGCTCTACGCTATCCGCGACATTTTAAGGTCATTAGTATCATGTCATAGTCATGAGTCCTGCCACTTGAACACATAGTGTCTCGACTTCTGATGAAAGATATAGAGCGGAGTGTTTTGTCACTAGGATATCTCTGCTTACCCTACTATATGGAGGATTTATTTAAACATTACAAAAGTATTTACCAAATGAAGTGCAATTGACATAAACATACCTTTATCGTTTATTAAAATAATAAATAATAATGAATTTCAGTTTTTTAAATTAATTATTATACAGCTATGCAACTTACTAATTATCTGTACAAAGAAATGAAACCCCATTTACTATAGACTAAAGTGTTAATATTTCACCTTAGCATTTACAATTCCAAAGCACCACTGTATTATCGCTGGACAAAATCAAAGACACGGTGAGCAAATGAATGCTAGTCATTACTGCCAACAATTACATCTGGTAACAAAAGACTGTATAGAGTCTATGTGTGTAGTAGGGGGACAACATATGTATTGGATTTGCATTTTATTGAGTCATTTTCCTTTTTTTTGTTCATTTTATGGCCGCCCTTTTGATCATCTACGGAAGTAAGGATTATATTTAATTTATATTTCATTGCTCTACTACTAAATGCAACGTCTAGTGCCGTATAAAAGCACTAAAAAACCACCACTGTTAATTAATAATAAAATTATTTCGATTTCTTGTAATATGTTAAGCTAGCTAATTAGTAGTAAGCTATTTTTTTCTATATTACAACAAGATTTTTAAAGAAACTATTTTGCCTTTTAATTACGAGTACTTTACAAACAACGTTAGTGAAATTTAAATTTATTAAAAAACTATATCAAAATAAATAGTGTATCCATACACCGCAACAAATGTGGTGACTCTAAAAAGCTAATGTGAGGCCTCCACTACCGTCATCCACGGCCGCTTTCTTCACTATAAAATAATGATATACAATTAATTACATCCAATGTAAGGATCCATCGTATCTTTATATTGTAACGATACGATCTACTGGTGCTAGTTGTTATAAAATGAAAATGGGGATTGCAGCTCCCATGTATATACATAACAATAGTTTTGTCCGTATGTGTCATATTTGCAACTAATGGAAATACATAGATTACGTATTAAATAACTCTTTAAGTCCACTGCTAACAGTGGATCTATTAATTTCGTTAAGATATTCTATTGGCTATTTTTCGCCTGATTTTGATATTTTAACGATGAAATTTTGATATTTTTTTCTTTCTGCCTGTATCTTTTGTAAGCTTTTTTTGGTTTATCAATTAGACATTTTTCGTTGTGGCGCAGTGGCACAGTGTTTGCCAGTAAGCGCGACGATTTCTGGTTTCGATTTCTATTCGGGGAGATCTATTATTTAAATATTATTGACTTGGTAACCAAGACAAAGCATGAAAGCTCCAAAGGCGGAAAGCGGAGAACGGAGTGTCTTAACTCTATGTCCCTCTGCCTACTCTGCTACGTACGGGATACAGCGATATTATCTTATACTATAACTTAAGCTAAGAACTAAGACATTATTATCGTTGTGAAGTTAACAGAGCCATTTTGATTATTTTTACTCAGTAAATAAATTTATATTACGCAAATTTCAAGCTTCAATTAGTTGCTTTTCAAAGTAATTTTCTCTTGTTTTTAACTAATAAGTATGTTTATCTATAATTTTATATTGACCACTCTAGATTTGTGATATGTACACAAATGTGACATATACACGCTACTCTGTGGAAAAAAGAAGAGCTTTGAGCTTCACACCTTAGCGGCTAAGGTGAGGCTGTATATAGCCGCGCAAGTAGAGATAGCCTAGTGTCGGATCTTAACTCTGCTTTACGCCCCAATTTGAGACTGCTCCACAATGGTATCATTAACTTAGAAAGCTTAATGAACTTAATGAACTTAGAAAGCTGAGTGTGTTAGCACTGGTTTCCCTTTGTTAACGGTAATCGTAAAAGGCATGAAGCCAAAATAATACTATTTTTTTTAATTTTTTTTTACAATTTCATTTTAATTCCAGAATTAAAATCGAATATAAAAGTGAATTCTCATGGCTCCTTGCGTAACCGTTAATTCAATTAAGATATAATATTAATTTGATCACTGCATGTAATATTTATTTATAAATATTTCGTAGATTACATAAAAAAGAGACTTTACTGTTCTTCATTTTGTATTTGTCGTAGACATATGTTTTATTCGCGGATTCGTCCGTTTACATTATACGAATATAACATAAATTAATATTTTGCATTAATCAATTGTGTTTCTTATATATAAATATTTCTCTTGAATTATTTTGTATATAAGTATAAACTGCATTAAAATATGTTTTATAATTTAAAATATATGACTGTCAACGAGATAGTTGTGGGTTCTATTCACACTCAAGGGAATGAATTTCATATGTGACAGTCATTCCCGATTTTTCCGATATCCCAATTTCAATTGAAAACATTTTTTATATATTTTTATATTTAGGCTACTTTAAACACACAAACATACATTTTAAAGTTCAAAGCTCTAACGACGAATCTGAAGAGCTCGCCAATACATGATAAGCCAATTACAATATTATTTTGTGATTCATATATACCGTTTGTGAAGCTGGTCCTGTTAAAACTAACAGACTGTCAAATGTCAACATTTCAAAGGCAAAAAAGCTTCATCCTACATCATTAGTGCTCGGAATCAAGTCAGATAGACGTCTTATTCACGAGCATAAACAAGATGTGGCCAGTGAAATATTACATGCAAACTACTGTAAAAATGTTGCTCTATTTACATAGAGCTTTGGTCAAGATCTAGAGCTTGCTTTAAAAGCTCGAAGAACGCTTTGTTAGTATATAGCTTGTGGAGTTACATTTCGTGGCACTTATATAATTCAATGGAAAATAATATACGTTTGAAATATAGAACATAAATAGATAGATATAGGATATATAGAATATTTTCGATTGGTGAAACTTAACTCAGTATACAGCATGCAATGATATATTCTAAAGTAAGTGTTTTGATCAACATACCACAGATTTGTAGCTCATGTGAAATTTTTTTTCAGTTTCTGTTGCTCCAGACAATACTTTAAATTAATATACTCAGGAGATTCGTTTGTTTACAAGAGATCCTAGCGTTATAATACTATTATTTTCTTTCCGCCTAATTGTGTTGCAAAGAAGTCAACACTGCCCCTTGAAATTTAAATTATATAAACGCGACTGTTTCTGCAATAGAAATAATTATTAAATATTAATCTGTTATAGCATTCAAATGAAATTGTACCGTTTCATTCACCTCGATATTCGTCTCACAGCTGCTAAGATTTATGATGGTATAGACGAAAATGTTCGAAATTACCAACTGCCAAGTGGTAGCGAGCAATTATTACTAACCGGTGTTCTTGTAATTGGTAAAACATATTCTAGTTTAATTGGTCGGCACTAAATCAAAGATTTCAATTTTCAATTAAACTCATATTTATATATATGTATAAACATAATATGTATATATAAATATATGTGCTATAACGTATAACGTGCTTAGATGATTTGGGCACGTCGAGAGAATGGGTGATGAAAAAATGATACAAAAGATATTTGAAGCTAAAGTGAATGAATGGTAAGAGAGGTAAGGGGAGACCTCGGTTGACCTTCGAAAATACAGTGTCGAAGACACTGGAGGAAAGTCACGTAAAAAGTATGAGGACGCCCCGGAGAGTATGTAAGAAGAGGTTTATTACAGTGGACTAAGCGAAAGGTACCAAAATCTAACCCCACTAAGCCGCAAATTAAAATATCATCTAATAAATCTTATTTCAAATAAATACCATCGACCACCGATCCACCATCGTGATCCTTGGCACAGTGGAACTGCTCCAGACTGTGAGCGGGATCGTTGCAGGTTCGGATCTCAATCAGAATAGATAATTATTACTATTTTCTGGCTTTGACAACGCGCCGTAGAGCTAAGCTTCTTTAAAAGCTATGTGACAAATTAGAGCTGAAATGTAAATCGAGCTTAAACCTGAAAAGAAATGATAGTAAATAAAGTTGGATTTCTACCCACAGCCCATGTGTCTCGCTTTATGTTGGTATTCATAAAAATACAAAATGTGGACCAATTAGCGCCTCTCAATTTAAACATATGTGATTCTATCGAAGTTATTAATACTACAGGTGGTAAATTACGTCTATTGACATATGTTGTATACACTAGAACGTTTTTCTTTAAAATTTTTAGTTGATATATTGCTCTACTAATTGCTTTTAAATTTGGTCAAACACAGTACGAAGCGATTTTACTGTAAAATCTATTGGTGACTAACATTATTAATACTGGTTATGATTAAGAGGTCATCGTGGTACTGTGAGAGAGGGACTGTCTGACTATAAGCGTGGGTTCGATGCCCATGCGGGAGAAGGAACTTTTTCATTTCCAAGCTCTAGTAAAGCTAAAGAACGGCGTTGAGATCCGCAAGTCAGTGAGAGAACGAAGAATGGAATGCATGGACACCCAGTTTTCGTCCCTCCATGGCTTCGTTCAGGATTCAGCGTTATAGGAATATTTAGGTGGAAATAATTTATAAAAATCTAAACCGAGACAGAGACGTTCAAAGCTTTAGAAAACCATTTTACAGGCAATAACGAGCTTTGTATTAAACATTTGATACATTTTAAGTAAATTTAACGGAAATCGGTTACAAATTATAAATTAAACGCTAGCCTTTAAAATTAAATAATGAGATACTACTTTATTTAGTGAAGTGAAGTAAAATATATTTTTGTAAGAAACCTCCGCGACGCCGTGGGCAGAACAGCTCTAACAAGGCTATTACTTAAGTCTTGTGAAAGTCAGTGAGATTCAATGTTTTGCAACATAAATTATTGTTTATATATTAAATTACAGCGATACATTCTTATACGATGAATATTTATATATATGTTTATATGATTACAGTGCGTAGTTGATCTTTAACTTAACCTCTTAATATGTCGAATTCAGGTGGAAAGTGAAGAACGGAGAGTTGTGACACTACGTTCTCGGAACTCAACGCTTCATGTTATTTTGCCAGAGCGGGGAAAATTATAATAAATCACTCCTGTGAGTGGGGATCGCACCCACAATAAATCAGTTACAGCAAATCGCTGTACCAAATCACCACATTATAGAGAATATATAGTATAGACGTATACTCTAAACACCGGAAGTCATTTCTGACAGTCTCAAATGCAATACATAAATCTGGACTTTCCCAGATGTAATATTAATATCTAGCGCTTAAGTATGACCTAGATGGTAGCTGTTACACTTAAATCGCCTGTCGCCTGAGGGCAACCATTATAAAAGACAGTAGTGGCAGTGCATAGTAAGTTTAAAAGCAAAATAATTTTTTTTTCACGCTACCCAACAGATTAAGGTTCCGGGTTGAAACATTGAACATATTTTTTCAATTCAATGTTGAAAAAATTGTATTTATTACGCCACTTTAGTAGTTAAAGCGTGGCGTTGAAGCAATGTATCGAATTTAGATGAAAAGGGGATAACGGAGTGTTTTGACACTACGTTCTTCCTGCATTACAATGCGCTAAGCGAAATTAAGTGTTACGGAGAAAGAGAAACGGAGAAAAAAAAACCCCTAATAATTATTATTTAAGACCAATTCAGCTCTGTACCCAACACGATAAATGATCGACAAAATAAAATTATCACATATTTAGCACAAACATAAAAACACTTGTTCTCTCAAGTGCTTTACAATTAATTTACACATCATTCAAATTGTAGTGTTAATAGACACTTCACAGCTTCAGCTCCTATGACGAAATGTCCTAGATTCTATTCACTAAGCATACTCCTTGTTGGTCCCAAGTTTGACATTTGTAGCAATTAGATTATGACTTTGTGAAACTTTCTAATTATTATTATTTGTGTCATTTTTTTTATAAAACTATAATTACTTAATTTCTAGAATGTAATTTGAAAGTGATATTAGTCAGATTATTTCATAAGTAATTTGGTTAGGTAGGTGGTTGGAGCTTGAGCAGTGAAGGCGAGCGTTAATGCATTTTTAAAGTACTTTAAGCTTACCCTTGGGTTGCAAGTTCAAGGCACTGCTCCGAGCTTTTGTCTTTTATACGGTGAATCTATTAAAGAATCTGGGCACAGGTCACTTCGATTTCATTACTTTGCTCATATTGCTTACAATTTAATTTGAGATTTCTGACTTTATGATTATTGATTATTTATGATTATTTTTCACTACAAATACGAGTACTTTTTGACCATTGAAAAAAATGGGATTGGAAAATTTCAAATATTTTTAATATATCTGTAATGAGATCTACATTCTTCTACCTTTCTTATAACTCTAGTTAGAAATCCTAGAATCATTTCAATGGTTTCGACTCAGAGCAAAAAAATATATATCATATTCCCGTTCTGGTAACACCTCCTCTCGCTATTCTTCCTTACCCCCCCCCCCCCCTCTCAGTCAGCAGGAAAAAGCGTCAAAGCTGGAACAATATCATTATAATTAACCAAGCATAACATGTATAAGATATAGTATCAAGAAGATTTATACTCAGTTGAATAGAGATAGCGCTAATAGCGCGTACATTCCAAGTGCAATGTCAAGAATACATTGATTTCATTACATGGCCCATTCGCGTTTAATCGTTTTACAAATTGCTAAGTATCTTATGTAATTTATTGGGGGAATAAATATTTATGAATAATATTTGCCAGAGGTTTTATAGATTTTTTTGAAGTTTATACTTTATACCTGCAAACTTCTCTCATCTCTACAGCATCCTTCTGATTTTTACTTCTCTTCTGTAACACTACTATTTTTGCTACCATATAACTGCGTTGGTACCAGCACTGCATTGTGCCTAACGTGCATCTATGCTGACGTTTCGCCGTCTCGTCAATGCGGACAAAGCCCCGTTAATCCTTTACCGGTAGCAGTATGCATTTCCACATCCATTGCGTATTTTCCAATTCTACTTAACATATTTCCGAGATAAACAAATTCATTCAATAACAACTAACGATTTTAAATGGGTTTCTTCTTGTAGAGGTGGTAAATAATCACATATATCTTTTAGAGGACCGTCGAGGCACAGCCTTTAAACGCGATGGTTTGTGAGTTTGATTCCCACTCGGGAAGAATGAATTATGTTGTTTTCTTCCTCGAATGGTGGAAAGTGGGGAACGGAGTGTCTTAACACTAGGTTCCTTTAACCTACGGTTCCCTCTGCCTACCCTGATATTTGCGGGATGCAGCGTGAAGCTAAATAAATATATAAATATATATATTTTTGTGGTTTCCCACACTTCCTAGGGCTATACAAAGCCATGTATCAGCTTTTTACGCTGGATATATATATTGTTTTTCTGTCATTCAGCTAGTAATGGGAGAGTTTTGTATCATCATAGAAATCGTTAGAACAAACCTAAGTCCAGCAGTGGGCGTACAGATGCTGAGACGATAATGATGATATAGACGATTTGTGATAATAATACAAATCGTTATAGATATATGGATTTTTTTTAAATTAAAGGTTAATTAAATAAATAAATAAAAAGTAAATTCATCATTACCTTCTAGTTCTAGTAGGACTTTAGTTCTTTTTTCGTTCTATCCTATCTTTTAAACCGCCATATTACTGTTATTAAAATTAATTCACAAAGCTTAGCTTATACAAAAAATACTTTAAAAAAATGCATGTAATATACATGTGGAGGTACTTTAAATTATCTAGAACTCGTTCCTACCAAATATATAGTTGTTAGGACACTCTTTACTTGTCTGTAAACATTGATAAATATAAAAGTGTGCATTTAAATAATCTAGCCTCTAGCCTAATTAAAACAAGTTTTATTGTTAATTTAAAATATGTATAAAGATAACATTTAATTGGACAAATTTATTTGACTAGAGGATCCGTTGACGCGTGAAATACGCGTTGCCATAGCAACGTGTATGTTTCTACAAAAGTTATATATTATTAAAAGTATAGAGTGTGTAATGTTTTATTTATTGATTTAATGTAATTTATAAGCATTAGTATTGAAAAATATTAGCTTTATGCACTTCCATACACACACATAAACTATAAGTGTGCGAACTCTCATACTCCTCGGTCCGCAGAATTTTCGTAAAAAGGCGTCCAAAGTTTTAAATGCGTACAAAATTATTTTAAAGTAACATTTAAGGAAAGGCAGTGTGTACCTAGTGTTAAGACACTCTATTCCCCTGTTTTCGTCTTTTTAAGTGGCAAAACTCACACCACGCTTAAAAGCGAGGAAACGAACAATCCTCCTTACACTTACTTGTACAGCTTTATTACTACAGTGTCAGTACACTACATATGGAGTAGAAAAATCACTATAAAGTAAGTGAACTCGCTCTCATTCTCTCACCATATAAACACTAACCGACCGATATTACGAAAGTGTCAACCAATACGTACCGTTGTAAGAAAACGCATTTGTCAGAAATCAGGTTATGAAAATAGTTTCTGGCGTGGGACGATACGATTTATCGCGTTTATACAGAGAATAGCTGGGATATTACATTTTGAGTAATTAAACTGTCTTTTGTTTGTGGAAAGAAGATCGTCTTTGGTATTTAATATGTTGTAGATATTTGCTACATGTGACAATCGAACCCACTACGTTCTTTAAGAGCTTGATGGAAGATTAAAAGAGCTTAATAAGTGAGAAATATGTTATTTATTATATGTGTTCCGTTAAATAATTGTAAAAGGAGATTTCAGGAGGATTTATGGAGAGCCACAAAGAATCTAGTGTTACGACTCTCCGTTCTACGTCTTTTTGAGATATTATGTTGAGTGCCGGAAATCGACGTCACGCTGTCTCGTCACCAAGGCGAGGAAATAAAAAATATTAATTCATTCAAAATAAGTACAAATCAAACCCACGACTGTTGCACATGACTGCAGTCAGACCAGCATCTGTACAGTCGCTAACCAGCATTGTATGACGTCATCTATAGTTTAGAATCAAATTCCAAAGCCCCATAAAATTAGCATTTTTATGGTATTAACATCTACAGAAAAAAATTAGAATACCTTTAAATGGTTTAGTTTTTTTAGTTTTCCAGGTATTAATTAAGATTATCTATGTACCATAAACTAGTTGAGCAAGAATTTAGTTCGCATTTTGATTTGAAACGTTATTAAGAATATGTAGGTTTTAAATTAAATAACACATCAGAAATATATTGTTTTACAAATTTCTTAGATGTTAAAATAATTCTAGATGTAATTAGAATAATATTATTTTTCCGACATTTTGTGTTTTATTATATATATATATATATATATATATATATATATATATATATATATATATATATATATATATATATATATATATATATATATATATATATATATATATATATATATATATATATATATATATATATATATTCGTTTTCTCAAATGTAATACGAAGCTATAATCACGTATACTCTACTAAAGAAAACCTAATAATATGAAAATATAATAATAATCATAATATCAAACTAAATATTTTAACTTATCTAATTGATCAATAGACAGACAGAAACAACACAACTCTTGGTCTTCTTTTACCAATAAAGCCTCAGAATGCCTTTAAAAACCATATATATTACATATCTCACTATAAATCAACATTGAAACAACCATTTACATAATATATTATATTAATATAATGTATATATTTTAGAATCATTAATTACGAACGCAATTAATACAGTTCATTGAACTTCGCTTCCAACAAACATAATGTAAGTCTAGACTAAATATTATAGAATTATAAATGTAGATAATGTTTTTTACTTGTAATGTAATACTAGTGTCTAAGTAAATTTTGTATGTAAAAATTCCAAAGTATTTGCTTTACAATGTGTACGAAACAAACTTACTCTATCTCTCCTAATAATTGACATAAAAAAAGCTTAGTGATAAGTCACTCCGAAATATTGCGTGTTGATTGGCGGAACTTTAATGTTTCGAGCACATTTGCTGTTTCCATATAACTTAGATAAAATAATTTATACAGTTGACATGTATGTTTATATTTCGTTAAAAGGAGAAATTTGTGATGATGACCTACATGATTAAAATGGAGAAATAAATTACAGTACATACAGGCAAAACCGTAAGCGGGACACTAGTCAATTTATGTAAATATATTATGTGTAATTAATATTTATATAATAGTGTGGAATCAAGAATATTGTGTATTTGTAAGTACTGTATAAAAAAAAATTATAAAGATTATGAACATATTCATTATTAACTAAGCAATTGGATGTAAAATCCAAGACATTAAAGTTTAAACTGTGTTATTTAAAAACAATGTATGAAATATTTTAAATTAATGAAAAAAAAGTAGAAAAGAAAATTTCGATGATGTCATGAAAGTTTCTGATTTAATAAGTTTAATAGTTTTTTAATAAGATTAAAAATCATTTATTTCCACAAATGTTTCACAAAAATAAGCTTTTATTTAACAAATAAACCATCTTCTTTTTTATGTGAGCTTTAGGATAAAAAGTCAACCGCACACTTTAAGGCGATGTTCGTCGGTATTAAAAATATCGCAGAAATCCCCTATATGGTTGGCAATGTGCCCCCAAATAAACTTTTATATTATTCATATATATATATATATATATATATATATATATATATATATATATATATATATATATATATATATATATATATATATATATATATATATATTCGTAAATGACATTTTAATAGACTCATCTGACATTGACCATTGAAAAGTGACATCATAGATTATAAACTAGTGTCTGATATCATAATTAATTATAATAAATTTTTTTATATTGCATGTTAAATAAATACATATACCTTTCAAACGGACTTTATTTTGTTTATATAAACAGTTAGGAGAAGAGGGTCTTCTCTCCATTATTGTACCAAATAACATAATAACTTAACAAAAATGTAAAAAATTACATATATTTTTTTATAATCAAGCATTTTTCCACTCGACTTGAGAAAAAATATGGTACAAGACAGCCCTAAGTACGAGTACAATATATCAATGACTATAGTATAGCGTGACGCTATCATTTTGAGCGATCAACTGATCCAAATGTCACTTTAATTTCCACCTCGCACGTCAACGCCTTGCGAGTAAGGCGTAAGTATCAAGAAACATGATCCGCGTAGGTGATTCTGTTCAAATTAACGTACGGACATTGAAAATAATATGAAAATATATTTATATTGTATAACTTATATAGTTAAAGTCAACACTGCTCTTTGTCTAGCAGAGCAGAGAAATATTAATAATTCCGTTCCCCCGAATGGGAATCGAATCTACAATAATCGCGTTTGCAGACCATCTCCACAACGGTGACCTTCACTACGACCTCTATGATAAATCTTCGAATTTTCCCTCAATGATCATCATCATCACATTCAATCAAATACACGCCAACCGCACCTAACTTAATAAACTTTCCCATACAAAACCAATTGACATATAGACAAAAAGACGATAAATATCTAAAATTAACACTTTAGAACAAAAAAAGGCAAGGTGTAATATAAACGTGTAATCGATGCGTTAATTCAATTCAGCTTTAATCAAAAGCTCGAAGCTCGATGAGAGATTATTGCCCCGACCGCGACCGCACGAGTATCATGTAACTTCCGCAAATGTAGATAGGGACTTAAAATGTATATTTATTCATATTAATATTATATGAGGCACTTATAAATTTTAATTGAAAAAAGAACATATATAAATATATAGATAGATAACAAGTACCTACAAATTCTGTCTGTATAAGTATTTTGAATGTACTGGTATTTGAAGCTGTTTTTGACTGTGTTTATATATTATTGTTCTGCAGCGTCACCGGGTTTTGTGGAATGAACTGGTAGAGCCTTGGCTTGGTCGCCTTTTTTAATTGTTTTTTTCAAATTTACGCAAACGATTTTTATGTTGTATTATTACCAGATATGATAATAATGAATTCTCCTAGGCTAGGATTGAACCCAAAACTGTCACGTTTATACGCACAAGCGGTCCCACAGTGTAATGGTGGCTTCTTGATAAATCCTTTATAAATATATCGATCAAGTAGAATTTAAGCTGCACATTTGTGATAACCATGTTAGTTTTTAGGATATTATAAAATATATACCCTATATTTATTAGGTTATAATTTGAGTACTTTCAAATTAGTTCACAGTCAAAAGAGTAAAATAAAAACACAAAATATATGAGCCAAAATAATGAAATACCGATGCCAGAAAAAGAAGTCGACCACAATGTTTTTGCTTGCACAATTTATTTTAAGAATTACATTTTATTGCCGACCATACTTCAAGATACTGTACGGTATATATTACACTACATAAATTAATTCTTGAAGGCTCTCGTATAGGCGATTTTATGTTCTTAATACATTGTGGCGCCCTTAGATTCTTATCTTCAGTAGATTAGAGATAATAATATAATCATGTGATAAGACGGTTATTTGTATAAATTAATTTGTAAAAATGTTTTTGAGTTACTGAGAGCATAAAGAAAGACATTACTTTTTGGCTTTCTGATGACCTTGACGATTACACACTGAATATCAAAAGACACCTAAATAACCTAAAAGTCAAGTCAAGTCAAGTCAAAATAAAAAAAAAAATTGTTTATACAAATCGGGCTAACAGTATAATTATGTTTAAGAAGGCTTATATTTTGTTAAATGTAAATGGAACCTTAAACTAGAATTTCTCTTACATAATCCCTATGGATTTTATTTCAATAATTGTGCATGTGTTTTTTTTTATAACAGCTGATATATCAGGATAAGTAGAGCTTTATTCCAAGCGTTGTTCTCCGCGTTCTGCTTTAATTCTTCACAATATGTTTTAAGTTAGCAGAACTCAACGCTTTGTCTATCCAGAGGAAATTTTAAACAAACTATTATCCCCAAATAGACATCAAACCACAATCATTGAGTTTTAAAGTAAGACTCTATCTCTGCACTAGTATGGCCTTTGGCTTTTACTTAAGAAAACAAATAGCCCTATACTAATCGACTCGATCGAATATCGTATCAAGCGAAATAGAATAAATACGGTGAGACAATGAAATTTAATATAGAAGGTAAAGGGAGGCGAGCAAAGGCCACTGAGCCTATAATTAAAATAAGCAAATATTTTTAAACGTATCAACGATTCAACAGAGATTTATAATTTGTATCGAATTTAACCGCTGGGATGAAAGCGACCTATTGTATTATCTTTCACTGTAACCTTATTGTTTGTTAATGTTTTTTTGAACAAAAAATTAGTTTTTTTTATATATATTTTTGAAGGTAAATGTAGAGTGCATAGGAATTTTCAAATAAAATATAAAATTTAGACTATTATTTTAGAATTTTATGAAAAATAAGGATGTACATAGCTAGCTATTCTACTTTTAGCCCAGTATGGCACCAGTATCATACCAACCCAGTACCTACCGTCTGATTGATGAAATAAAAACCGGCCACGTACCAACTCTAACTAGCGACTTGACAGCTCTTTTACTGTGAAACTTTTTATTATCCTTAAGACAATTTATAGCCAACGATATATCGTATAATTAATTAATATATTGCACAATAAATGTCGATTTTGCTCAATAAATAACAGTTTTATGTTGATAAATAGTAAAAAAAATTGCTATAATTACGTCATGGCTTTTATTTTTGTGTCAAATTGTGACTTTACTTAATATTTCATTCTGGTGCAATTTGTTTCACGCTGTATCCGGAATATAGCAGAGTAGGCAGAGGAATGCCAGTGTTAAGACACTCTGTTCACCACTTTCGACTTACCATAGCATGTTGATTGGCGGAACTCAACACCGAGCTTTTTTCTTGTTAACAGAGCGAGTAAAATGAAAATAATCCACTATCCCCAACTGGGAATCAAGCCCACTATAATTGCGTTTACATTAACAACAGTAAAAAGCTTTTATCCAAAATGAACACATAATTTATAAGAGATGGTTAGCGTGCTAACTGTAACTACTGGTGCGAATTGGAATTCTTTATCACTATATACGTTTTTGACAATATATAATACCTAATACGATGTATAAAAAAAATCAATTATTTCTGAAATATTTCTTACTGTGGTATGTATATGAAAATCTGTGTAAAGCTATTTCTACTTTTAAAGTTCGTTCCCATCGTACTCACTATGTAAGGTGTATAGCTTTGTTGTCATAAATATATTTTTTATAAAAAAAAACATAGATAAATTATAATTATTTTCAATTTTTATATCTCTGCAAGCAAAGCGAGACGTTGAATACCAAAAATTGGGCGAAAAGCGAAGAACGGGATGTCGCAACACTACATTCCCACCACCAATCCCACTCTACATGGGATACAGTGGGAAGCGAAAAAAAAAAACCGTAGAAATTGATCTATAAATCGTCCACATCGTAGGCTGTAGTACCATTCATAACGTTAGTTCCTCATTTTAAGTGAGTTGTCGCTTTTTCCCTACATTCTACATGTTACATGTTCATACAACATCAACATTCAATAGGTACAGAGCGACATTTCATCTGCACAATACTAAGTTTTTATGAAATTATAATTAAATCGACTAGACTACTTGAGTAGATAATCCATAGCTAACTGCTATTTTTTTAAAGCTCACGTCATTAATGTATCCTTTTATATCCTTTGGTATATGTTTTCTTTGTAAAGGAAATGACGCCGTCATGACATAATTGGCGGATATTTGACTAATGATAAATAAGTAAAATTAAGTCTATTTCTAGATAAGAGCATACACTCTACACAGTATGGCTTAGTGGGCAGAGCGTTTGAACAGTAAACAGAGGCGCGGGTTCTAGACCCAATTTTTTACTATTTTCTTTTTTGTTTAATGTGAAAATGAAATCATATAGAACCTCTAAAGATTCTTCCTGCCAGCTACATTAATTGAAGCAGGTATTAAGAGATGAAAATAACAAAATCTTAAAATAGAATGCTTCGTTCTTTACTTGCCATCCATTTTTCAAGACATTTCGTATTAAGTGACGGAATTCAAACCCACACTTTACCAAACATATACAAATAACGTTTAAATTACAACCAACAAACATGTATCTACATAAAACATGAGAAAAAAAAATTTACAAAGGCACAATACAGCACAACTTATCCTACTCGTATAGCTATCGGCTTTCAAAATATGACGACTCCAAGATAATGCATTTAAAACTGATATCGGAGTACTTAAGTTGTTTATATTTAAATTTTCGAACTTGGCACTTGCTATTATCGGCTACTACAGCGAATGAGATAAAATTGTACACAATAAGATTTATTGCATACTCAAGGCACCTGTTGACTAAAACTGCTTTTATAAAAATATCAGTTACGTATCACGCGTCTCAATTAGTTTAATGCGTTATATACATTTTTTTGTGATTTTTTTATATAAAATGAAAAAAAAATATGTGGACGGAACCATTTAGGACGGTGGCACTATTAATCTTTGTCGCAGATTATCTGTGTTTTCGATATGGAGGTCTATATTGATTAAATAATTAAATGTTTTTAATTATGTGTGTAGAATATTTAAAAATAAGGATAAGTTCCTAAGTTTCTCGTGAGAAAATAAAAGCTAATGCGGGTTGTAATTAATATTTATTATTTTTTTATTCGATAATACAGATACAAAAATGACAGATATATTTAAATACATATAAACGTATATAGTATAAGTAATGCATAAGTATTAACGAGGGACAGACAGACAAAGCCGAAATAACACAATGAAGAATTGCCTTGCAGAACTAATAGAGGATTGCTAGAAATTCCAACGGAAACGATGAACTATGGAAGTAAATAAAAAAATTTCACAAAATAAAAAAAAGATTCCTTTGAAAATTGTTACTAAATAAAAAATTGTCAGAAAATTATTTAATCTTTCAACAACATAAATTCCTAAATAAAAAATATACATTAAAAAAAATCAAGCTGAATTAAAGAAAATCAAAAAGGAGCAGACTCAAAATAATCTAGACAAATATATCAAAATTTCTATATATGACCGACTAGCGAACATAAAATGTACAAATAGATAACTGATACAAAATAAATACAGCCTTCGGTCCTCCAAAGGACATTGTAATTCATTGTGATTGGCACACAATAATGGAATCAAGCATAAGCCATTTAAAAATTGTCCGCGTTAAAAGGAACCGTGTGGAAGCAAATAAACCAATGAACAATACCTGGTTCTCGCTCAGAATTTGTAGAGCTATTAGTATAGCAAGATAGGTACATATATATATATATATATATATATATATATATATATATATATATATATATATATATATATATATATATATATATATATATATATATATATATATATATATATATATATATATATATATATATATATATATATATATACATACATACATATATTGTATCAATATAGTTACTCATCAAAGAACGATAGTTTTGGCGACAAAAGGTTAATTAAGTATATAAGACAAAAGTTAATTTCAGAAAATTTATATGTGTGTTAGTTACATACAATTTTGATTTATTAAGAAAACGACCTAAAGATACGCGTAACAAATGGCGATAAAACGTCAGAAGGGTAAAAGTCATAATTTTAATTGACCAATAAAAAACTATAACATAATTCATGCAACAAGACAAGAATAAAACATTTTACTTTATATATATATATATATATATATATATATATATATATATATATATATATATATATATATATATATATATATATATATATATATATATATATATATATATATATATATATATATATATATATATATATATATATATATTGACAATTAATGAAATAAACAGAAAAATGAACTCTAATACGGATACGAAAAGAATAATTTTGTAGTACCATTAATTTTGCGAGAACTTACATTTATCTTGCTTTTACACTCAGTCGCAATTAATCAGAACGCGTTGTCACATGCATACCTCGACACTGGTTTTACGAAATTGTCACACATTAACGTAGAATTTTCTACCTTGGCAGCTTGTAATAAGAATGTGAATTCTCCAACTTTAAAAAGACATATACAAATTACACTGTCGCCCACAGTGTAAGGTAAAAGATAAAAAGGGTGATTTTGAGCTAATTATCGACAATGTAGAAAGATCTTACTTTTTTCCGCCACTTAACACCTTAAATGTCAACAAGTTTTATTTTTAAATCGAAACACATTTAGAATATCTATATATAATATTGTGATGACTTCATTTATTTAAATGTTCGAAATTTTGTTTTAAGGTATTCTTTACTTATTTACTGTGGACCAAAGTCAGTCAGTCAATGATTTAAGATGTCATTTGATTTCAATTCAATTTAACCGTTTCACGCTGTATCCATATGTGTGTGCACATTGCAGGATAGGCTGAGGGAACCTAGTGTTCCCGACTTTCCATCCCATTTTGAAGACGTTGCTGGTCAGTGGCAGAATTCAATGCCGTATTTAGTTATTATAAATATTATTTGATATAAACTTTTACAGTTCATATTTACGTATCATCCGTCTATCTATATAATCATTTTAACCTGTACTTTTGACAGAATTGCGAACTTTTTAATAAAGGCTTTAATTTTAAAAAAATACAAACCAAAAATTATTTATTTTTGATATGCTCTTCATGCATATTGCAGACTAAAAAGCTTAACGTCAAGTGCTCAGTAGTATTAACATTAAAGCTACGAATTTATCAAAGGATAAGCTCCAAGACCGCACAGAAAGACAAGCGATTTTATATTATTAAATACATTTTATTAATTGCGATACTTATCTTAGGGACGGTGCTGGACAATTATTTGTGTATTTGCTAAGGAAATTCGCATGTGCTTGGAAATGTCTTAACGGCAAATAAGACCTTTTAGTTATATATATAAAGATGTTTTTCTCCTCTTTAGTTATGACGAAATCTATCTATCTCTATGTATTTCATTTATTGAAATATGTGTTAAAGCAAATTACTGTTACAATGATTATAATTCTCATACAAAATGGAATTGCATTCACCGTTACAAATGATATAGAGAGGTTATTAGGTATTTGATATTTCGTTATGGAAATTTGCTTCATGATGCAGTACTTACTTTGTGAAAAAGAATAGAGAAATAAGTGAAATATATTAGTTTTGTTATATATATTAAAATAGTAAAATAATGTATAGGGCTGATGTTTCTTTCCAGTTAAAAGCTTGTTATTTTAGTATATTTTTATGTCCGAATCACGTTTGGAAATGTTCAAATTTATACACCTATTCTAATATTTTCCAATTTTCTTTTATTTTAGATATCAGCCATGGACCCCGATTGTGGAGTCAACGCGATGGTCAACTACACACTGGGAGAAGGCTTAGCCCGGCCACAGTTCTCCGTCAAAGCGGACACTGGAGAACTGTGTATTGCAAATCCTTTGGATCATGAACTGATAAGCGACTTCGAATTTCCTGTCATTGCTACTGATCGAGGTAATTTATATTATCATATAAGAATATTATTTTCGAATTTAGAACTAGTACAGTATTTATCAATTTTCTGATAACTTCAACTAAATCACTATAACGTGAATTAAGCAATATATTATATTAACAATTTTAGAGTTTCTAATGTACTAAACTTAAGCACAGATAATATCTATAATTTTCAAATCTTAAATAATTTCAACAATCGACAAAAATATTACACACACTACAATAAAATACAATATACGGTCCTTGTACATTTTTTGTGCCATCCCATTCATTATCAATTGGAAGTAATAAGTTTAACAGTGACAGAGCTATAGCTATGCATACAACTTGAAATAAAGCACCGGCAAAATGGCAAGGGAATAAATTCCAAGAGTGTCGGCCAATGTCCTACCACTGATTTATGGAGCGAGAAGACCAAACTATCAGTTTACGTTTTTACTTGGAGCGGCGACTTTGCTTCTCAAGAATTTCGGTAGTAATTTCGACGTTCCATAGTGAAAACGACGTTTAATCACGGTATACGGCTCACGAAAGTATACCTTATGAATGATTTTTGTATTTTATATGTTTTTAGATATATATATTATATTTACGATATGATAGATTTATATATTTTTAATTTCACGCTTTATATTACATGTTTAGCCATATTTTCTCTTGTAGCTAGAGCGAGGAATGAAAATAATATATTACCAACAAGAAAAAGTGGGAATCGAATCCATAACCATCGTGTTTACAGATGATATGCTGCTGCGTCACGACGGGCTCAATTTATTATTTTCGACATTATATGGAGAGTCTAGAATTACATTCTCACACAATGCTCACTGTGTACAAAAATGCATTTGAATCTGAAGGCACAGATAAAAATACGAAATATTGACAAATTTAAATATGAACCCTATGTTTGAGTATACGAATTTTATTAATCTCTATCGTTAATCAGCAGCATTGTCCAAATACAATGCATGTAACCTCCATGTTATTTACTTATTTGTGTTCCATGAAAAAAAAAAACTAAACCCAACATCATTTCATCTTAAGCATGTAACTAAAACGCGTTGACATCAGCATAAATCAAGTGCCTGTCAATTAAACATAGTATTACAACAATACAGACAATCAAGAGACCAATTATTTATTTATTCGCAGGGGGCCTGTCCACGACCGCTATGGTGAAGATTCAACTTCTCGATATCAACGACAACGCTCCAGTCTTCACTGTGAAAGATTACAACGTTTCCTTGAAGGAAGGTCGAGTATCCAGCAACGAGCCTATAGTTGCTGTATCCGCAAGTGATGCTGACTCTGGGAAATTTGGCTCTATCACCTATAGAATAGTAAACGGAAATGATAATGATATATTCCGAATAGACAGGAGTACAGGAGAAGTTTTCGTGACAAAACCAGCTTTGATACAAGCTAGTGGCAAATTTGACTTGGAGGTATCAGTAACTGATGGGGGAGGTCTCACTGCGCCACAAGGAGCTACAGTGCACGTGAACGTGATGCCTGCTGGGGTTGGTTCTGCATTGTTCGATAAGCCGAGATACAATTTCCGTGTGCGTGAAGACGTGAGGATAGGAACTATTGTTGGCAGTCTCAAAGCTACGGCTGGAGGTAAGTTTTTATATAATTTATAAAAGTAGACCATATTTATCATTTATTTAAATTTAAAAAAAAATCATTTACCCAAATAACACTTCTTGATATTGTTTCAAAGTAAAAAAAACAAAAAAACAATTGATTATCCATTACAAAACGTACAAAGACCTCTTAATGAAGAAACCTGATATTGTGATGAGTGATGAAATATGATACAATTATTTTGTTAGCGATTAAGCCACAATGCTCTATGATAGCATTCTTCGAATAGAAAGCATGTTAAGCAAACACGACGAACATTTGGGTCTACATGGAAAGGAAACCACTTAAACAAAGTAAATATTAATGCGAGACTACTGGATTCAAGTTACGTTACAGCTTCATTTTGCTTAAACAAATTTATTGAATTCGTGAGAATTTTATACGTATTCGAGAGAAAAGCAGTGGCGAAGAAAAGTTTTAGTATGTTTCCTTGTTTGGTCCAAGTGATAAGATTTCCAATGGCTTTTATAATAGTACAGTGAAATTTGCATATTATAGTGTAATAAATAAAAATCCATTTTCTTTAAATTCAATTTTAAATAATTTTGGGTAGCTGTTAAGCAATTCTTTCAACTCACAATTAGTATAAAATCTTAAACATTAGAATTAATGGAGATACAAATCCTTAAAGCTATACTTAATTAACCTATAAGTAAAACAAAAAACTCAAATTCCTTTAAAAACCGCACTTTAACATCCATTTCTATACTATTCCAATCGCTTGTGATCACACCACAAAATAGATGTATCAAGCATTGGTATAGCATAATCGACCATTGTCTTAGAATATGATCACGACTGTGATGGGCACCACTTTTATATATCTCTTTATACTTTCTAATCTTAGAATAAATTTGTATTGTAATCATCAACGCTAACCGATAAATATATTGAAATACCGATATTTGTATGCTTCAAGCGTTATCGTGCATTTAATTTTGTTCGGAGCGATTTTATCGCGTGGATATTATTTAATATACTCGTATTGTAGAAGTCCTGCTTTGGGTATTAGATTCAATACCTGTTTGAGGTAATTTGAATAACTACTAACTAATATTTTAGATTAGATCTACCTTGTTTTCAATTAATTTTAAATATCGAAGAAGAACGCATGGTTTAGTGGCCAGAGTGCTTGGACGGCTTCCATGAGGCGTGGGTTCAAATTTTTATATGTTATCTTTAAGTAATTTTCTATCCTTACTGTGGATTAACACTTTTAAAATAATAAAAAAAAATAATCTAAAATAGTTAAAATGTTTAAATGTACTTTGTATACCTAAAAGGAGATTTTAAGTTATTTGAGCGTGTTTCTCATACATGAGGCACCATGTTTTAAAGTTAACTGCAAATTGAAAATGGAGATGATCAAGCGACGACAGTGTAAGTTAAATGAATTGCAAACTAGAGCCCAAAGCCTGTTTTTAATTGAAGGTACTTTATGCGTAGTATTATTCATGATCATATATATATATCTATAACTTATGATTATTTCACGTACTTACGGTGTGTTTCTTGTATTTTTTTCCATTATTTAATAATTAATAATATGCACATTTTTTTAATAGTTTGCGTTGAGTTTAAATAAGTCGATTTTAGTCCATTAGATCTAAAATATATTATTTGTATCTATGTATACTATATTAGAAGCTCTAAAACGCGTAATCTAAATTTAAATACAAACGTGATAAGTATAGGGAAGTGGAAAATCATATGTCTTCTCAGATTCTGTTCTTTTCAATAACTCTACAGTAATATTATAAAGCTGTCAAAGGGTTTGGCTGAACCCTCTTATGTCAGAAACTATTGGTTACTTTTCCCATTTATAGAGGAAGGATATAGATTATATATTATATAATGTTAATCGGTTTGACATGTGTCACCTGTCATACGCAACTCTAAGATATTTCCATTTGACCTCCTACACAAAGTCACAGTAAAAAGATAGTCCCACAATACGCATTACATATAAAAAGAAACGTCAAAACAATACAGTTTATATATATACAGTATACATATATATATATATATATATATATATATATATATATATATATATATATATATATATATATATATATATATATATATATATATATATATATATATATATATATATATATATATATATATATGTATATATATATATATATATATATATATATATATATATATATATATATATATATATATATATATATATATATATATACTGTATATCTATACAGTATACCGTCCTATATAATTTGTGGAACATTTACGTATGTAATTTTGATGCAATTAACTCGAGGAATTATTGTTAATATGCATGGAATCTTTGAGATATCTCGATGGAGTAAAAAATTGAGTAATAAATTAAAAGGGCGTTACGTTTTCATTTACTTTCGGTTTCATTTTGTCAAGACAAATTATTTTATTATAGAGGCCGTTGTGGCGCAGTGGTACAACGTCTGACTGTAAATATTTTGGGTTCGATTCCCACTTGGGGCATGACATGAATTTTCATTTCCCTTGTCTGGTAAGATAAAACGCGATCTTACACTCAGTCAATTCGCAATTTTTTAAATTGGGGAGGAAGCGCCTTGAGACTCTGACCACAACCACTTAAAAATTGACTACGAATTTAAAATAATTCATATTTAAGTTCCGTAGTACAAAATTGAAGTACATCTCTTAGACAAACAGTTCATTTAATAACTTTCAATGTAATAAAATATTCTCCATTATAACAAATGGTTGAAGTATCGTATAAATATTAGAGACGCAGCCAAAGACAAAGCATTGCTATGAAATAAATTACGAACATTAAGTCATCTAGTAATATATACGCTTTGTAAATGAAGACGACGACGGTTCTGGGTTCGATTCCCATTTGGGAAAATTAATATTTATGAATAATTGTCATTTACCATGCTTTACGTCGAAGCGATGAACAAGTGATGTAACCTGTCTTTTTCATACAATTTTTTTTTTAATTCAAACCCATAGTTCCTGAGATTCGCACGCTCACCCAAACAAACTCTTCAGCTCTATAATATTACGTAAGCAGAACTGAATATGGACAGTGATAACTAGAAGACTGACACTACTGACATTTTTAATTTAACTGACAGTATTAGACTGTTTAGATAAAGAATAATATTTGAATTTTGATTAAACTCTACCTTTTACTTTAGTGTAAATACTGGCCATAGCCGTTTTATTCCAGTCCACGTTTATTCTGTTGCGAGTCGAGTCGCTGTAAATCACTGAATTGCGAGCTCCACCGTTATACGTGCACTTGTCCATGGGAATCCCATAGACCATTGTCTGGATAGATTGGAAATTTCAATATTGTATTATTTTTGGTACAAAAAATAAGAATAAGTAATTAAAAAAATAAGTAGTGATACGATTTTCACAACAAATATATTTGTGATGAATTTAGTATTTCTTTTTTATTTAGTTGCTAATTTTTTTTTCTTAATAATATTTTAATAACATGCGTTTATCTGATTAAAACCTGTTAATATAATAGTAACGGTATTTTTTTTTTCTATAGAATATGAGCTGATCATTAACACGTTTTTTATTAATTTATATTTTTTTAAAGCCAAAGCATTCTATACAAGTTGTTTGTATAGTAATAGTTATATTAAGATTCCATTAAAAAGTTTTTTTCGTGAAATATTATTTTTAATTTCGCATTCGCATTATTCGCATTTGTCACTTCTAATATATTATTGGTTTTCAGATTAGTGGATACCGGCATTTAAGATTCATAGTTTAGCTTGCGTGTACGCCTTTCCTTTGAACTATTTAGTTTTATACGTATGTCTGTCTGTCTATAGATTTGTAAGAAAATATTATTTATGATGAAGATATATTATTTTTATTATGACATAAAGAGAACATTAGTGTCATATCTCTACATTTTTCTCTATACAATTATTCTCTCACTTTGGTAAGATAAAACGCATCGTTGAGTTACGACACTTTATTGAGTAACTCAACTGAATTTCGTACACAAAATTGAAACAATCGTGAGTAAATTTACGTGTTTAATAAATTCTAAAACATATCCCTCGCCTCTACATATGTACTAGCTATAATTTATACGTGCTAGCACTATAATAATATTGTAAGGTCTATGTAAGTAAGGTAGAATGTTGTTTTGGACATTTGAAGTCTTTTGGATACATACTATTCTACTCACTGGAGGTGGCTGTGGCGAAGTGTGGCAACTTCTGCTTGTAGACGCGATTGTTTGGGAGTTCGGTTCCCACTTGTTGCATATATTTAAACTATTTTCATTTTCTCACTCTGGTAGACGGTACATGGTTGTGAGTTCCGCCATTCAAAATATAATATCAGATATTAGATTCAAAATATAATCAGAAATTGGGCGGAAAGTGGAGAACGGAGTGTCTTAACACTGGGTCCCCCTTTTCTTGGCTCCTATGTTGAAACTTATTTAAAAAAAATACTGAATATTATACCATAAATATGTTTGCGTAAACTATAAAACATAAAATGTCACTATTTCCCGTTTTTGTTGGAATTTCGGGAATTCTCTCTTAGTGGTGAGTACCAAAGAACCTAGAAATTTCTGATTTAAACCAGCGATTGTTTGAGCTATACGTTTTCGAGTTTGACTTTGAAATAAAAAATTTAAAAAAATGTGTCCGCCAAGAAATTGCTTAAAAATAAAATTCATTTTAAATAAATTGATAACAATATCTGGTACCGATATACCCTTGGTATTTGCTAGAAAATATGTAGAATACTATATGATAATCCGGCTAACGATATTTACCATATACAAGCCATAACTTGTAGCCCAAGTAACACTTATTTACTCACTTTCTTATGACAATAAAATGGAGACGAATTGAATTTCGCATCCATCTTTAATTTATTTAAAGTTCTTTTTGTAACACTTTAAGCCTAATTACATTTGAAATTATATTTAAATGTAAATCTTATGTGGCAGGGCAAGATATCAATAAATTTTTTAGCAATTAACCAGCGATCGGAGGAAGCAGTATTGCAAATCAAACCTCTAGATGGGGAGATACCGCTTAAAAATCACTCCCTGCTGCATTGTTTGTGTTCGGTACAAGTTAAAAGAGGCTAACGTTCAATATTTATATGGAATTGTACTAAAATATTTGTTTATAAAATCATTTCAGATTTGTGTCGTTCTTTCAGCTATGATAGAGTTTTGATAGAGTTCAATCATATAATGTTGCTATCCATATTATAGTTTTTTTGAAACATTAACTATTTTTAAGCACCAATTTTGAGCTTATGTGACTTTTAATAATTAATTATGAAAATAAGCATATATTTATCAATGTTTATATGAAAGGACACGTCAAGAAAAGTCGAATTACCTACTTAAACCTTCTTTTTAATTTTTTTTATATTCATCTCTTGTTTGTTCACCACAGACTTTTCTCGTCCGTGCCATTGTTGTTCTGGTTTCCTTGTTTATAAGCTCTATCGCTCTATCGCTCTATCACTCTATCGCTCTATCACTCTATCGCTCTATCGCTCTATCACTCTATCGCTCTATCACTCTATCGCTCTATCACTCTATCAGTCTATCCCGCTATTACTTATAGCATACATCACATCGCACAGACGGACATAGCAGCAGAGTTTAATTAGAAAGAGGACCATAATATTGAACAGTGCCCACCGCACGCCCCCATCAGATTTATAGCCAACATGCCTGGAGATAAACATCCATTAATTAAAAAAATATAATTTAATGAGTCCGGACAGGCCAGCGTTTCAAATTTGATTGCTACAACTCTAAAACCAATTTGTTTTCGTTATTTAAGACTTAAACTGGCCATACGCTCAATTATTGTGCAAATATATTGTATAATATATGTATGTATGTGTTACTTTTCAATATCTGAAACATACTACACATTTATCGTACAAATAGAAGAAATGTTATCGATAGTGTTTATTCGTTGGAAGTGAGCTTTGTGGTGCAAGCTTTTAATAAGCTCTAAATTTTTTTTCAAATTAATCCAGCTTATTTATCAAATATTGTATGTACCCCATGGATATGCAAGGAGAACAGTTTAGTGACTCGTGACGCGTTGGTTGGCGAATCTAAAATTACTTCTGGTATATAGAGTAAATAGAGAGAAATTAGTGTCGAGACTCTCTGTTGGCCGTTTACTCACAAGCATTATTGAGCGTAACTCAACGCTGCATCGTTGTATATTATCATATTATACATATCAATTGTAGAAACTGGAAACAAATGTCCATAATAAAGTAAACCGATTATTAACTGAGGGACGTCTTAACCATACATTGAACAGTGTTTGTTTGAACTTAACGCTAACAGAAATGTACTCGTAATGTATATTTGCCAGGCTCTCTCATAGCTCATTACTTCACTTTAAAATTACCTTCTTAAGTGGATTTCATCACTTGAAGTTGATTATTTTATCTGTTTTTTTCATTCACTTTCCGCTCAATTCATATTGAATTGTGGAACTGAGCGCCGCGTATTGTCTACCACAGTGAAAAAATAATAATTTACATATTATTTGTATAATTCGACACTGGAATAGAACCGACAACCACTGCTTTTTTAGTCCTATATTATTTCATATATATTACATCAATAATATATATATATATATATATATATATATATATATATATATATATATATATATATATATATATATATATATATATATATATATATATATATATATATATATATATATATATATATATATATATATATATATATAAATTCTATACCATACATTATATATACTCGTATACAAATACAAACAGTTTGTAATTATTAATAACATATAGACAATATCAAATTCAATGTAATATGAACTTGAGATACGTCAAGCATTTTTATATAGTGACTAATAAAATTAGAGTTCCTGCTGTTGCGCAACGCTAGATGTTAATTAACACGCGTGTGGTCCGTTACTTGGTCAAGTTTTGATAATAACACCTCGATGCAAACGCTTAATACTATTTCAAGATGAGGAGATTTGGGATGAGAATCTGTCTGACTGTACGCGACGGGTGCAGGTTCGATTATCGGATATTGCTCGGATGTGATTGTTTCTTTTTCGACTATCGTGTTATTTGCTACATAAAGGGTGCTTAATATGTTTTAAATTGGGTAATTTAAAACATATTAAGCACCAATTTATATTATAGATGATTTTTTTTTAAATAAATTTTCTGGATAAGGTGAGAGAAGCGGGAAATCTTTCTGTTTAAAATACGCAGCGGCACAGCGTCTGCTTGTAAGCGCGATGGTTATGGATTCAACTCCCACTCGGGGAGAATTTTCCTCGCTTTGGTAACAAGACAGAGTGTGGCGTTGAGTTTTGCCACTCAACACGCAATGTCTCGAAAAATGGAAAATGAGAACAGCGTGTCTTAACACTAGGTTCAATCTATCTATAACGCTGCGTGAAACTATGAAACAAAAAAGTACTTTATGAACAGGGATATTAAGCATTTATGAAATTGAACTTACTGATTGTATAATTAGAGGGAAGGTTCGCACTTTTTCCTACAGTAACTAAAATATATGTGTATCTGTACAAATATTTGACGCTGATGAGTTTATTTATTTAAAGCGCTTATATCGGAAACAAGTGAGTTGAATGTAAAATTTCGTCGATGCAGGCTATAGGCTATATAACATCATGTCAATTGTGCTGATGTAACCCACTGTACTGTGATGTCAAGTTTAATACACAATTCTTTGTTATAGCTAGTTATAAATCAAATTTTCTATAACGGAAAATATCTTATATCCCATGCGTCTAAACGAATATGTGCTTGCACCATGATGACATGATGGTATATATATATATATATATATATATATATATATATATATATATATATATATATATATATATATATATATATATATATATATATATATATATATTTATTTATACAATAAAGTATAACTTAATATGTACATACAGGTTTTGATACGTAAGTCATATAATATAGACATGCTATCTTGTATATTTGATAAACATTATAAGAGTATAAGTGAAATGATTTCAGTATCTAAAAAATAGACCCAAATAAACAATCCAAGGTCACAAGCTGATGACCGCCAAAAGTTTCTTTGGCTGTATAAAAAAAATCAAGATACGGTTCACGCTTTCTTGCAAGGCGACACGACTGAAAATTTGAAATTCAATCCCGAGAAGCCCAAGGATACGGCTGGAGCCCGAATGCGGCCGGGCAACCGAATAAATTCTGTGCTCGAGGTCAACAAACCGAGCCCTCGACGACAGTTTTTGCTTGGGACTTTCTATACTTCTTTTTTGAACACCATCACAATTATTTTCAACTTTTTACTCGACGCTATTTGGGCGGACTGGGACTGAAATTGTTTACAGGATTTATGTGTTAAAATGTTAAGCGTTTATATACTTGAGGATGACGGAATGTTACCAGCGTTGAAGTCGAGTGCTAATCAAAACATAGATGGATCACATTAATATTACAAGAGCTTTTTTTTATTATAATTTATACTAAAGCCCAGAAGATTCTCGATAAGCACCAGAAATGAGGCAAGCTCTCTCGATCCCAATGCCCTTTAAAGATAATCAAGCTTACAGATAATTAATTCATTAAACTCAAATCGAGAATCGAATAATTCGCATAGAAGATCTTTACAACTCTTAATTGAACCGAAATGGAGTCTCGTGAGCAGATAATCGCGGTGCCATTAATGATTTCAATTTAGAAGGGCATTTCTGAATATATTTTGAAACGAAACAAGTATACCACTGGCTAAATTTGACTAATGAATTGATTTAAGAGTCAGACAAAAGGTTAAGTAGCTCTTGATCAGATCAGTCTCGATGCATCAGGTTGAAACGCCTCTTTAATATATCTCCTCAAATCAATCTTATATGTACTGTCAAAACAAATGGATCCTATTAGCAGGTTTAGGTTTTCGTATGTGGATATGTAAGAAACATGATTAGCATTATTCTAACTTAATACAGTTATCTTATTTCAAAGAAAAGAACATAAATCTCAATCGTTTAACCATTCACCACAAATATTCACAAGAATGAGCACGCATAAGCATATTTTAATGCTATACAATAATAGTCTGGAAATCTATTGAAACCCCCACGAATGTCGAAAATTTTGAATTCAAAAACAAACATAACATTAAAGTCGGTCCGTAAAATCTTCGAAAATAAGACAATCGCATCACAGACTGTATAAAGAGCGACGGGAGGAGGCGGAGTGCCGCCGGGGGGAAGGGAGGGGGAGGGGCTCCCGGACCAGTTACAGAAACAAAGACTGCCCGGCACGTCGGCGTCTACGGCCGTATATCAATCTCATTGCGTCAACTGTCCTGCCGAAAACGATGGCGAAAAAACGCACCCGCAAAAAGGACCTGCGGAAAAAAAATATAAGACATTGAATCGCTTACACTGTGAGAAGTGCCAATTAAAATTTGATAGATATAAAGCGGTTCTCAGCTGTCTCCCGCTTGGGCTTCTGTAAATAGATTTGCGAGTATTAATTTGGGATATTTGGACATTTGGGCCCTTAAAACGTTATTTATGCTTATCCGACGATGTAAGATTGATTGATCGATGGGCTTGGGGCTATAGGCGAAACTGCATATACGAGTATGAAAAAAACCGTATACATCATCCTACTAGTTTATTAACAAGGGAGTAAACCAACAACTGTAATAAATGTTATATATTGTTGGAACTGAAATCTTCCAGAAATGTTGCCATGGAATAATTTATATTCATCGCTACGATGACTTAAAGAAGTCGTAAATGTTTCTTCTTAGGATTAAATAGACAATTCGATGTTGAAAGTAAAATGATACGTATTCATAAATATTTATGTACGTCGTAAATAACGGTACCGCCAATAAATATGTAATGTAGGGAAAAGAGTGTGTTCCTTTGGGTTGTTCATCAAATTGAATTTATACACCTATAACTAACAATTCTCCTAGCATTCATGATGTGTATAATAGGACCTGGGTTCGATTTATGTTGATAATTACTTTAAATAACATAATAACTGGATATTTTACATAACATTTAAAGTTCTAGATCTAGATTGTAACGACTGTTACAATACTTGCTCTCGGAACGTCTTTTCTATATCAATCTATGATATGCTACTCCTACGGGTCTATGGTATGTCTGAAAATTAATAAACCATCTGAATTGGCAAATCCAAAAAATATATAATACAAAATAATAATAATAATCATTTACCATCAGTATGTAGCAGTTCTTCATTGATTATTTAAACTTTTTCCATAAGAAAATTTAAAACAATTTCAAATGATCGTAAATCGCCCATTGTCTTACGTTTAGCACCTACTGCCTAATTAGGTAGGTACGTCGTCGAAATTTTAGCGTCTTCTAAAACCGCGTACAACGTTGCAACCGCATACTAACACTGTGTTAAGCTTGTATTAAATCCATTGATTTCTTCACACACGTTACGATTAAAATATTATGTTGGTGCTTCTTAGAATTCTTTGCAATGTGTATATTTGTGAGACTATCGTGGCGCAGTGGGTTAGTGTATGGTACTTGTTGACTTTGCTAACGTGACGATTGTGGGTTAAATCCATACTCGGGGGAATTCATTTTATTAACTCTGGTAAGACAAGTGCGGCGTTGAGTTTCGCCACTCAATACGAAATAGCTGGAATTAGGTAGTGTCTTGACACTACGGCCACTCTGTCTACTTCGCTATATACAGTATAAAGCGTGAAACTAAAAAACTGGATTTAGTGAGTACAAGAATAACGTCTCCAAAAATATCAGCTCAATATAGTCACATATATATATATATATATATATATATATATATATATATATATATATATATATATATATATATATATATACTTTGCCTTTTCAAATATAGTTGAGTAGCTTTAGATGTATTCACTGAGATATCTCAGTTAAAAGTGCCTTCTAATGTATTTCGAGTCGCTTTTACTTTGAACTTGCACATTTAAGTGTTTTGTTAGCTAAATGCTGTCGTGCCCGGAATTGCTTCCTACGATAATATCACTGTATAATGGAAACTTTTATAGGAGTTTTACGTGATAAAAAGTTGCATGACGTTTTATTTGCTATCTTTTTGCTTGTGATATAGAAAGTTACACATTAACTAAAGTAATAGTATATCAGAAATGAAGAATGATATATGGAACAGAACAAAAACATATATTTATTATTACTAAATTCAGAAAAACACATAGTAATTCGTTTCACAACTCTCCCACAGCAGGGTAGGCAGAAAAAATCTGGTGACGAGACACTCTGTTCTCCTGTTCTTTCCTTTTTACAATACAGGACATTGTGTGTTGATTATCAGATATCGTCTCTTGTTCAATTTCTTTAATATACCAATAATTGGAATTTTACACACGGCGTTGAGCTCTGCCACTCAACTCGCTGTGTCGATTTTGAAAGTAAGGCAAGGCGAGAGTCTTCAACATAGTATTCAAATTGTGTATTTACAAATATTAACATTTATTCTCTTTATAGGTAAGCAGCTGGTCCGGTACAGCATTGTATCTGGAGATGTAGACAATGTCTTCACAATCGAGCCCCACACCGGCGCTATAAGGACATCTGGCAGATTAGATCGGGAGACAACTGGTTCATTTTTGCTGAACGTGAAAGCTTCGACTGGCAACCCCGCTAGCTACGATCAAACACAGGTAAATATGTTGAATTGTTAAAATAGATTACAATCGTCATATTTTAGACAGCCTATGCTATTTTTTTAAAATAAATTTAATTTTATTACAGTAAAAAAAAGAAAAATAAATACGTTTTATTATTTTTATTTTTTTCGTTTTTTTTTATTTGTCATAATACATTGAAACATTTAAAGGATTTAAAATAATTGATTTCTTCTAATCTTCAATCTTAATAATAGTAGTATAAAAGATATTTTTTTTAAATTTAAACAGAGAGAGACATCACTCATCTTTCTCCAATAACTAATATAATATATTTTTATTTAGGTCCAGATAACCTTAGACGATATAAACGACAACACCCCAGAGTTCGGTACATCTTCAGTACGTGTCTCCGTAGCAGAATCAGCTGCCATAGGTGCTGTAGTCTACGCGGCGAGAGCAACAGATGTGGATGAGGGGAAAAATGGACAGATTAGCTATCACTTGGTGTCAGCTAGTGGGCCACCCAATACTTTTGCTGTTAATCCACAGCATGGTTTAGTTACTTTGTTAAGGTAATTTTACTACAATATATAATATAATATATTAAAAGTAATATATATTAAAAAGTGGCCTTTGAAAACGTGCGTCAAATTTACACTTGCATGCTTGTTAGAAACAGATGATTCTATATGAGCATAGCTTATGGATTATATTTAAAAAAAAATGCAAGAATCGCTTAGATACTAAGACTTATTTAGACTTAGATACTAAGACTTATTTAAAATGCAAGAATCGCTTAGATACTAAGACTTATTTAGACTTACTTGTTCGTATATATATATTTTTTACCTTATCAGTACGTTTTTTGTTACAGGCCCTTAGACTACGAGAATTTGGTCCGGCATACCTTAATAATTACGGCCAGAGATAATGGTAACCCACAGCTGAGTGCTAATCTAACCTTATCAGTTGATGTACAAGATGTAAACGATAACGCACCTGTTTTCGAACACGACACCTATAGCGCCAACGTTTTAGAATCAGAAGCTGTTAAAACTAAAGTAAGGATTTTTGTACAAAAATAAAAGAATATTAATGATGCCGCTGGAGTGTGGTTTTGAGATATGTGACTAAATGATATGTGAATTTAGACAGGCAAAAAAAAAGGGTAACACGTCACGTTACCGAAAGAAAAATAAAAAATAATACAAAAAGTCTATATATCTCACTAAAACAAAAGACTTCGCAAATATATTTTAATTAAATTAATTTTGTTATACTTTAAATAAATTAATTTTGTTAATTAATTAAAAGCCGCTATTTCTAACCATTTAAATATTTTTTTCGACATTAAGCGATAAAGCGACCTTGTTAACTTAATTAATACACTTCCAAGAATTGTCGAAACAAAATTAGATAAAATGTAAAAGTATAAATTCACAAAAAAAAAGAAATATATATATATATATATATATATATATATATATATATATATATATATATATATATATATATATATATATATATATATATATATATATATATATATATATATATATATATATATATATATATATATATATATACATATATATATATATATATATACATATATATATATATATATATATATATATATATATATATATATATATATATATATATATATATATATATATATATATATATATATACATATATATATATATATATATACATATATATATATATATATATATATATATATATATATATATATATATATATATATATATATATATATATATATATATATATATATATTACAAAAAGTCTTATTTCCTAAAAATTGAGGCAAAGATCCAAATGTATTTTCCTCGAACGCGGGCAATTAAACAAAAAAAAAAGTTACTGCAATTATCGTATTATCACTCAAAAACACAGATATTCTTTTAACATTATTATTTTGTTTTTTTTTTAATTCTCACGGTGAAACTAATTGATAATAATCTGTGAATTAAACAAATAAAACTCGTTCTGGCTGAATAAAATATTGAGTTTATATGCTCAAACAATATTATATGTTGAACATGTCAAAGTTATATTTAAATTTCATAAATGTGACTGTCCTCTTCAATTTTCGTGCATTAACGGATATTACTAGTGGCGTAACTAAACACTGCACAACATTTCAAATAATCTGTATTTTACAAATCAATAATATAAACTTTGTATATTAAATACACTATTTTGAAAGACTGCATAAAATTTGAACATAACATTTGAATACGAAATTCCTTCCAGGTTTTAGAAATACAAGCCATAGACAAGGACACGGGTAACAATGCGCGCATAACCTATCGCGTCGTATCAGAGAATAATACAAACGAAGAGCATTTTAAAGTTCAACCGGCCACAGGCTGGGTGTACCTCGCTAAACCCCTCGACAGGGAGACGATATCTAAACACAAAATGACAATAATAGCTACAGACAATGGTATTCCGCCGATGTCAGCGACGGCTAGCCTTATTGTCAATGTAGTAGATGCTAATGATAATGATCCAGTTTTCTCGCTACTAGCCTATGAATTTCAAGTGGAGGAGAATCAAAAAATTGGCGCATTTGTGGGAAAGATTGCAGCATCCGATGCAGATTTGGGGGACAATGCGTCTGTTAGATATAGCTTGTTCCCGTCGAATACAAGCTTTGTTGTTAATCCTAGTACAGGTAAGAGTTATGTTTTTTTTTTTAATTTAATTTTGGCATTTCACTACAAATGCCTAATTTTTGTAATTATCGTCATAAATATATTTTTTGGAGCATAATAAATTAATCCAAGTAAACAAAACAGTGACATTAATAATAATTCAAAGCAAAAGTACGTTACTACTATTTGGTGACCGAGACTAATTCCTGCCGCCAACCACTCAGCTCTGTTTAACTAGCCGGTACCTTTGAAAGTTAAAACCCAAAGTATGTTGTGACTTAAGACTCATCGACTGAACAAATATACTTGTATAAACAAAACTGCATTAATACCTGCACAATTTAAAGAAATAGGGAGCAGCTTGACATTCTGTTTACTTTACTTCTCATGAATATCGATTTATCACTAAAAAACGGTTGTTTGAAATTTATTTATTATACTAAGTATGTTCAGAACGTTCGGTTGACTTATTTAAAATGATTTTATGCAGCTTTTAGGAGTCTTTCGACTTATACAATTTACTTAAAATGTGTAGCCTTTCACTAAAAAAAAATTAAGAAAAAAAGATTCAGATAACAATTTCCAATATTCAATTTAATCGTCAATAAAGTCGCATCGAGTGAATAACAAGTACTTCGATTTCACACTTAAAAGGTTGTAAAATATCGATTTCCATAAACATTGAATACAATGTTAACACCAATTAAATAATCCAATATAGGTAACCATGTGAATTGGAAGCCTTAGGGTCATATAATTATAGTAAAGACTCATGTTTCGTGACCAGCTAATGACTTTAATCTGAATATCGATGTGGGGCAATAAAAAGGGGTAGTCGTTATCGCCTGTAACTGACTGATCAATGGGGAGGCATTCCGTCTCAATTTGGTTTATCAGAGATCAACACCCCGCTAGCTAGTTAGCGCATCTTGAGCCAAGGATCAGTAAATCATTGTCAGTGACAACTGTATGCGGTCGGCGGGCCTGATAGCGAAGTCAGATTTCAGCAGGTGCTTTTTCGGTGGCCACTTAACCTCTTACGTCCGTACGTCTGTAACACTGTTTTATTTATTCGTCGGCACCTCAAAGACTATTTGACGCGCAGTTGTGGAAACTCACTTGGGTAAAGTCTATATGACAAATATTGAGAATTTGTATATTTATTTGTATGTTCTCATTTATATATATATATATATATATATATATATATATATATATATATATATATATATATATATATATATATATATATATATATATATATATATATGACAAACGTTGACGTATGGTTGGATTGGACTGGAAGGGCTTGAAATGTATAACAGTATTTTTGCTATGTAAAAATTCGCTAACGGTATCGTAGCGCATTCAAAATTTATAGTAATAAACGTGATGAGTAAGCAAATTCTACTGAGGGACAATTCTCTATTTCGAACAGCTATTTGAGGTAAATAAGTTTTTACGTTTTTACACAATATATACGGCCTCTAAATCTATTTATAATTTATATATTCTGGTTCTTTTTGCACATTTTTGAAAATAAATGCATTTAAATATTATATATCTATAACATATATATATATATATATATATATATATATATATATATATATATATATATATATATATATATATATATATATATATATATATATATATATATATATATATATATATATATATATATATATATATATATATATATATATATATATATATATATATATATATATATACATATATATATATATAAAATATAATTCACGATTCATAGTTTTTTTACGATACCCAACAATAGCATTCATCAAAATTATAATATAACAAAGTAAGCGTACAACCAAGTCGCACATATATAATTTATAGGAACGATAAGTTTAAGTTACATTTTAAGCACGAATATTCATTACGGTCAGCTAAGATGAATTAAAGCGCGTCAATTGCAAGTTATAAACGTCGTCTGAAGGATATTTGCCGTGACCTACCATTAACTATTATTAAAATATTGCTTTGTAACAGTCTTGCTATTCTCCTGCATGTTTTATTATCTCCCTATCCAGATACTGTCATCGAGTATTTAATGCTCATATGTTACTATTGTACGTACATTCGTATCGGCGTACAACTCGTTCTGATGATGGACTTGCCTTTTATTTTCACCCGCTCTCATATGAATTACTGTGTGAAATGTCGCTGTTAGTTAAAAACTTAGGTTGTTTTCATTATTCTATTTGTTATTATATGTTTTTAATATAACATATATTATGCTAATATATACAGATGCATATGAAAAAGACGTGTAAATGTATCAAATTTTTCAATGAGTTTGTAATTTTTTTTAATAGCATCACGCTTTTATCACTTTTAAGCAGAATAGATAGAGATAAATTGGTGTTAAGACACAGAGTACCTCACTGTTCCCCAATTTTTGAGATATTGTATGTTGAGTAGCGGCACTCAACGCCACGCTTTGTCTTCTTACCAGAGCAAAGATATTAAACAATTCAACCCCCCAAGTGGAAATCGAACCCACAACCGTTGGATTTATAATTAGACGCTGTGCGGTTGCCCCACGAGGGCAACACATGTAATATTTAATTGCAATACAATAATATATCATAATTTTAAATAACTAAGTAGTTATACTTAAAACGCAACACTGTCAGTATTGAAACAGTGTATCGAAAAAGGCACAAAATAACACAGATACATAGAAATGCCTAGAAAATTCTCATTGACATCCATAAGAAACATATTCACGAATAAATATTTGTTGTCATGTATAAGATACATTCTTACTTTAACAACATTGAAACGAGAGCCAGTCGCTGTTTGCACCGGGGAAATATCTTTTTTTATTCTAGAATCCACATCACATTGCTCATTACGACGGCCCCTGCCACATCTTATTATCTCTACAGACCGAGCCCGTCAATTGGAATGCGTGCTTAACTTCAATTGGAATAAAGATTGATTTACTATGCGTGTATTTTATGAAATCACATTTATCGTCCTTCCAACTTTATGTCATGACAATTTTTAGGCTCCGAATATGGAGTAGATGATTATCCGTAATCATAGTCTTTTGGTATCGAAATATCTCGTTTATTTACGTACGTACGTCCTCTGCTTGTACGTGATGAATTAAATAATTAAATAAATGAAACAATTAAAATTATTAAATTATATGTCCGTTATACATATATACATAGTTAAAATTTATATTTTAATTAATGTTGTTCCAGGTATTATAGTCACTAAAGAAGTTCTAGACAGAGAATATAAAAGTTCTTATTCTTTATTCGCTGAAGCGCGGGACCAAGGTTCACCAACTCGATCGAGCAGAGTCCCAATTTCTATCAGAGTGACGGACGTCAACGATAACTCTCCTGAGATAATTGATCCCAGGGAGGATGTAGTTAGTGTTAGAGAAGAACAACAACCTGGTGCGGAAGTAGCAAGAGTCAAAGCTATAGACAGAGATAATGGAGTCAATGCTACAGTCAAATATTCCATTTTAAATGAAAGAGATATGGATGGATTTGGCGTCTTTGTTATAGATTCAAATACGGGAGTTATTAAAACAAGCACAGGTAAATTATCTTACCTATATTGTACTCTGATTATTATATTACCTGATTTTTTATTTATAACCTAGCAATATCTCTCTAATTAACTAACAGAAAAAGAAAAGAAAAAAATCTGTTAATTGGTACAAATAAAGTTAAAAGATTTATACTTCTTTCAGTTTTGGATCATGAAGAAAGATCAATATACCGCTTGACAGTAGCAGCAACTGATGGAGGACATCCACCGAGACAGTCTGTTAGACAGTTAAAAGTAGAAGTTCTTGATTTAAATGATAACCGACCGACATTTACAAGTTCCAGCCTATCGTTTAAGGTTTATCTTATGTTTTTATACGTTTTGCAGATGTTCATTTATATTGCTTTTTCTAAATATATCATAATAGTTTTAATAAAAAAAATTAATACTATTTAAAAATAATTAAATAAAAAATAATAATTAAATATAATTGGTACTATTTAAAAAATTAATACTATTTAAAAATATTAATACTATTTAAATTAATTTGCAGGTTAAAGAAAATGCTAATATAGGATATGTTGTTGGGACTGTCACGTGTTGTGACAGTGAATTACATGACAATACAATAAATGCACAAGAAGAGAGACAAATATCTTACCTACTTATGCCACTCACATCAGATTATTCTCCCGGTACTTTCGAAATAGATAGAAGGACAGGATCTCTAGTAGTTGCAAGGCAACTGGATAGAGAAATTCAAGACGAATACCGACTAGAAGTAAGGGCATTGGATACATCTGCAACAAATAACCCCCAAAGTAGCGCAGTTACTGTACGAATTGAAATTATTGACGTAAACGATAACGCACCTCAATGGAATATTGATCCAATAAATATCCAAGTTTCTGAAGTGACTCCAGTAGGTGCAGTCATTTATAATTTCACTGCAAGAGATGCTGATGCTGGAGCTAATGGAGAACTGAACTACCGTATATTATCTTGTTATCCTCGTAAAAGATTTATTTTCAATTTAGATGCTCTTACTGGTTCACTGACGCTAAATTCTCTTCTGGATTATGAAGAATTAAAAGAATATTGGTTAGTTATTGAAGCAGTAGACTTAGCAACAAATTTATCAGAGAGAATGGCTACTACTGCAACGGTGCATATATCTGTCTTAGATGCAAATGATAATACTCCAGTTTTTGTTTCCGCTGATAAAATTTCTGTCACACTAAATACTTTATCTGGCGTTTTATATCAAGCCTTAGCCGTCGATACTGATTCAGGTGATAATGGTAAAATTTCATACTATATATCGGGTGGTAACGATCATGCCTATTTTTCAATGGAATATGACACGGGGAAGTTAACATTAATGAAGAAACATTCTTCAGACGTTGGCAGAGTTAGACCTGGTTTATATAAATTAAATATCACTGCATCAGATCATGGCGTACCTTTTCCCAGGCAAAGTCATATGAATTTACTGTTAAACTTACAAGAGTCAACTAACATTCCTCCAAGATTTACGGACTCATATTACCGAGCTAATATAAGCGAAGACATTCGACCAGGTAGTTTTGTAACTAGATTGTCAGCCAAATCATCTAGAGGAAATACAGGTATGTATCATAGCTTTAATATTAACCATTAAAAATATCCATATCATATGTTTTTACAATTATTTTTAAATCTTTACCCAAAAAATCTAATGTTCTGCTAATACTTTCAGGTAACTTAAACTATATGATTCCGTCTGGTGTAGCAAGTGACAAATTTACAATTGATGAACGCCTAGGCACACTTATTGTTAAAACTAAAATCGATCGCGAGGAAGCAGACCAGTACACATTTCCAGTGTATGTCACTGACTCAAATACCTTTCAATCTTCTACAAATTTTGATGTAGCTACAGTTTCAATTAATATATTAGATGTTAATGACAACTCACCAGCCTTTAAACATGGTTCTTGCTATACACTTACGGTGCCAGAAAATAACGAATCAGAAGTCATACATACCGTAACAGCAACAGACAAAGATATAGGCGCCAACGGAATAGTTACGTACAGCATAACATCCGGTAATAATGGGAACAAATTCTCAATTGACGCTACAACGGGAAAGCTTACTGCAAAAACATTGGATAGGGAAACTCAAGCCAGATATGATTTAACAATAACTGCTTACGATCATGGTTCACCAGTAGCGTTACAAGGATCATGTAACCTTACAATTATGGTTGAAGATCAAAATGATAATGACCCCGTTTTCGATACTGGACATTACTCTGCAGCTATTCCAGAAGATGCACAAATTGATACTTCGATTATTAAAGTAAGAGCAACAGATGCAGACTTAGGTTACAATAAACGCATAGTATATTCTTTGGCAAATGAAAGCCAAGGACTATTCAGAATAGATAACAAAACTGGCATAATTTACACAACTGGGTAAGTCAATAACTTTTTAATGTATAATAAAAATATGATTACTACAAAAAAATGGATTTTTAAACTCAATTTTTCTGCAGGTACTTTGATCGTGAGACAACCAATACCTACCACTTTGAAGCTGTTGCCACGGACCAAGGACGATATACCGCTCGCTCGCAAAGAGTATCAGTGGAAGTAACAATAAATGATGTTAATGATAACAAACCCATATTTAGCAAGTACCCATTTAAAGAGCAAGTAGCAACATTAGTTCCACCTGGACAGAGTCTGCTCAGAGTGTCTGCTTCTGACATCGATGTTGGCGTAAACTCAGAAGTACTTTACGAGCTTTTCGATACTTCAAATTATAAATTTCGTATAAATCCAACTACAGGAGTCCTCACTGCTACCCAGAGTCTAGCTAGTGAGAATGGAAAATTAATACATCTTAAAGTTATGGCAAAAGACAAGGGCAGTCCCCCGCAGAGTTCAATAGGACTTATAGAAATACGTGTTGGAGAATTTTCCGATCAAACGCCTACATTAAATTTTCAAAATTCCTCGTATAATGTTTCCATAGAAGAAAATTTATCGTATGGGAAAGAAATTTTACAAGTAACAGCATTAAGAAGTGACGGACGAAGACAAAAAATTATTTATGAATTTGGTAATGGAAATGATCAACAAGCTTTTGAAATAGAACCTAATACGGGTGTAATAAAAGTTAACAATTCCGCAAATTTAGATTATGAATCTTACCCAGGGTCAAAAAGGGAAGTTGTTGTAGTTGCCCGAACAGAAGGTGCACCTGTGTTGTATGGATATTGCAAACTTATTATAAATCTTTTGGATCAAAACGACCACGCTCCTAGTTTTACACAGCAGCAATACATCGCAAATGTTCTTGAAGGGAATACCAAAGGTGAATTTGTTGTGCAATTAGCAGCAACGGATGGCGACCGAGGGGTGAATGCAAGAATTTTGTACCATATTGTCGATGGAAATCACGATAATGCTTTCATCATAGAACCCGCATTCTCCGGATCAGTTAAAACCAACATAGTATTGGATCGTGAAATACGTGAGTCCTACAAGTTGACAGTAATAGCGACAGATGAAGGCAATCCACAAATGACTGGGACAGCTACGTTGAGAATCAACATAGTGGACATCAATGACAATCAACCGACGTTCCCACCGCCGAATGTCATTTCTGTATCAGAAGGTATGTTTTTAATATTTTTTTCACCTACTTAAATATTCGCTTTTAAATTGCTATAGGCCAGCCTATCGACTTTTCGATATAAATTGGAAGTACAAAAAGCGTTTTACAAAGAGGGTTTCATTTTACATAATTTGTATTCTCGACTCTGCGGCTGGCTTACATTGTGACTTTTCGATCTCAAAGTCGAGATTAAATAAAAGAGACTCCTTTAGGATCAATATTTATTGGACGGTATTACATTTTTTTCGAGTGCATGTTTTACTGGTGCGTCCCCGACCAACGGTCCGCGTTCTCTTTTTGTTTCTTTGTTTTTATATCATTGTATTGCGGTCGAGTTTTGTTTTAGAGAATTTTATTTTACGAAACCTTAAAGTCGCAGTCGAACAAGAGTAGCGTCTGCGTGTATTTTGCTTTTTTTATTTATATTTTAACCTTTTACAGGAGCGGAAGTCGGCTCGGTGCTTACATCTGTTACTGCAAATGATGTTGACACATATCCAGCGCTGAAATATGCCATTGTTCAAGGAGATAATACATTTTCAATAGATAGATATAGTGGCAAGATAGTCTTAAACAAGCCACTGGATTACGAAAACAAAAAAGTTTATCAAGTCAATATAAGCGCTTCGGACAGTGAGCATATAGCGCAGACTACTTTAACTATTAAAGTTACTGATGTCAATGATAATACACCTGTATTTGATGATATATCCTATAACAGAATTCTACCTGGTATGTGTTTATTTATGAACGATATACATCTATATTATGTACAAATATTACATATAATGTAATATATGTACTACTTATTATTATAATTTTGTACTTTAAAATAATATTCGGGCGGCATCTGACTGTAAACGCAATGAATGTTTGTCCAATTTCTACTCTGACGATTGTGTCATTTTCATTTTCTTCGCTCAGTTGAATTTGGAGAAGGGAGTGTCTTGTCACTAGGCTTTCTCTGCATACTCTGCTCGTATCATATGGTATAACGATAAAAAGTAATTGGAACAAAGCCCTTGTCTCATTTTACTATACATATATGTACATAGCTATACACAATATATGTATTTTAATATTTATTAAATATATATCCAATATCGCTGCAAATTGATAATACTTCAATTAATAAATAAAGAATATTTTCTAACTATTTTGTTCCTCCTTTTCAGAAGGCAGCGGCATTATGGAAATAGGATCTGTCAGTGCCAAAGACATTGACAACGATGAAAACGGGAAAATATCTTATTCTATTCTACAACCAATCCCCGGATACTATGTTGACGCAAATTCTGGTGTTTTGTATGTAAATTACAGCGCATTGATGCCGCATCAGAGTGACGTTCAATTGGCCATAATGGCCACAGATCATGGTAAACCAAATAGAAGTGCCGTCGCATCTGTACGGATCAGTACTGGCGCAACGTCGGAAATTAAGCCTTTTATCGGACAAGACACTTATAGGTATGTTTCATTAAATATAATTTATGAAAATAAGTTAATTATAGCTTATTGTATCCTTCACCTTTTTAAAATTACAAACTTATGTGAATATATGAATATGAATCTGCCAACTTCATATGAGTAGGGCAGAAAGCTTTATATCTATATGAGTATAACGCTTATTAATATAATATAAAGCATATTATTGTTTGTGTGGTTGAATTCACTAACCACAGGCACTACTACTAGTTTGATTTAAAAATTATAGTTAAGGGGAGGTAATAGGCTAAATAACATAAAACTACACAACATCAATAATATTATTTCATGTTAATCATTTTAAACGTCACTCATAGTGAGTTACGTTGATCTACGGTAGGATGTGACATGACAAAATTTTAGTTATTACATATTACATTACAGCTGGTCACATAAAAGTCTGTTTTAATATCAGATGTAAGGCTTAAAAACATTTTTTATATAAAATTATATATATTTTTAGTTAATGTAATGATTTTATAACAGACATATTTTTAATATTAAAATATTTACGACTTACAGAATCACAGTTAATGAAGATACAGAAAAAGGGTCATCGCTGTTACAAATTGGTGGAATCAATGATGTAATTAAAAAATATAACTTAGATTTCCATATAATATTTGGCAATGATAAAGAAGCCTTCGATATAACAAGTGAAGGTGCATTAATTTTAGTCAGTCGATTAGACAGAGAAATTCAAGATTCTTATGTGCTAGGATTAGCTGCTGTCGAACGAGGAAAAGTTCTATCTTACAATCAAAACAAGACATCAATCACAATATATGTGACTGTAACAGACGCTAATGATAATGCGCCAGTCTTTTCTGTAAATGATTTTGAATTAAGTATCAGCGAAGATGTCAAAATAGGTTATACGCTTACACAACTCTCAGTAACTGATACGGATTTATACGGAACACCTAATTCTGCGATAATTTTTAATATAACATCTGGAGACGATGACCAATCTTTTTATGTCCATCCAACAACTGGAATCCTCACCGTAAACAAGTCCCTCGATTGTGACCTGGGAAAAGAAAAGTATAAACTAATTGTCGTTGCTTGTGATCAGGGTATTCTCTGCCTTTGTAATGCCGTTTATATATCTGTGGAAATTCTAGATGAAAATGATAATACGCCAACATTCCCTGTAAGTGAGTATTTCGAGACAATAGGAGAAAATGAACGAGTCGGAACATCTATTTTTACAGCTAGAGCCACTGATTTAGACCGAGGCAAATATGGAAAATTAAATTACTCTATAGTACCATTGTCCACAAATTACAATAGAAACGATGACTCTTGGAAAATGTTTCAAATAGATTCTATAACTGGCCTTGTAAACACGAACTCAGTATTCGACTATGAACAAAAAAACAAATATGAATTTTCAATAAAGGCTGGTGATGCAGGTGGCAAGAGTTCTACAGTAAAAGTAAGAATTGATATAGAAAGTCGTGATGAATTTTATCCTCAATTTACTCAAAAGACTTATAATTTTGGTGTTCCCAAATTGGGTGCCTTACCTGCAGGCTATGTAATTGGACAAACAACGGCTACGGATAGAGACAAGGGCATAGATGGCCGAATAGTTTATCAGCTATCAACGTCCCACTCATACTTTAAAATTAATAGAACGACAGGTGTTATTGTATTAAAGAAAAAAGTCGAATCTGTTAAAAATTTATTTGGTGCCGATAAGTCTATAAGCTTCGTAATTACGGCAAGTTCCGGCCGACAAGGGTCATTAACCAACAAAACTGCAGTAGAAATATTGCTTGATCCCTTAGCTGTGGTTTCAGATCAGCCAAATATCATCACTGATGCATCCATTGCACAAAGCGGTGGCCTTTCTACTTGGGCACTAGGATTACTAATAACAGGAATATTTATTATGATAATCTTCTTTTTAGTGCTCCTTTTGTATATATATTTAAAAAATAAACACAAGAAAGTCAACAAGCCAGGACTAAACTCGGAAGGAATGGGAGCTACAAACAGTTATGTAGATCCAAGTGCTTTTGACACAATTCCAATACGGAATACAGGCACTGTCAATACTGCTCAATTTGCCCCTCCAAAGTATGATGAGATTCCTCCATATGGGCCTCATACAGCCAGTTCTAACTCCGGAGCTGCAACTACCTCAGAGCTTTCTGGGTCTGACCAGTCGGGTTCAAGTGGTCGTGGATCTGCAGAGGATGGTGAAGATGGGGAAGACGAGGAAATAAGAATGATTAATGAAGGCCCATTACAAAGAGATTCTGGAATGCATAGACAGGCAAATGGTATCGATGAAGATAATTTATCAGATGTTTCTGTTCATAATACACAAGAATATTTAGCTAGATTAGGAATAGTGGATACTGGTACAGGCGGAGGAGCGTCAACTTCTTCTCGCAGATGTTCAGAAAATGTAGCTAACAAAGATAATATGATGCACCATGCTCCTATAGATACAATACACATGTTTGATGAAGATAGTGCACATGAAAACGATATAACAAATTTAATATATGCCAAATTAAACGAAGTAACTGGAAGCGAAAGAGCGAGTAGTGCCGAGGAAGCTAGCGCTGCAGTTGATAGAGCAATGGCACTTGGAGCTTTTCCTAGCTCATCTGGCGATAATAATGCTGTACCTACTGCTGGGCCTTCTATGACAGGAAGTTTAAGTTCTATAGTTCATTCAGAAGAAGAATTAACAGGAAGTTATAACTGGGATTACTTATTAGACTGGGGACCACAATATCAGCCGTTAGCTCATGTTTTTTCAGAAATAGCTAGGCTAAAAGACGACACTGTTTCTTTACAAAGTGGTAATAGTGGTGCTTCAAGCGCTAAAAGTAAAGGGACATCGATATCAGGAGGTAAAAATGTTCCACCGCCGTTGCTCACTACTGTTGCCCCTAGAAGCTGTCCTGCACCCTCATTATCTTGTAGACAGCCTCAACATTTATTACCACGATCACCAATAAGTCATGACGTTCCTGGTTTCTCTGCAGCAGCTATGTCGCCTTCGTTCTCACCATCTTTATCTCCTTTAGCAACCAGATCACCATCCATGTCACCATTGGTAGGACCTGGTTTACCTCCTGCTCCTGTTAATAGAAAACCACCTCACTCCACTATGAGAATGTAGAAATCAATAAATCCTGTGTAAATGTATATATAAGTAATTACTTTTAGCTTTACAAGTTTTATAAGGGATTCTTAATGTACTGAATATAAACTATATTTGTATTATCTGTACATAAATATCTGACTGTTGACCTTATAAGTATTGTTCTATTAGTATTTATTATGCCGATGTAATCGGAATAGTTTCCTTGTAATTTCATTTTGTGCATGTTATATATATTCCCCTGGATATGCTCAAAGTGATTGTAAGCGCTTATTACCGATTTTACGGTAAATGTAAATATTGTCTTCATTCGGGTTGTAACTTTAGTTGTATATAAAAATGTATATTATAGTGCCTTGTAAAAATTAAATGAAGACTGCCATTTTTACTATAACATGTAACAAAATAAACAGCTTTACTATAAGCTATAAGTTAGATACGGCAATTTAAGAAGGCATTCCTTTATAAGTGAATGTATTTGAGAGGGCTAATTTGGTTGTTTCAAGAGCATTACTTTTTATGTATTTTCATATGTATACAAATCGTCCATATAAATAAAATAAATATACCATTTTTCCATTAGACAATATTTAAATAAAATTGAAATTGCAATATGCGCATGCGCATATTGACGATATTCTGCAGAAGTTTAATAAATGATATATTTTATAATTAGTATTTATATATGTGTGTGTATGTTGTATTCAGATCTCTAGTTAAATAGCCCTCATTATACGCAATATAAATATTTAGATATAAGACAATAGTGCCTTGATATTATATTAAATATTGTACTGTGATTTTCGTTTTAGTATCGAAAATACCTTTTTTACGCTTCGTTTAAAACAATTTGAATTTTTTTATTTAAAAAAAGTTTGTTCTTAATTCTTTTGTAAATAAATGTAATATGCCAATTAATTATATTAGAGTGCCAAATTAATTAGGCCCACATAAATAAATATAATCGAATAATTGATTGTCATCTTTACATATATTGTATTGATCAAATTATTTTAAACGAAATTATTTAGTTGTAAATGTATATATTTTGTAAGTTCAAAACGACTGTTCGATATTGTCTATCATAATGTGCCTGTAATATGAAAAATAAACAAAATTGTAAAATTGATTATTGGTTTTATTTACGATAATATATTGATATTGATATTCCATATGGTAATACTTACAAAGGTTATGCTATCACAATACTAGAGCCCCAATATTATAAGACACTGAAAAGAGTTGTTTCACTTAAATTTTTATTGATTTTTTGAAAAACTTTTAAATTAATATTTTTTTTATTACTTTTTATATTTTTTATTACATTAAGTTAAAGTAAATAAGTGGCGAAACTCAACGCCGTGATCAATTTTGCTAGGGCGGAAACAAATCATTTCCCCTAGTTGGAATTGAAGCCACAACCATTTGCCCCGTAAAAAGTTAAATTAAAAAAAAAACAATGATATATCATTACATTATTATCATTAGTACTATATATACTCATACAAACATGAAACAACTCTATCATTAATGATACCACATATCACAGTTGGATCTAAAACTACGTATCATAAACGTGTTACAAGTTACATTACAATAGTAGTAAAAAATAAAGATCAAATTGAAATAAAGCTTTAATTTAAAAATTTAGCACCAATAGTGTTTTGTTTTTTTTTTTCTAATTTTGAGTGACAAGGGCTTTATTAGATATATAACTAAAGTTAAAAATTTATTAAATTAAAATTAAAAAGATTATTCACTAAATATTAATGAATAATTGTACATAATATGTACATATTTTAGGAAGATTTTAGAAAGAGGGTAATTTTTTTCGATAAAAATCACTTTCATATTGAGTATCAAGTTAGTAAAATATAATTAAAAAAACAAAGTCATATATAATTATGTTTCAAAAAAGTTTACTTTTGGACAAAATTTCTAAAAAAAGGGTCACTACTAAGCAACCTCTATCTAACTAGTACGAGGTGCAATTGATAAGTGACAAATTGCATCAGGCTAAAGAAATCGATCTCTTAAACTATTATTATTATTAAATTTTATTGACAGTCTCACACTATTTACGTAGATACTATAAAAGTGGCTTATTCTACAACAATTACATATGTATATGTAAGTGGCGAATTGAGCATAGGCTTATATGAAAAATGAGAGAGCAAGTTTTAACTTGTTAAATTTTTTTTTTTACCAAGATATGCAGAAAGTATTTTTTGCTTTGTCATCTTATGTCATGTCATTCTCAAGCTAGGAAATTAAAATGATTCATTGCCGAGTGGAGTATCAGCCCACAATCTGTTTGCTTTACGACAGCCTTATCTCTTTAAGCATAATAAAATGAGTAATATTATAAATATGCAGCGTTTAAGTTATGATTTAAGGTTTGAATCCCTTTTTCGTTGAATCACAAATATTGATATGATAATTTTGGTGTGAATACATATGGACAAGAATCTGAAAAATCTGTCGTGTTAAATTTTGCATGAATAAAAAAGGTATGAAAATGACGTTAAGTAAATTGCAAAAGCAAAACCTTATTACCAACTAGTGTCATACAATAAAAAAGAAAACTATATAAAAATAATATATATCTACAACAATTAAAACAAAACAAAATAATAAAATTATAAAATTTTATTAATATTACTAAAAATATTAATTTTAAAACATAAGTAAGTCGATTAGATTTAATGTATGTGTGCTTATTATTTTGACCATATTCATATACCACACCTCAATTTGCCACCTCTATAAAAACACTATTGTGACTTAAACTACAAATGCCTATACAACAGTGCTACACTACCACACTATTTATAACAACAATTGAATAAATTCCAATAAGTCGTATAAATATAAATTAGGAACATATAAATAAATGAGATTATTTGAGATTATTTTTATGTCAATAATATACTCGTAGTATTATATAAATAGTAATAATATTAATATATAAATAGTCAAATGGCATACCGTGACATCACTTGGAAGTAAGTCCAAGGAGTAAAATGGGTCCATAATCTAGTGACTCGTGGGCAAATAAATAATATTAATAGCAAGTATGCTATTTTAAAGCATTATAAATACAATTGTATTGTAGGCGTGCTATTTTATAATACTGTAATTTCATTGGTGTAAATGCATATCAATGATGACATCGTCAGAGGCGATAGACTCCTTACCGGGTGTTACTGTGCCTATTTCGATTTCTGTGTTAGATGTTGGCAAACCATTTGTGAGAGAAGGTTCCTGGAATTGCAATGAAATGCATATTTTAACACTATGTTATAGTAGAAAGGTACAGATTATGAATTTAAATTCCGGATCAGTCGTTCAGAATGTTCCTAAAGTAGAACTTTCCTTTATATGTATTATAAGTTTTCATTGTAAACAGGAAGTACCCAAAATGTGGTAAGAGCGATACATAAATGTTCGTATTTTTTTTTGCGATTACTTAGAAGTTAAATTGTTTCTGTGGTCTAAGAAACTGTAGACTCAGAAGTTTTTTTTATTAATCTCAGCTTGATACCTCCTTTGGTCTTGACTAATGGACAGACAGACTCACAGACAGACAGACTCACAGACAGACGAACAACAAAGACATTGTATAAGGGTCTTGTTTTTTTTACTCTTGAGACAAAGAACTCTAAAAATAGGCTTATTTCACCGACCTGTTACACACTGTACATACTTTGATTTGTATCATGGTATTTACAACCAATAATGACTAATAAAAAAGTTAAAAAGTACTAAGGAAAGAAAAATTTCTTTTTTTTAAATAACAGTATTTGATCTAAAAATATTACCATTGACGCAGCATCACAAGCCATTAGTTCGTTTTTGGACATCTTCTCGACCACAGCCGCGGCATAACAATCTCCCAACATGTTGTTTGTTGTACGAATACGATCACTGTGAACAAAACAATTCGATTTATTATTCTACTATGCTACACACGGATACTATTAAAGTTGAAAAATAAATATTTAAATTTTAGATGAACGAATTCAATAACCAGGAAAGAATAATATATTTGATCGACTAGTTCATTACTTTGACTGCTTGTAATATTTTTTATTGATAATTCAACTATCCTCACTAATCCCACACTTACAAAATTAGATACCCCAAGCCATTCCCAAACAATCGAACCCATTACTCACACAAGCCAGTCTACTGCAAATAACAAGGAGACATCGTGAGTAGGTGCATCCAACGCTGCCAGCACTACCAGTAGAAGTACCATAGCCGCTGAGGGTACTGATGCTGAAGAGACTGATGCTGCTGTTGATGTCAAACTGGACAAATATACAATTGATTTTTAAGATTTTTGTTGTAAAAAAAAAGAAACAACATATTCTGTTTAACTTGTTGATGTTCCAAATAACATTCGTATAAGCATCAACATTATTGGGCAACTAAATAATTACGGATTTCTTCAGTGAAGTAAGTTTTTTTAACTTGTAATGAACTTGCTTTGATCTATTAATAATGTATCTTCTACTTTGTTCGATAACTTATTATATCTATATATTGAACTTGTAAAATAAGACATGGGTGACAACTAACATATATAAGAAGGTGAAATTTAAAGCTTTTCCGGTATCATAAAAATGGGAATGAAATAACTGAAATCGGCAATTACTTAGATGTCAACCTGACATAAAACAAATAAAATTACAATATATTTATCAGAATCACGCTTTATTCCGCTAGCGGAGTAGACAAAAAGAGATTCCGTTCTACACTTTACGCTCATTTACAATCAGATGCCGTCCCTCTGCACTAGTTTGGTCTTAAATATACGGTATTGAGTTAGTCAGTCAGTAGAAATAAGTAAAAATAGGAGCTTCTGTATATATTTACAATATTGTGATGAAAATTCAAATTATTAAATAAGTAAACACTTACAATATTGTCGCCAGCTGAGCAAATCCAAGATGCATGCTATTCATTTGACAAATGAATACACTTGCAACGGCTAGAAACAATGCTGTTCCATCCATGTTTATGTTACATCCGATAGGCAGAACAAATCTGGTTATTCGTGCATCTATACGTAGAGGACCTTCCATTGCACGGAATGTTACTGGGAGGGCAGCGGCACTAAAATAAAATATATTTTATTTATTTAAATAAGTGAAATTTGAAGAAGGCCATTTAAATTTTCCAACAGTAAATTAACTCGATTTTAGTCAGTTTTATTAATCAGAATTATTTGCACTTTTACTGGCAGGAAAATTTAAGTAACTTTTGAAATTCAGTGATTAATCGATATGTAACTAATCTTTAATATATACTAAAACAATACATTTAACTATTATACAATTAATTATTATTTATTATATTACAACCCGGACTCGAGCACCATCTATATCGGGCCTGAGCCAGTCGTTAAGTCGGAGAAGTTCAGATACCTTGGAGCCATTATGCATGAGTCTGCAGGCATCGACCACGACATCCATGCCCGTATAAACGCTACCTGGGCCAAATGGCGGGAGGTCACTGGTGTGGTCTGCGATAGCAGAATACCGCCCAAGCTCAAGGGACTGATATACAACAGCATTATCTGACCGGTTCTTATATACGGCAGCGAATGTTGGCCAACAGTATCTCGGCACACTCAGGAGCTTCACGTCACGGAGATGAAGATGCAAAGATGGATGTGTGGCGTAACGCGGTCCGACCGCATACGCAACACATTCATTCGAGGTAGTCTTGGGGTCCGTGACGTAGCGGATAAGCTCCATGAGCGTCGCCTGAGATGGTATGGCCATGTTATGCGCCGATCTGAGAACTATGTCGGATGGAAGTGCCTTGACATGCCATGACATGGAGTAGGCTTAGTCGGAAGGCAGACCCTGGCAAAAGCCGGGACTAATGCCAAGAAGATGAAGAGGAAGAAGAAGATTCATTTTGCTATATAAATAAATAAAGCACATCAATCAAACTTACGTAGAAGCAGTAGCAGATGCAGTTAACATGGCTTGTGACAAACCCCAATAGAACTTATAAGGATTTCGTCTCAGAAATATGAAGTATATCAATTGCATCACTAAAAGTTGATATAAAAATACGCCAATAGTTACTGTTGCTATGAACCACGCCAATTGAGACATCACTTGACCTGAAAATATATTTTTGTTTTTTGAACACATTTACACAATATCATAAAAAAACCTCATGATTTTAATTCGAAAGTAAAGTGTTTGGTGAATTTCAAATTTTCATTTCTTTGGTAACGAAAGTATAATCCATACATCTAAATATCTAAATAAACGTATATTTTAACTCACCGACATTACTAACACCAAGAATCTTGCCAGCAATGACGCTGCTTACACCGATCGGTGTGAACCACATGACCCCGGTCACCATTTTCATAATAACTTCAAATATCGCCTGAAAGAAGTCTATTACCACTTTGCCCTTTGGCCCTAGAGTTCCCAACAAACTGCCAAATACTAAACAGAAGAAAACCAAACCTAATGTGTTAGTACCTGATCTGAAATAAAAAACAATCACGTTTAAATCTAGAACATAATTTTTTTTAAATATATAAAATTTTATTTTCATAAAGTTTATATTTCCAAAGTTCTTACCTATATCTTATATCTCTGACTAAAATAGGTATAGTATTATTGGTGGCATTCTTAACGAATAGCGTTTTAGGTGTTGTATAAACAGTATGTGCTTGTTGGAATGCAGCTTGTACAATGTTGTCTGGGAAAATATTTCTGAAATAAAATCAAGATTTAGTCAAAAATAAAAACATGAAACAAAAGGTTCGATTTTTATATGTAAATATATATACATATATAAACATATATTAAAATCATATTCAATGTCCATCACTACAATTTGATTTGGGTAGTTGTATGTTATATTTGTATATTAACTTATCTAATTGAATTAAAAAGTAAGCTTTTTCTTTTTGGTCCTTCCTTAATTTACCCTAGTTAGTTGCAATACGTTTCTGATCTATATACCTTTTACGTAACCATTAATATTGGGCCAATTATCTGAAATTGCAACTATGAATTAGATTTAAAATGTATTTGTAGCTTATTTCCTGGTCCTTTAATTTTCAATAAAAAAATAAATTTAACATAAAAATTACATAACTACTTAAAAGGTATACAAAGAAATATTAAATAATATTTTATACCTGCCAATATCTAAAAGGCTGTCCAAAATACTGTGATCTCTTTTATTTTCATAAGCACCAATATAATCTTCTCTTAATTCCGGCTTTCCAGGATGGATTAAGGTCGCCAATACTATGCCAAGAAATGCATTAAACATGGAAGTGAGAATAAAGTACAGTAAGGTTCTTACTGCAATTTTACCGCTCATCTTTGCATTTAGGCTTGCGGAACCAGCGATAAGGCTGGCTATTATAAGAGGTAAAATCATTAATTTCAATAACCTCATGAATAGTTCTCCAGGATAGGATATGATGATTAAGGCATCAGGACCGAGGTTGTACGGCCGAAGACCAAATCCTGAAAATATAGTTGCATTAATTACAACTCATCTTGATTCAGAACAATAAATATAATTTTAAAGAACATTATAATTTTAAAGAATACAAAAATTATTATTTACTCATTTAAGATACAATGCGTAAAAAATACTACTAAAAAGCTTACCGACAGCAATACCAGCCAGCACACCAGCTAACGTAATGACTAAGAGAGTGTTCTCCGCAAGCCATTTCTTCACACCGGTGTGGTCAACCGGAGCTGACCGGTCTTCCGTAGTCTTCGGGCCCCTATCCCCTGGGCCCATCTTCACGAACAGGTACTCTGAAAAACGTTCACCTTTCTCCATTACAGGCAATTCAGCCTTATAGTCCAGATATCTGGACCTGCTGCTTTGTTTGTTCGTCTTAAATGATTAATTTCTTTCAAAAATGCGAAATTTTCAGTTATTTAGGTTTGCATGTCAAAAGACATTTAATATAAATAACTTTACGAAGGCCGATTCACAATTGCATTCGAATCGATTTTCCAAATGCATTCGCCTTGTTAATTCCGTATGTACTGAACACGTCGTTCTGTATCGTAGTTCGCACCCTTATGTCAGTATCCATTTAACATTTCTGCGTCTTTTGTCCATTTCTAGTTTATTTATTAACGACAAATATCCGCCAGTGTCGGTGCGGTAATGTAATGGAAGTAGACTGGTAGTGTCGACGATACGTAGTAGGACGTAAAAACGAATGCGCGCGCATACATCGATTTTCTCCATTCATTCATTTATTTGTATATCTAATTTGTACGGACGACTTATTAAATTACCAGTATTACGGTTATTGTTTCAATACTTATCTATTTATAGTTTATATTGAAAAAAAGAAAAGATAATGCCACAATTGATCGTGACATGCGCAGTTGGCGTTAGTTTAACACAAAGAAGTTCTACATAGACGCTACTTTGTAATTAGTTGACGAGGCCGGTAAACTTTTACCTTTATGACCTATATTTATATTAAAACTAACTTTGAAAAAACTTACTTTGGAAAACTATTTCTTTTTTTCATGAATTAGAAAAATATAGTACAAAAAATCTTATAATAAAGCATAAACTAGCAGAATTACAATTAATTTAATAGAAGGATTTCCATTCAATTTCTTTTTGCCTTCATTGTTAAGTGCATGATATGAGTTACAATAAGAAAAAAGTATATAAATTTCCTTAACGCTTTATATTTACCGAATTTTTTTTATTGAAAGTAAATATAAATTTTAAATATTGAAAATCTTATAAAACTCTATATATTTAATAAGATAAGTTTATTATTATTTTAAATCGAAATTCTTAAAAAAAGTCTCATGTATTTCGTGAAGTCTGCAAGAACACCGAGGAGTTTTGAAACAGATTTCATTTGCTACGACACAGATTTCGATATTTCGAAATAAAATCGTTATCAAGTTGGCAACCGGTTACCAGTGTCAGTCAGTTGGCCCTTCAGTTCTGTTTCTGTGGCTCTGACCACGAGTTTGCATACTTTTCAACTATACACAGCAAAACACGTGAAATGAAAGCATCGAACGACTTTAGTAAATTATTTTATTTTAGAAATGTTTCTGTATTGTAGGCATTTTAATTCACTGAGTTTAGCTTGTTTTATGTACTTTTCTTGTTGTTTTTTATTTGAAAATAATTTAAGATCATTCTTTTACTGAAGGGATTTAAAACACTGTTACAATTCGCCTAGTTTAAACAGTTTGCTGTACAATATTCGAACACCAAGTCGACCTTCCAAAAACCCTGGAAATAACTGTGATGCTTCCGAATCGCCCCAAACTACCTGTTTAGCTTTATGACTTATATCAACTAATACCTTAGTTCTAACATTTACATCGGGTGATAATTCAGTTATGTCGACGGTGCCTCCACTCTTACCAGAAAATCTCCAATAGCCCCACCAATAAAAGAAACTCAAACGAATCGAAGATAGGTAAAAAATTAATGAGCAAATACTCTGGTTCGAATTTTTACGAGAAAATAGCATATTGAATTGAAAGAAAGTGAAGATAAAGAAGAAGAAACGAGAAGAAGAAACGAGATTTTAGTATTTGCAAAAGATTCAAAATAATACAAATTTATTGTTTTGAATCTTTTGCAAATACTAAAATCAAAGAAAAATGGATCTAGTATGCAGGAATTGCTTTCATATATTTCTCATAACTGTTTACCAAAATAATAATGTTCATTTTATTATTCGTGTCTCAGTCTAATTTTCATTACATTAAGAGAGAAAATAGAATGCGATTACTTATTTAATGTAAAAGTCTCAAATTTATTTTCAATATATGAGAAGTTGTATACGTTTCGCAAACTAAGGGATTGTTCAGTAATGGCCAATTTCGCACAAAATTTCTGTGATCTAAAAGTAAAAATGTTAATATTATTTTACATATAAAAACTATATTTAAATAAAAAGGCTTTGATTTCTCCTATTTTAGAACCTTCATTTCTACCTAAAGATGACTTGTAAGTCTAAATCGATTTTTCTCTACAATATTTACAGTTACACTGACTTTGTACGTTGAATGAACACATATAGAACTATCGATTAAATCAACAGTTTAATATATAAGTGTTTATAATATAAACCGTCAAAATTGTTTCAACGTGCCTTAAATTTTCCAATTAGGGTAATCTTTTACCCTAATTGGAAAATTTAAGGTTGAAAATTAATGGATTATAACTATACATAGATAAAGTTCCATTGTGTGCGGAAACTTTTACTTAAATTACTAGATGACGCACGTGCCTTCGTTCTAAGAACCAAACATGGGCACGTCACTAGTAATTTATATTATGACAAGTTCAACATATGATGATTATATAGTATGATATATTATTGACACTTGGCTCTAAATTTCAGTTCGCTACATCACTATGGGGAATATGCCAAGAAAGAATTGCCTTGAGTTATTCGAGTAGTATTATTTTAGATGTCTTTGTAGATTTGACAATGTTTGCTTCCGTGACACGTTCTGATGTCACGCTCATATTACAAACGTCATTACCACGTGCTATTTATATATAGTGAAATGCTTAATTTGTCCGCCTGTTTTGTCCGTCCCTATTATATGCCAAACACATTATTAATAGACACGCCTGTTATTAACATTAGTAGTGATTGGTACTAAATCATTAAATTGATTCTAAATAATGTATCCTTTTTGTTCTATATGATGCATTATTATGGATAATCTACACACACACACACACACACACACACATATATATATATATATATATATATATATATATATATATATATATATATATATATATATATATATATATATATATATATATATATATATATATATATATATATATATATATATATATATATATATATCAGTAAGCATTTAAAATTTGTCTGTCGTTTTAATTACCGAAGCAGTAGAATTATTTTACAATGAACGTCGTGAATGTTTCATTATATAATATAAATGCTACTAAATAACTTTATTCATAAAGCAAGATAAGAAGTAAAATAACTTTATTCACAAGTGACATAAATAAAATGTATCGTCAATATCAGATAATTTGTACCAATCAATGCAAATGACTACGCCAACATTCCAATACAATAATAGAATATGATTCGCATCATTCATTAGACCGTTGATCTTTGTAATGTACGCGTGTTAGTTGAAATGGTACTTTTATTATCTTCTCTATGACATATTATTCATGTTATTGGCTAAGCAGAGAGAAATAGAAAAATAGTGATTTTAATCTCCACTCGCCGTTTACTTAAAGATATTATTTATTACTTGGTAGCGTTCTGGCGGCGATACTTTCACTTTCAAAATATTAAATCTAAAACTATTTTGAAATACTAGCTTCACACATTAGAAGTTATTATATAAGTATATATACGGTGTGCAGTAAAAAAAAGATATAAATATATAATATATAAGTAATTTTTTTTTGTTTAATAGATAAAGATATTAAATAAATAAAAAAATATTTTAAAAGAAAAATAAATTCATACTTAAATATTGATTCACGTAAAACTTTAATAATTATATTTGACAGTCATTCTGTTTTACATAAATTTATCTTCTTGTAAGTATATCTAAAATATATAGCTTCATATGTTTCAAGAAAACGATATAGCATAACAATATGTTAAATATTTTTTAATAATAATAATATATATATTTTTTTTATATTTTATTAATTACTTAAAAATGTATAAAGAGACAATATTTTAAGACAAATAAAATACAAAATAACTTACTCTGTATTTGTTTAATTTTGAAAGCTTTTAATTACACCTAAAATAAACACTAACAAAAAATTGTATTTTTAATACAATTGTTTAATTTTGTAATATCAAAATATCACTTATTCATCTTGTTTTCCAAAGCACAATTTAAAGAATAAAACAAATAAAAATGTTCACAGTTAACAACAAATCTTCATACAATTAAATTTATCCGATTTATTCCATTTATTCGATATATATTTTTTTTCTAATTAAATTAGTAAGGGAAGAGTGTTATCTTCTGAATGCATTTAAAGACTGCATGCGACTGTGAAGTACAAGGCTATTTTAATAAAATGTATTGGTGTTTTATTAAAGCTACACATATAATATAGTTGTATGGGTCTATCGATGTTTATGTAATTTATTGAGCTTAATTTCACACTTTACTTTAGGTAATTTAGGACACTAAATAAAAATTTTATTAAAAAAATTAACTATTTCGAAATGGTAATTTCTTAAAGGTGATTTAAAATATTATTTAATACTATTTCAAAAGATTGTCCTAATTGTTTTAACGTATAAGTCTCAAAAATGTTAAAAATTATATAAAAAAAAGTATTTCTATTATAACATTGGAAGAATAAGAATAATAATAAAATAAATATCATATACATAATAATAAAATAAAATAATAATAATAAAATAAAATAATAATAATAATCTAAAATAACTGTATTTTATCAAGTCAACAAATTAATATTTCTGCCTGTCTGTCTTTCTGTTTGTCCAGGTTAACCTCCGGAACTGCTAAAAAAAAAATTAAAAGGGCGTTTGAATAGCAGATAGAGAGAGTTACACATACCTTTCAACCAAATAAAGTTACTGATTAAGTTCTTGTATATACATATACATATTTTCAAAAATAAAAACTAAATATCTCAGTATAAAGTATCTTTAACAGTAATCCTAATCCAAGTATAGTATATATAGTATTTTTTTTATTCATGTATTTATGAGCGATAATGTAAACGATGGAGAAAAAAAAAATTTATGAACACAAGTCAATAATTGTTACCGCCACAATTTACCATCTGTTTCTCCAGGTAGCCAAGTTCAGTGTTACATTACGATTAGCTTGTTACTCTTAATATATATATATATATATATATATATATATATATATATATATATATATATATATATATATATATATATATATATATATATATATATATATATATATATATATATAGTGTTCCACTTCCAGCTTCGTCCGCTTGGACTATATGTACTAATATAAAGCTAGCTGTATCTTTTAGTACTAATTACATTCAAATAAGTTGCATAGTAGCTTAAAAGATGCTTTTAGATTATGTAAAAAAGACAATTAAAATGGCGGCCAGCATATAAACATAAACTATATATCAAAATTAAAAAATATATACACCGCCATCTATTTTGTAATGATAAAACTGCGTATGTCTCAGTCACATATACCAGCATCCTGACCACACCGCAGATGTCACTGCATTTTATTTATTCAAACTAAATTCTATTTCTTTAAATATATAAAAATATAATAAAATTTACATTATTAAAATTCTATTATTAATTTAAAAATAATAAGAGTATTTCTATTGAAAATGTTTTCACGTTTTAGCCCAAGATATATTTCAAGTACTCAAATTCAGTTTCATAAAAATATTTTAATGAAATGTCATCATTTTTTTAAAGATATGCTTATGCCACCATCTCCTCTCTGCGCCCTCGGGATCTAGAGAGATACAAGTAAGATGGAGCTAAACGTCGTGCATCGTCTAACTGGACACTACTTACCAAGCTTTTGGCAAAATTAAAATATATATATATATATATATATATATATATATATATATATATATATATATATATATAAATATATATATATATATATATATATATATATATATATATATATATATATATATATATATATATATATATATATATATATATATATATATCTATATATATATATATATATATATATATATATATATATATATATAAAAATACAACCAAGAAAATATCAAACCGCAGACGAAACAATAGATCAGCCAAATCCCTCTTGAAACTCAAATAAGTACAGAAAATTGCAACTGAAAGAGTTCACCACGATGACGTTCATAGTTTTGAAATGCTACTTACTGTAATCCTTAGATATTGTTTTTCTATTACTGCTTATCTTTAAAAAAAATTATAAGCAATCAATATGATGATCTAAAGGGTGGACTGAAACAGGCTCAAAATGACCGAACGATATTGAATCGAGAAACTCAACGCCGGCTGTAGACTATTTGACATACTAAAAATATATTCACTTCTAAAATGACAATCAGAGAACCGTTTATAGATTAATTTCTTTCTTTATTCTTTTGAAACTGACTGATACTGATGCCACTGTGGAATTGAAGAGGCTACTCTGTCCCTGAGAAATTGCTACAAAACATATGAAAAGTGTGTATATGGCAGCCTTATAGACGCTGTTGAAAGTGAATTGAAACACTCAAATTACACTTACTCAACTTCGTGTCAAACGCTTTCATGTGTGATTTATTGTCTGCCGTTTGATATTTGAATCTGTACGTTATAACTAAACTGGACGTTTTTATGCGAACAATATTAAATCAGTATTATTTAAAAAAAAATAATATCTATCTCTATATTAATTCGTGAAGCAAAGACTTTAGACCCATTTCTAGGAAAATTGCGCGGATTTATGTAACATTTTTCAATAATAATGCTTATAAAGTATATTATATCAATAAAAATGACATCACACGAACTTCCATATGCTTAACAATATAACTTTTGTATAAAGTGACACTCCCGTTGCTGTGACAACGGGTCCTCTAGTCCGTACAAAAATCTGATCGTAAGAGGATTATACTTGTTAAAACGATCGCGAAAAGCTTAAAATGCCGGTCTTAGAGAAAACCTAAAGCTAAGCTATAATAATTTTTAAAGAAAATATTTAACTTTCACAAATAAAATATTTTCATTGAAATTCATTCATACTTTTTATTACGATCATTAGGATTTTATAATTATAAAGTCTTAGTTAATTTAATCACTAGAACTATAAGTATGCTCCGAGCTAGTGGACATTCGAAAGTACGCAGAAACGACTCAAAAGTACTTGCAACAGATTATTTAAATAAAGAATAATTTAAATTGTTTAATTATAACTTCACAATGAAATATTGTAGTGGATAAACTTTTTAATAATATTCTTGTTTTAGCTCCGAGCTTTATAGCTTTATCAACCTCTCCATTCATGACCTCTGAGGGGTTTTCATGATTTATACGTCACCTTTTTCCAAAATGATTGATACAGTGTTTTCGACGGTCAACTGAGGTCTACCACTAACTCTGCATCTCTGCTATATATATATATATATATATATATATATATATATATATATATATATATATATATATATATATATATATATATATATATATATATATATATATATATATATATATATATATATATATATATATATATATATATATATATATATATAATTGATAATGGCATTTCATTTAATATATCAATTTAAAATATATATTTTAACATAAATTAATAAATATTTCTATAAAATAATAAAATTAATATAAGTATATCATTTTATTTAAATTTCAGCCATTGTGCATAACTACCTTCAATCGTAACTTTAATATGTTTTCTCTTAACATACCAGAGGTACTTGAGTTCCTTTGTCTATGTTAAAGGAAATAAAATAGAAATAGAGAAAATAACACTATAGAAAAAGAAAAAGATAAAAATACACCATACAGATGATTTTTGTGACAATATTTACTTGTGACAGAATAATCTGGAACATCTGTGTAAATTAACATATATTTATATGTATTTACACATATGTTCTCCTATAGTATATTCAACAAAACAGAATTTGAATATTTGAAATTTACATATATTATTTTTTTTTTTCAACTACAAACTTTCGGCGGAACTGAACGCCGCTTTTTATCTTTAACAATCATCAAATTTACATATCATGGAATTATTATTATACTTTTTTGTGCTTGTTTAAGATTTTCTATATTGTTATATAGGAATTAATAAAAAAAGCAAATGCTTTGTCCGTTTTATAAATGTATTAAATATTAATATAAATGTATTAATCCGTTTTATAAATATATTTTAGATATGTTACTTCTACGAGTCTAGTTTTAGAATATGCAGCGTTAAACACCGCCTAATAATATGTGACTAGCTTACATATATAAGCTTACTTATATAATATAAAAGATATGTATTTAAAAAACTAACATAGGAGCTTGTATATATTCTTACCTTATTATTTAACACTCCATAGCTTAAGAACATATATTTTTAAATATATGTATACACTATATTTCATTAAACTATCACTCAAAATATATATATATCGTAAAATAATATAAAATGCCGTTTTATTTGTATCTATATAGTAAGCAACACTCATGGCCGTGAAACGACAGCTCTATAAGAACTAGATGTAGCGTCCATTACCGTTATCGGTCTATTCTGTAATATTTTGCACTGTGCATAGGATTTTTTTTTATGCTTACGCATTTAGTCTTACAAGATAAGTGGGTAGATAGAACATATTTAAAGATAAGTCGCTAGCTTCTCAACTTATAGAAGTGTTGCCTGTTCAATAGTACAATAGTAGTGTTTCTATAATCAGACAACAGAAACGAAGATTTTTCTAATATCCAAGTGCAGTCTGATTGCACTTAGTGCATGGATGTTTTTCAATTCTTCCGCTAATCAATATTTAAAAAGAAGACGAGAATTTTGTCTATCAATCTTGTTTTATGGGATAAAGCGTGAAGCTGAGAATAATGAAGTTGTCATTATATACAATATGTATATAGACTAAAATAAATACAATTTTTATCTTGAATGGACATACGCATATAAAAATTACACATATATATATATATATATATATATATATATATATATATATATATATATATATATATATATATATATATATATATATATATATATATATATATATATATATATCTCTTTAATAAAATAAAATCATATTATTCGCGGAATAACCCTACAATCTCCCCTCCTGATGATAACGTTTCGAAACAGACAACGCATTTCCTCCGCAAGATTAGATAGTGGCCTGTAAACATTTCTTTATATGTAGGTAAAAGGACCCCATGTTTCCTTGAGCTTCAAATTCAAGAATTCATACTACAGTATGAATTCTACCACCAGGTAGATTTATAAAAAAATGACTATTAAAACATTTTTTTTATTCGGAAAGTTTAATATTAGTTTTTAATTTTTTCACGTTGTACTATAGCAGGATAGGTGAAAGCTCGTATTAAGTCAATCGGTTATATCGTTATAACGGCCCTTATTAGCTACCTATCCTACTTATATTTTATATTATTATATTTTATTTGTGAGGATGGTTCTAGTTTCCAACAAAAACATATGGGCTACAATTTATGAATGTCATTCATTTTGCATATAAATAAATAACAGTGCAGTACGAATGGCCGAAGCCACCGGCAGGGTGCTAGTTTAAGTGTATATGTATTGTGTTTGCATGTACCAGGATAGACGAAACCTGACAGAACCTATTTTTTTACTTCAAACACATTGTGTGTTGAGTGGCGGACCTCAACGCCGCGCTTTGTCTTGCTACCAGAGCAAGGCACCACGATCACTTCTAAGTCGTACGTGATGGTTGCTTAAATATTTCCTGTGAAAATGATCAATTTAACGTATTTCTCTTATTAATATATATATATATATATATATATATATATATATATATATATATATATATATATATATATATATATATATATATATATATATATATATATATATATATATATATATATATATATATATATATACTGGTATGAAAAAATCGATCATCTGTGATAAACAACATGATAAACAAGTCGTTGCTAGGTTACCGGGAGTAAAATTGAGTTAGAATCATCTATCAATCTTCAACCCTAGTGTAGTTCAATGGGAAAGAACGAGGCACTTTTGTCCCGTATACGAATTTTTCATCGTCCAGTGAGAAAATAACAATTTGATACTTGTGGTATAAATATAATATATAAAAGCGTTTCCCGGCAACGCATAATAAAAAATAAATTATTGTCAAATGGTATTTTTGTTAATATCTTATAAACATCACAATTTGCCAAATTTTTATGTCTTTAAGTTAGGCGTAAAGTTGAGAGAAAAAGCTCTCTCTCCGCAAATTGTTTAATATATTAGTTGAGCATTGCTAAATGACACGCTTGCTGTGAAGAGAGACAAAGTCAATGTAACTGTGTATATTACGAAGTCAATTGGGTTGACTGTTTTACATACATAAAAAAGAAAACACCACAATCAAAATTATTATATATTTTTTTATATTAATTAAGTCCGGTGACAGCGAAGGTTCCAAAAAAAGTTTTATTCAACACTATTTTATAATTACTAATTTTTTGCTCAAAATGAGAAAATATGGAAAGCTAATTTTATTTCAAATTTCAATTATAAAAATTGCTACAAAATGTATTAATATCTAATACACTATACCATAATATGTTTGACAATATATACTTTTGTATACGTGACGTACATAATGTCGTGACTGACTTTTGTATACGTCACGCGTCAACGGCTCCTTTAGGTTTATGATTCTTGGATACGATGCTTGCGAGTTCATAATATATTTAATTCAAAATTTTTATGTTGTTTTATTAATTAAAGTTATCATAATAAATGTTTTTTTAAATCTGTTTTTATTTAGGGACTTTTTAAGTAAATAATAAATAAAAATGTCAGTCCAATCGTTCTATTCAAACAAACTTATAACAAACAATATTCTAAAGTCTATACACTATTTAAACTTAAACTTATACAACAATTTAGCCTCCACAGAATAAGGCTTCGGCAGTAAGTATTAAAAAATACCCACATCCATTAAATTTATATTAAAACGACGACATAATTCTCGGCGTGCTCCGTCATTGTGGACGCATTCCACTAAGAAATGGTGAATGTCATCAACTATTCCACACAACTATACCACACAACTTACATTTTTAGAAATGAATATTAAACCTCATATTAAGCCTCATATAAGTTTTCGTGGTCCACTGTGGTAGCGTTTGTTGCAGTTCGGTTCCAATTTAGGGAAACATATTGTTCTCATTTTCCCCTTTGGTAAGATAACGTGCTATTTTCATAAAGTTTTCGAGAGTGGCTTTTTTTTTTTATAATTCTTAGAACATTGTGTTTAGTAAAACATATATGTATTTACATTACAAGACCAAAATATCTATTTCTTAACAATCTAGTAGCGATATATTAATTTAATTACGAATGCACCACAATTATGAATGATATTCATAATACAAATATAATAATTTACAAATTAATAATATAATATAAAACAATTGACTACAGATCCCTTCGCTTGAAAATAATGATCACGATTCACCGCTTTCACTTCTTGTTGTTTTTAATTGTTTACTGAATACTGTAGTGCGTCGTTTGTTAAAGCTAAGTAAAGTAGGAGTTTGGCTTTTATACATTCTTTATATTGAAATATAATCTGTTAGACGTATTTTGTATAATGTATATATATATATATATATATATATATATATATATATATATATATATATATATATATATATATATATATATATATATATATATATATATATATATATATATGTATATATATGTTGATGATGATGATGACGTCCGCGTCGTGTCCGACGATGGCGACTTTGGTTATCTCCTGGCGTGTGCTCGGATGTGGCTGGTGAAACCAAACTTGGTCTTGAACACACGGTCGTATTCAGCACAGTGGAGTTGCCCCGCGCTATTTCCTGTGTAGTTACAGAAAAGTCATTGACGCTTCTTGCGCCATTGACGCTTTACATCAAGATCACAGAGGCGGGCGTTTTTGAAATTGGAGACTCCTTTGTTGACGTTAGAGCGCCAAGATGACCTTTACTGAGCATCTTCCTCCCACGTATCTATCGACATTCTACACGCAGTTAAGTTACGTTTAAACACGTCTTTGTAACGAAGATACTGCCCGCCGGGTTTACGCTTCCCACTCGACAGTACTGAGTAAAAGACGTTCTTCGATAGTCTGCAGTCATCTATTATACTTGTATATGTACTAATTGAGTTATTGACAGACAAAGCACAACCGAAAGTTCGGTGTGCGAGTACGACTCGTACTTGACCGATCATTTGAACCTTATGCCGAGATTATTGTATTCATTGACATATGAATAATATGTACATAATTTATATAATTTTATTTTTGGTCTGTTAGTATTATTTTTTATTTAATATCTATTAGACACTGCAATAAAAATAGTTGTTTTCTTTTTTTTTTTGTTATTTTTTGTTGTTTTACTAAATAAAAATATATGATATATAATTAACTAAGTACAGTTCTATTGGATGTTAAGACACACCGCATAATTAAACAAAGAAAGCTTTTGGCAAAACTCAATCAACACCTTATTATCCATAGAGAGTAAATAAAAATCAAAATTAAAATATTAATTATATTATTAAAAAAGAAAAAAATATATAACCGTTTCGTGTAAAATTAGAAACTGTACCACGTCACAAATTATATAATTGTGCAAAAAATCTAACTTTTTACATGCAGTTTTACCTGCGTGGTCGTTTGACCATAATAATGCTTATAAACGCCTACCTAGCTATACTCTATAGATGTATGAAGCGATACATTTTAAGAGACTGTAGCTCGCTCCTGTAGAAAATAGAGAAGACGAGCCCCCTCAGCGTCCCTCCCTCAAGGGCCTTTGACCATTGGGCCCCTATATTCCGAGGCACTAACGTAGTGTGAGATAAGACTGGCCTCGACGCCGCCTCGAAGGTAAATCTGACCTACAATGGATTACATCGAAATAATTGACGTAATTTAGTATAACCTATAGCCTATCTGACGCAAAATATTATGTTAATTCGAATTCGTATTTCCAGAGACTTACATAATTATTAAGAATAATAATAATAATTAATAAATGTAGGCTGTCTGTCTTTATTTTTGTAATCATATAAAGCTTCCCATTCACGTTGAATATTATTGTTCAAACTAATTCTACCGCACAGGAATGGCGTGGGTTCGGATCTCGACGTGGATAATACTTATTTTCATTTCTCGTTTATAAGACATAGTGCGACGTAGAATTTGATACATAATGTCTTAAATTTGGGATATTTATTGACGGGATACAAGACACAACTCAAGAACTTCAATAAAGAATATCGTAAATAAATATATTGATTGGTGTATTGAATTACGGGATGTTTGAATTCGGATAGCCCAATGACCAATATATGAAAAAACTTAATGATATGGGCCCATCCTGGGTTCAAATTCCACTCAGAGAAATTAAATATGTTCATGTCCTCACTCTAGTAGCAAGACAAAGGGCGGCGCTGAGTTCCGCCACTCAACACGTAATGTCGTAATGTAAAAAATAATTTGGTTTTTTTATTAAGTGTTTTCGAAAATAATAGTAAGTACTAGAAAGCAATAGCCAATGGTAGAGAGATAGGGTCCCTTTTTTTGTTTACCACTGAAGACCTTATTTCGGTTGAACTTCAAAAACTGTTTCAAAGTTACTGGAGGAAGGAAGGAACACGTTAAAAACACGAGGCCCCCAGGAAGATATTGTGGACGAGATAAAAGTGGTATGTAGCGACCGTAGACCAGCGTAAGCCACGCTTACAGCCAGTTTGACAGCATCTGACAGTAAGCGCTTGTGGCCTACTGAACAAAATGAATTATTTACATTTCTCCGTTCTGGTATAGAGCGGCGTTAAACTTCGCCAGACAACTAGTAATGTCTCAAAAATCTTTACCTACTAGATTCGGGATTCGGAATCAATTGATCAATGCAATTTTCAATTTGTTTTTATGCCACAGTTAAAATTTTAGCCTAAAAAAGAGAAATTCTGCTAACTTTTTAATCTATTTTGCTTATTATACCTGTAGACTTTTTTACAACGTTTAACTTCTGCAATTGTCCTCAACTTCCTCGTACTTGTAATATTAAATACTTGGGTGTTACTGTTGATTTTAACCTTAACTGGTCACTACACATCAATAACGTATACGTAAACTAATTCCCGTATTTAGAAAACTTCAAAATTTAGCTGACCCTGATACACTACTTACAATTTATTATGCCCTCGTAAGAAGTTTTTTAAACTACTGCATCATAGTATGGGGAGGTACCAGCAGCAATACATTGCTTGTTTTGGAACGTGCTCAAAGGGCTATATTAAAAGTTATGCTGGGAAAACCTAGACGATATAGCACAGATCTTCTTTTCCGTGAGACTTCCATCTTATCTGTTAGAAAACTTTACATTGTGCAAGTTATACTTCGTAAGCATAAAAGTATATTGTTCAGACCCACTTCCAAACGCAATAAATCCAGAGTTTGTACAACCGTTCCGTTAAGAACAAGGTTAGCCTGCAGCCAGTTTTATGTAATTAGCGGTCACTTGTACAATAAAATTAATAAAAAAATCAATATTTATCCACTGACATCATTTAAGTGTAAAAAAATTATCAAAGATTGGATTCAAAAGTTGTCCTACATTGAAACAGAGAGTATTGTCTACTGAACACACTCAAACGCACACGCACTCACACACACACACACACATACATACAAGACGCGCACTCTCTTAGACACATACACACTCATTAATGTTTGCATTGGTAGGCGTTTTAAATGTTTTAATGGTATTTAAATTGTATTCGCAGAGCAAAATGTTTTTATTTTATACTAATTTTCACTGAATCACTGTAATGTATAAAAGTATCAGTATTATTTGTTAAGGGGCAAAGACGCTGGCAGCTGTGACACAGTTTACACTAGTATGGCTGCCATCGCTCTCCTCTAGATTTGTAGATATATCAAATCATAAATACATCTAGAGTGTATCTGTATCACATATTTTACTGAAATAAAATTTATTATTTATTATTATATTCCACACATCGTCAGAGTCGACAAAATGAGTTGTTTCTGTTTTTGTAAAGTACTGTCCCACAGGTTCATAGGAAAAAAGTTAAATATAAAATTTGTTAGCAAATTTAAAAAAAGGGCGTTCACGGTAATATTTTTAACCTAAAGGGTAAAAAATTGGACAATTATCATTTGTAACTATTTAATTCTCAAACCCCAATAAGCGAGCTTGCTGAAGTGTGCATCGAAGCGCCACTTGCTATCGAGCACTAGGCCCAGATATTTCATCTGGGCCTTCACCTCAATGCGGGCACCCTCCACATAGATATGGGCGTCGGGCGGTTGGCGCTGCCGAGGACCGCGGAAGAAAACGGCCTCGGTCTTTGTCAGCGCCACTTTCAACCCTAGGCGGGAGATTCTATCGACCAAAGGTAAACCTCCCGCCGAGGCCAAGCTGGCCGCCTCACCGAAATTTCTCCCCCGGGCAGTTAGGAGTGTGTCATCTGCATAGCAGATGACAGACGTGCCACGGGGAAGATTGCCCCGCAGAAGCCAGTCAAAACCGATGTTCCACAGGAGCGGTCCTAGAACCGAACCCTGTGGGACACCGGATTCGACGTTGTAGCTGCGGAGCTGGCCCGACTTGCTGGCTAGGCAGACTATGCGACCCTCCAAATAGTCCGCCATTAGCCCCCGTAGATACTGAGGCACTCCGTGAAACCGGAGCGCCTCCAGGACGGTGATGTGGGGAATGGAGTTGAAGGCGTTGACTATGTTAAACGACACAGCCAACAGTCCATCCCCCGCAGCCATCGCCTCCCTCACCTGTCCCTTGAGACGGGACAGGGCATCCACCGTCGAACGCCCAGCTCGAAAACCGAACTGAGCGTCCGCTAGGTCCGGGCCAATTGTGCCCAAGTGCTTATTGACACGGGCGGCGAAGATCCTCTCAAACATTTTACCGACCTTATCGAGCAAAACGAAAATTTATACATATTTTATATTATATTGTAATAAATCAAATTAATATGTTATCATAGGTTAGAACAAATTAAGTAATTCATTAATATATGTTTAAGTCTTTATTATTTGTACTATTTTATATTTATATAGCTATTTTATATTTACATTTAATATAACACGAAAAAAAAATACAATAGTTTTAACTAATGTGTTAAACTTATTAACAATTTAAACACCTATCTACATTTTGGCCTAAATTATAATAACATCTAAAATATTTCTTTTTATAACAATAACAATATATTTTTTTCCATTATCAAAACAATTTTGACATTATTTGAGAAATAAAGAGCCTTTATGCCTATTAAGCTTGTCATTTACATTCTGAAGTAAGCTTTGTTATTTTTTTTTGTTAATTATTTTATAAAAATTATAGTTACTTTTATTTCATGTGTGTAACAATGAAATACATCATTTATATTTTAAACTAAATTTACTTTATCCGCTTGATAATTGGAAAACGGTGATTCATCTTCTTCCGGCATCTTTAATCACCTATTCTTCAACACCATCCTTAGATTTATTCTGAAAAGGATATTTCTGTTACAATTCAGTTATCAACAGTATAATAAAGTAATATGCTTATGTATTGTGAAATTATATTCTATAGTGACTATTCAAATACTAACCTTCTTGATTGCATCTAATTTACTGTATTCGGGACAGAACCAGTCACCATCAGGTGGTTCAACAATGCCGACACATTTGAAGTGTAGAAGTAACAATTGACGCTTTACGACACGACGAAAACAACTTTGAAGTATACCCATATTTTCGGACAGGCAACATCGTAAAACTCTTGCAATGCTACAATAATTATGTAGCCATCAAACAATGCTTTTGAATCTACGAAGCCCTAGAGCCGGAAAATAAGAGTCTGGTAAGCGGTACACAACCCGAAAACGGAATGTGGATTACCCTCAAGTAGATATGAAAACGTGGCCACAAAACAAGCGTAATTACATAAAGACAAACAACAAGCAAAAAGAACGTCTCATTCACAAAGTAGCTCTACTTTTTTCTATTTCCACAAGTTTAGCGCTTTTTATGTCCCGACTCGAACAAACGGCACTGTTTTTTTTTTCTCCTTCACCGGGAAATGACTTCTGACTTATAATCTCTCGCGATCTCATTAAAAATTCATAACTCAAAACTGCGAAAAATGAAAATCCACAGTAGGTAGGTAGTAGGTCCCCCGAATGGCCAGGACTATGCCGACTCTACTGGCTATACACGCCCGTACAAAATGTTTCTTAATTAGTGATGCATTTTTATAAACGCTCGAACGATAGGGTCGCTCTGCATAAAGATAGCAATTATTATGCGTCCTTTTTGAACTGCATACTTTGATTTTATTTTGTCCTCAATTAAATTTTATTGCTAGCACATCCGTTTTTGAGGACTATTCTATGTACAGTAATGTATAATATTTCTTAAAGTTAAATAGATATTTAATATGCAAAACAAACTTCGGGACTATTTAATTTATTTTTTTAAATCGTCGAATGTCATCGTCTTTATTAGTAACTTATGTAAATCAGTAATACTTTTATATGCACACAGTAATTTTTTTTGGTGTTTTGGTGTGGCTCAGAAGCAGAGCGTCTAATTTTTAGTTTATTGTAAGCAATGGTTATCGATACGATTCCCGGTATATATATATATATATATATATATATATATATATATATATATATATATATATATATATATATATATATATATATATATATATATATATATATATATATATACCTACATAACTTGCTATATCATTGCTTTTATAGACAGAGTGCGTGACATACATCTACATAGGGGGTAATTTGGGGTAATTTGCACGCTTGCCACGCTTTGGTAAGAAAAAGCGCGGCGATGAATTTGAAGTGCAGAATGAAGATGGTTCTGTATGCTTAGCTTTCTAGATACTGTAAAAAAAGGTTGAGTTAACAGCTTTTTTTGTCCGATGATACTTTTTTTGTCATAATCTAGTACGTTGGGACATAACGTAGTAAAAGTTTTCCTACAAAGATGACATTAAAAAAGTTTGATGTTTAATTTTAATGCTGTATTAGAATCGTTTATAATTTGGTTAGGTAGAGAAAGAAGCTGTTAAACTAAAGGCGAACGTTCATGTACATTTTAAAATGGCTTATGAAAGTTACGGGAGTTAATCTTGGGTTACTTGGAGTTAATCTTGGGTCGCCCAGTCCCAGAAACAGCTCCGAGCTCTTATACCTTTCCGTTTTTACTTTCTGGTAATTTCTTTGGTTTATATTTATAAACAGTATTGTTATGTCGCAGTTGGCGGGGAATTGCGTAGACGTGGCAAGCGACGTCGAAAGGGCAGGGCAGGTGGGAGCGATCGCTTAACGTCAGCGGAACTCGCAGCTCAGGCGCAACAAGACCCTGAAACTCAAGTTAGTGTTACAGAAATTTTCTTTAAATATCTATGTTATTTTGTAGGCACCTTCTTTTTAGATCGTATTTATACAATAATTATGTTAACAATTTATCTTGTAAATTAATATATTCATAAGAAATGGTTAAATATACGTATGATATATGATACGCTTAGATCGCAGGTATAGTTACGGACTCTCAGAACCCAAGCTCAAGAGGCTCCATCGCCCAAGTGGCCGAAGATGATATAGTCCTGTATATATATATATATATATATATATATATATATATATATATATATATATATATATATATATATATATATATATATATATATATATATATATATATATATATATATATATATATATATATATAATATATATATATATATATATATATATATATATATATATATATATATATATATATATATATATATATAATATATATATATATATATATATATATATATATATATATATATATATATATATATATATATATATATATATATATATATATATATATATATATATATATATATTATATATATATATATATATTATATATATATATATAATATTATATATATATATATATATATATATATATATATATATATATATATATATATATAATATATATATATATATATATATATATATATATTATATATATATATATATATATATATATATATATATATATATATATATATATATATATACCTACATAACTTGCTATATCATTGCTTTTATAGACAGAGTGCGTGACATACACCTACATAGGGGGTAATTTGGGGTAATTTGCACGCTTGCCACGCTTTGGTAAGAAAAGCGCGGCGATGAATTTGAAGTGCAGAATGAAGATGGTTCTGTATGCTTAGCTTTCTAGATACTGTAAAAAAAGGTTGAGTTAACAGCTTTTTTGGTCCGATGATACTTTTTTTGTCATAATCTAGTACGTTGGGACATAACGTAGTAATAGTTTTCCTACAAAGATGACATTAAAAAAGTTTGATGTTTAATTTTAATGCTGTATTAGAATCGTTTATAATTTGGTTAGGTAGAGAAAGAAGCTGTTAAACTAAAGGCGAACGTTCATGTACATTTTAAAATGGCTTATGAAAGTTACGGGAGTTAATCTTGGGTTACTTGGAGTTAATCTTGGGTCGCCCAGTCCCAGAAACAGCTCCGAGCTCTTCTACCTTTCCGTTTTTACTTTATGGTAATTTCTTTGGTTTATATTTATAAACAGTATTGTTATGTCGCAGTTGGCGGGGAATTGCGTAGACGTGGCAAGCGACGTCGAAAGGGCAGGGCAGGTTGGGAGCGATCGCTTAACGTCAGCGGGACTCGCAGCTCAGGCGCAACAAGACCCTGAAACTCAAGTTAGTGTTACAGAAATTTTCTTTAAATATCTATGTTATTTTGTACCCACCTTCTTTTAAATCGTATTTATACAATAATTATGTTAACAATTTATCCTGTAAATTAATATATTCATAAGAAATGGTTAAATATACGTATGATATATGATACGTTTAGATCGCAGGTATAGTTACGGACTCTCAGAACCCAAGCTCAAGAGGCTCCATCGCCCAAGTGGCCGAAGATGATATAGTCCTGTATATATATATATATATATATATATATATATATATATATATATATATATATATATATATATATATATATATATATATATATATATATATATATATATATATATATATATATATATATATATATATATATATATATATATATATATATATATATATATATATATATATATATAATATATATATATATATATATATATATATATATATATATATATATATATATATATATATATATATATATATATATATATATATATATATATATATATATATATATATATATATATATATATATATATATATATATATATATATATATATATATATATATATATATATATATATATATATATATATATATATATATATATATATATAAATTTGCATAGGACCCAAAAAAAACCAAATCTTTAAAATATTTTATTAAAAATTACAATTTAAATTATTAACTAAAATGGTAACTGCTTGCTCGATGTGAGAAAACAAGAGTGAATTAATTATTTTAATTTTAAAACTAACATGAACTAAAACAATGGATGAAAAATGACACTACGTTTTACATTTCTTGCTGTTACAATTCTTAGATTTGATGGAATGTAGTAAACAAGTTACGCGAAATCTGGCTAAGCGATTCCCGGGTAGTGTGGGAACGTAACACCTCCCTCCTGAAGAACAGCACCTATTCAGTGTCCTTGGATCTCGAATAGTGCTGGAGTATATGTTCCAGCTTCTTTCTTCGATATTTCCCTTGCTGTTGATGCTTTTCGTTTAAGAATTTTCTTATGAATTTTAGCAACTATAATGAAGATAGTTATTATAGTTACCGCCAAAATTATACCATATAGCGGAATTGTTATATGATAAAGGCTATCAGATGTTATAGATATTTTTGAAATAGATTGTTGTGCGGGGTTTTTTCTATTTGCTTCAAGGATGTCCACAGATTATTTATGCAGATTAGTCTAATATTTTCCCAAATGGCGTCAATATGGCTGTTTAATATCCAATTATATAGCTATTTCTACTATTAAGTAAGAATTATATGTAAATTAAATTCATATTTGAATTATTAATATATTTATAAATTTCTTGAAGCCACAAGGCCACCTCTAATTATAATTCACTCACTTATTATTCTGTCTTTTATAATTGGTATGTTTATGATTTAATTATGAATAGTAAAATCAAAAGAGTACAAATGTAATTTAAGAAAAATAATTGTAAAACTATTTTATTATTGCAAGAATAGTACGCAATAGGTGTTTAAGTATTCAGTTTGTCTAAATGCTGTTTTTAAAAAAAAAATTAACAAAAACTAAACACGCAAGTCCCCTCTGCATATTGACTTGACGTCACTTAGTGTACACACGGCTTTTGTCTAAATTCCAAGTGACAATATTAAAATGTTTATTCTTTAGCGTGTTATTGGGAATAGTTGCCATGAGATCGTAGAATTTTCAGAACAAAGTAGTAATTTTAGTTGGTCTGTACTGATAAGACGTGGCCATAATATTTTTTAAATGAGCGGAAGCAAGAGTTGAACTTAACCAACATACGTACTTAGGTAGCTAGATAGAACATATATAGATAAAGATAAAAAATATCACCATTCTACAAACCTTAGTATCAAATTCCGTTTCAATAGACTCTTCATCGACATCTCTATGCAAATACTTCAAAATATCATCGTCAAGGAAGGAATCTGTCTTTCTAACGACACCCGCCTTGATGACTGGCAGGACTATATCATCTTCGGCCACTTGGGCGATGGAGCCTCTTGAGCTTGGGTTCTGAGAGTCCGTAACTATACCTGCGATCTAAACGTATCATATATCATACGTATATTTAACCATTTCTTATGAATATATTAATTTACAGGATAAATTGTTAACATAATTATTGTATAAATACGATCTAAAAAGAAGGTGGCTACAAAATAACATAGATATTTAAAGAAAATTTCTGTAACACTAACTTGAGTTTCAGGGTCTTGTTGCGCCTGAGCTGCGAGTCCCGCTGACGTTAAGCGATCGCTCCCACCTGCCCTGCCCTTTCGACGTCGCTTGCCACGTCTACGCAATTCCCCGCCAACTGCGACATAACAATACTGTTTATAAATATAAACCAAAGAAATTACCATAAAGTAAAAACGGAAAGGTAGAAGAGCTCGGAGCTGTTTCTGGGACTGGGCGACCCAAGATTAACTCCAAGTAACCCAAGATTAACTCCCGTAACTTTCATAAGCCATTTTAAAATGTACATGAACGTTCGCCTTTAGTTTAACAGCTTCTTTCTCTACCTAACCAAATTATAAACGATTCTAATACAGCATTAAAATTAAACATCAAACTTTTTTAATGTCATCTTTGTAGGAAAACTATTACTACGTTATGTCCCAACGTACTAGATTATGACAAAAAAAGTATCATCGGACAAAAAAAGCTGTTAACTCAACCTTTTTTTACAGTATCTAGAAAGCTAAGCATACAGAACCATCTTCATTCTGCACTTCAAATTCATCGCCGCGCTTTTTCTTACCAAAGCGTGGCAAGCGTGCAAATTACCCCAAATTACCCCCTATGTAGGTGTATGTCACGCACTCTGTCTATAAAAGCAATGATATAGCAAGTTATGTAGGTGTATGTATTTAAATTTAATTGTTACAATATATATATATATATATATATATATATATATATATATATATATATATATATATATATATATATATATATATATATATATATATATATATATATATATATATATATATATACCGGGAATCGTATCGATAACCATTGCTTACAATAAACTAAAAATTAGACGCTCTGCTTCTGAGCCACACCAAAACACCAAAAAAAATTACTGTGTGCATATAAAAGTATTACTGATTTACATAAGTTACCAATAAAGACGATGACATTCGACGATTTAAAAAAATAAATTAAATAGTCCCGAAGTTTGTTTTGCATATTAAATATCTATTTAACTTTAAGAAATATTATACATTACTGTACATAGAATAGTCCTCAAAAACGGATGCAGCTAGCAATAAAATTTAATTGAGGACAAAATAAAATCAAAGTATGCAGTTCAAAAAGGACGCATAATAATTGCTATCTTTATGCAGAGCGACCCTATCGTTCGAGCGTTTATAAAAATGCATCACTAATTAAGAAACATTTTGTACGGGCGTGTATAGCCAGTAGAGTCGGCATAGTCCTGGCCATTCGAGGGACCTACTACCTACCTACTGTGGATTTTCATTTTTCGCAGTTTTGAGTTATGAATTTTTAATGAGATCGCGAGAGATTATAAGTCAGAAGTCATTTCCCGGTGAAGGAGAAAAAAAAAACAGTGCCGTTTGTTCGAGTCGGGACATAAAAAGCGCTGAACTTGTGGAAATAGAAAAAAGTAGAGCTACCTTGTGAATGAGACGTTCTTTTTGCTTGTTGTTTGTCTTTATGTAATTACGCTTGTTTTGTGGCCACGTTTTCATATCTACTTGAGGGTAATCCACATTCCGTTTTCGGGTTGTGTACCGCTTACCAGACTCTTATTTTCCGGCTCTAGGGCTTCGTAGATTCAAAAGCATTGTTTGATGGCTACATAATTATTGTAGAATTGCAAGAGTTTTACGATGTTGCCTGTCCGAAAATATGGGTATACTTCAAAGTTGTTTTCGTCGTGTCGTAAAGCGTCAATTGTTACTTCTACACTTCAAATGTGTCGGCATTGTTGAACCACCTGATGGTGACTGGTTCTGTCCCGAATGCAGTAAATTAGATGCAATCAAGAAGGTTAGTATTTGAATAGTCACTATAGAATATAATTTCACAATACATAAGCATATTACTTTATTATACTGTTGATAACTAATTAAATAATTTTTAATAAAATATTTTAAAGATTTGGTTTTTTTTGGGTCCTACGCAAATTTATACATATTTATATATATATATATATATATATATATATATATATATATATATATATATATATATATATATATATATATATATATATATATATATATATATATATATGTATGTATATATATATATATAGAGAGAGAGAGGGTGTCTAGCCAATTATCTGTCCGATATTTGGTTTCCGGCATACGGGTACGCGACCCCGGGACCTCAAACCACCACTTTCATAACCCGATCCGAATCTTTCTGCCTCTTATTCCCTTTCCTTTCTTGATTTCTCCCAGTAATGGGTTTGGAGGTCAGATGGCAATCGCTCCACTAAAAACCACTTCGCCACTCATATGGACCGATTTGACAAAAAGCTGGGTATGGCTAGGGCGTCGCCGTTAAACGACGCGCAGGCACATCGCCCTACACCTGCGATAAGTGGGCAAGGGCTACCGTGTCAAGTACGGGCACGGCTAACGACGTCAGTACCCAGACGGAAACTCCGCTTTGCAACATGGAATATTGGCTCTCTAACCGGACGATGCAGAGAACTCGCAGATGTACTCATGAGACGTCGGGTCCAGTGTGCTTTCCTTCAGGAAACTCGCTGGAAGGGCAATAAGTCTCGTAACATCGGGCAGGGTTATACCGCCTTATATACACCTACGGGTCACCTACGGGCAAAAACGGTGTAGCGGTAGCGCTTTCTGAAGAGCTTCAGAATGGGCTTCTTGAAGTTGACCGTCGCTGCGACCGCTTGATGCGGGTAAAGGTACTGATCGAGGGCGTAATCACAAACTTAATCAGTGCTTATGCTCCCCAGACCTGTTGTAGCGCGGCTGAAAAGGAGACTTTCTGGGAGCAGTGTGAAGAGGACCTACTCGCTATACCGTCTACCGAAGCAATCTTAGTTGGGGGGGACTTGAACGGTCACGTGGGTAGGGTCGCTGAGGTGTATGAACGTGTTCACGGGGGTTTTGGATATGGTCTTCGCAATGCAGAGGGAGAAAATATTCTAAGAACCTGCATTGCGTCTGATCTGGCCATCGTGAACACTTTCTTCCAGAAGAAACCTCAGCACCTTATAACGTATAAGAACGGGTCCCACTCAACTCAAATTGATTATTTGCTGACTAGACGGTGTCATATAGGCAGGGTGACCAACTATAAGGTCATTCCCGGCGAAAGCCTGACGGCCCAACATCGTCTCCTTGTCATGGACTATAATGTTACTCCGAAAAAGAAAGTAGCCGAGAAACGCAAGCCTAGACTTAAGTGGTGGTTGTTGAATAGGCCGATGCTGACCGACTTCTTGGCGGAGGTGGAGAGTCAAAATCTACTGACTAACACCGAGACCGCTCAGACTGCATGGGATCGAGCTCATTCAGCAATCATTGCGGCGGGGAAGCGAGTTCTTGGTGTTACTAAGGGTGGGCGTGTCATCGACAGGGAGACATGGTGGTGGAATGACCAGGTGCAGGGGGTGATTCAGGAAAAGAAGGCTGCGTTTAAAGAGTGGCAGCATTCCAACTCTCCTGAAGACAGACTGGAGTACATTGCAGCGAAACGGGCCAGCAAAAGAGCTGTAGCCAGAGCCCGCAGAGAAAGTTTGTCGCCATTATACGATAAACTTGAAACTGTGGAGGGGCAGAAGCTCATATACAAACTGGCTCGTGCTCGAGATAAAGCGACGCAGGATATTACAAAATGTCTTTGCGTCAGAGATTCTCGGGGCACGTTGCTTTGTAGTCATGCCTCTGTGAAGGAGAGATGGAGAAGCTACTTTAAGGAGCTGCTGAACACTCAGCAGTCTTGTAGTCTTCCTCCTGAATTATATCCTAACCTCGGACTTGTTGCTCCAATAACCCGTGACGAAACTCGTAATTGTCTTCGACGCATGAAGAACGGAAAAGCGGTAGGACCTGACGACATCCCAATCGAGGCGTGGAAATCGTTGGGCTCTCTTGGTGTGCTTATACTTACTGACCTGTTTAACCGTATCTTGAATACTGGAAAGATGCCACATCAGCGGCGGCAAAGCTTTATTACCCCTATTTACAAAGGAAGGGGCAGTCTTCAAGATTGCGGTAGTTATAGGAGCATTAAGATGGCACACCATGAAGCTCTTCGAGCGCGTGATTGCCCTCAGGCTCCGCCGAGAGTGTATTGTCTCTGAGTGTCAATATGGATTTCAGCCAGGATCAGGCACTACGGACGCCATTTTTGCTCTCAGAATTTTGATGGAGGCAAACAGGGAAAAGAGGAGAGCTCTGCATGTGGCCTTTTTGGACCTGCAGAAGGCCTTTGACTGTGTGCCACGTCAGTGTATCTGATGGGCATTGCGATCCAAGGGGATCCCTGAAGCCTATATTGAGGTTATCAGAGATATGTACAACGACTCCGCTTCAGTGGTTAGGACCGCTGTTGGCGACACCAAGCCCTTCCCGGTTACTGTAGGGGTTCACCAGGGCTCAGCTCTTGGTCCGTTCTTATTCAATGTAGTGCTGGATACTGTCTCGGCTAACATCCAATGCCAGCCTCCGTGGCTGATGATGTATGCCGATGACATAGTACTCATCGATGAGAACCGACTGATGATGATATTTAATAAAAATTTATATTTTTTTTTAAGAGAAACATACAGTACAGTAAAATATTTTCAATATAAAACATAAAAAAAAACCAAAGACCAATTAAGTTTCCACGAATTACAACATTTTCTCACACATAAACAATTTCTTAAAATTGTACCTTGTAGGGATTAGGGAAGGCGGTCTTATACTATAGCAACTAAGTATGCATTCCTTCTAAGGCCCAAGCCCAATGATAATTTAACTTTAACTTTTGGTACAATGATTTTTATTGCCTTTATATGGGCAATAACAAGGTATTGATGGATATTGCCAAAAATTTTTTTTTTCAATTACGTGGCGAAAGATGTGTAGCATCCAATCGAACTTAACTTAGTTACTTTTTTAATTATCTTTGCGCAGTAAAATAATAAATAAATATAGCATAAAGAAGTTCTTACAGTAGTGTTTAAAAGACTGAATAAAAACATGCAAAAACAAAGATTTGACAAATATTTGAAAAATAAAGGCAAAACGTCAAATCATCAAATCATCGGCAAAACGAAGGTATGTAAGGTTCACGCCGTTGATGTTTATGCCGTATTTTTTCCAATCCAGAGCTGGGAGAAGAAGAAGCTTACAAATATCCTCCAACGTGGCAGTGAACCGTTTCGAGAAAATAACATCTCCCTGTCTCACACCACGCTGTAGCTCTATAGGATTAGAGTTCTGGTTCTGTAATCGGACCGACATAATGGCGTTTTCGTATAAATACCTTAACACTTCGTTGTACCTGTAGTCTACTTGGCACCTTTGGAGAGACTGCAGCACTGCCCAAGTCTCGATCGAAACAAAGGCTTTCTCATAGTCCACGAACGCCAAGCAAAGTGGCAAGTTATATTTTTCGGACTTCTGTATAATTTGCTGCAGCGTATGAGTGTAATCTATGGTGCTATAGCCTTTTTGGAAACCGGCTTGTTCGAGAGGTTGGAAGTCGTCAAACCTGCTGGCGAGACGATTCGTGATGACTCTTGAAAACAACTTGTAAACGTGGCTCAAAAGCGAGATTGGTCTATAGTTCTTTGAGAGAGTTTTATCACCATTTTTGAAAAACAGAACAACCTCGCCTTCACTCCATGCTTTCGGCGTTTTCCCTTCAAGAATGACGGAATTAAAGAGGTTGTAGAGGTCTTTAAGTATCGGCCTGCCGTCCGCTCTCAGAAGGTCTGTAGTAATTCCCTCTCTACCTGGCGCCTTGTTATTCTTAAGTTGTTTAAGAGCCATAATAATATCAGACAGGTTTAAATTTTTAAAATAATTTTAAAAATCTGTATTTTGGACTTAGAAAAATTTTTAAAAAATTTTTAAAAATCGAACCTGTGACTCTCGGTTGTGAATTTTGTCCTATCGTTGCGGGCACCTGTAATCAATCGTACAAAACAGTTTGAGCGAATTCGCGACGTATTTTCCGCGAATTTTCCGAATTTTGTGCCAAAAATAGGGTTTTTTGACTTTTTCAAAATCCCCCCGCACCCCACCCGGACTTGACATACCTTGATCGATAGGTCTTGAGGAGACCTATCCAACGACACCTCGATCTCGGAGATCGGATAAGTAGTTTCCGAAAAAGGAAAAAATTTCAGAACCGAGGTTACCTAAGCTCTGTAACTAACGCGATATTGATCCGACTTCGAATCAATAAAAACCTAACTTTTTGGCATCCAATCTCAAAATTTTTTGCACATTTGTCTTTATATAGTATATTAGGTACTATATACACCAAAAAAGTAAATAAAAATAATATTTTAAAAATCTGTATTTTGGACTTAGAAAAAATTTCTAAAAATTCTTAAAAATCGAACCTGTGACTCTCGGTTGCGAAACTTGTCCTATCGTTGCGGGCACCTGTTTGCAATCGTACAAAACGGTTTGAGTGAATTCGCGACGTATTTTCCGCGAATTTTCCGAATTTTGTGCCAAAAATAGGGTTTTTTGACTTTTTCAAAATCCCCCCGCACCCCACCCGGACTTGACATACCTTGATCGATAGGTCTTGAGGAGACCTATCCAACGACACCTCGATCTCGGAGATCGGATAAGTAGTTTCCGAAAAAAGCTTAGTAAGCTTGGTTCTGGGATCTTTAGCCAAGATATCAACTGGTGCTAGCGTGAAGTACAATTTTTCATAGAAACTCTCTATCTCCCTCAATATTTCAGACCTACTCGAAATAATGCTACCGTCATCAGTTTTCAGCCTCGTCAGTTGGCTTTGCCCAATAGACAAATATTTTGCGAACACTCTAGAGCCATGGTTTCGATCGCTTTGATACGATTTGTATTAAGTCGGCGAAGGCCGCGTGTTAAGGGACTTAGAAATCTGCCCGTTTAGCTTCTTATAACGATTGGCATCTTCTGAGTCGTGTAGCTTCATCTCCCGTCTCTGTTCCATGAGTCCGAGTGTCTCGTCTAAGAGTGTCTTTATTTTGGTACGGTGGATACTAAAAATCTTCGACCCTACTGTAGGGATTGTATCCACCATCTTGTTGTTTAAATTGTCCACATCTACGCTGTCCTCAAGAGCTTCGAAGCGATTTTGAAGTTTGAGTTGAAAGCTCTCAGAGTTTTGGATCTGGGTGGGTACTGGTCAGAGCGTAGACTTTATCATTCGAGACCTTTCTAGCTTAATGTTAATATTCAACGTGCCTCGAACAAGTCGGTGATCGCTTCCTGTTTTAACGTCATTGATCACAGGGACATCATTGAATATTTGCTTCTTCGTCAACATGACAAAATCTATCTCGTTTTTGACATTACCATCTGGACTCATCCGGGTCCACTTCTGATGTTGAGGTTTCCTGAAGAAGGAATTCATCATGTAGAGACCCTTCCTCTTCATGAAATCGATCAACAATTGGCCTCTGGCGTTCCGTTGCCCAATTCCAAATTGTCCCATTCTTAACTCGCCGCCGCAACATTTCCCGAACATTGCGTTGAAGTCCCCCATCACAACTGTATAGTGCGTTTTGTAGCTATGTATGGCTTTAGAAATATCGTCATATATACTCTACTTTGTCATCTGGGTGTGCCGAGGTCGGAGCGTAGACCTGTATGACATTCAACAATATCGTTTGAATAATCTGAGTATCAGGTTCGCTACCCTATTCGTCACACTTCCGACAGTAACCACGTTATTGACGAGGATTTTGTGGACGATATATCCGACACCACCTAGAGACTGTTGGTCACCCTCCCGGTAGTATAGCAAGTTACCGGAATTCAGGATTACCGTGTCCTTACCCTCTCTGCGGATTTCAGATAGCCCAATAATATCCCAATGTAACTTACTAACAGCTTCTTTCAACTCTGCGTCTTCGCGTCGTCCAAACTTCGCGTCGGTCCTCAGTGTGCGCGTGTTATATATATAATTTTTCGCACTCCTTGCTTCCTTGTTACCATAGGTAGGGATAGCAGGGCTGCCGGGGACTAGGGGCCGTTTCTGTATGCGCTTGCTCATGAGGGGTATTTGCCATAATCGCCACGCTTGGCTGGCGATTGCCAACCCGCATGGTTGGCGATTGCAGTTTGGCCTAGATTTCAGGAAAAGCTGTTGCCTTTCTCCTGCTGGCTGTATTCCCTTAGTCGCCTTTTACGACACCCCCGGGACGAGATGAGGTGGTGCTATGCTACGCCGGCATCCACACGGCATACTCTATACAATTGTTTAATATAGTCGCGAGGTGAGGAGCAATAGCATCTATTGTATAGCTGATTAGTTTGTGGCAGTACACAATGCAGTTCTGGTACTGACGCTGTTATATGGCAGTGAAACGTGAGTATTTCAGAAGAAGAATCTAAATTAAATAATCTAAATTCATTGTTGCGATTCTATCCGAAACGAGGTTATCCGGAAAAGAACCAGAGTTACCGACATCGCTCGCAGGATAAGTACGCTGAAGTGGCAGTGGGCTGGACACATCTGTCGAAGAACCGATGGCCGTTGGAGTAGACGAGTTCTAGAGTGGAGACCGCGAATTGGCAAACGGAGTATAGGGCGCCCTCCAGCTCGATGGACCGACGACCTAAAAAAGGTAGCCGGCTCTGACTAGATGCGGAAGGCGGAGGATCGGGATCTCTGGCGCACCCTAGGGGAGGCCTATGTCCAGCAGTGGACAGTAATAGGCTGATTTGATGATGGGTGATTCTCAGATAGCCGTGATTTTTTATGTCTAGTACTTTTTTTATTGTTCAACATGATTCATTTTGATAAAATAATTACAAATACAATAAATTCGATTGTATTTTACCGTTGACATTGTTTATTAAAACATAAGTATTCATGGATCATGAATAACTTACAGAAATACACCCAAAATGTCAGTACCGTGGCATGTCTGATTTTTGTTTTTCAAACTAAACTTATAAATTTCTATAAAGACTCATTTTACAATCTAAAGTTTAGCTTTTATTACTAAAATATATTGTATATTCTATCAAATTATGATAAGTCATAAAATTACATGTCAGTACCATGGTATTGAAGTTTACGCGTGTGAATACAGTGTTTATGTCAATTATACTGAATGTATATTTAATTTAACGTGTAGAATCGAAAATATTTGCATAATTATTTTAATTATGTCTAAGTAATTAAATTAAGTTAATTAAGCATTCAAATGTCAGTACCGTGGATGTCAGTACCATGGTAAAAATAATATATAACATTTAAATTCATATTTCCTTGATGTTTTAATTTATTATTATTATTGTTTTTTGAGTTTAAAATTGTTAAAAATTTTAATTAATTTCATTAATTAACTTAAGTTAAACTTCGTTTTATTCTAAGACTATTATAAACATTGTTATTTTAATTCTACTATCAATAAATTCCAAAGATTGTTGAAATCAAGAAAAAAATACCTAAATGTCTCTGTATGATCATCGAACACTTTTACTTTATCATTTGTTTCATTATTTTAAGATATTAAAAAGATTTAGGCAAGTATTTTGAATATTTTACTTAGATGTCAGTACCGTGGCATTCAAATTCTCAATTTTTGTTCTAATTTCTGATCCATTGGGGCTGTAGTAGGACTACGTTACAGGCTTATTTCTGAGCATAATAAAGGGCCAATAGAACCCAAAACACAAGTTTTGGAACATTTTTAATTTTCAAAAATTTTGAGTCGTAACAATCACAGTTATCTAAGAATCACATATATATATATATATATATATATATATATATATATATATATATATATATATATATATATATATATATATATATATATATATATATATATATATATATATATATATATATATATATATATATATATATATATATATATATATATATATATATATATATACAAAAAGGCAACTTAGTTTAAATTCCAAGGTCCTGGCAAAGATGTATTAAACTAAACTTGGCTTAATTAACCTAAGGTTAAATAGTAGGAACAAAGAATTGCAAGCAATTTTGGATTAACCCCCCCTTAAATATATAATTGCTTGCAATTCTTTGTTCTTACTATTTAACCTTAAGTTAATTAAGCCAAGTTTAGTTTAATACATCTTTTGCGAGGACCTTGGAATTAAAACTTAGTTTTAATTCCAAGGTCCTGGCAAAAGATGTTATCTAAGAATCACAGATATATATATATATATATATATATATATATATATATATATATATATATATATATATATATATATATATATATATATATATATATATATATATATATATATATACAAAAAGGCAACTTAGTTTAAATTCCAAGGTCCTGGCAAAAGATGTATTAAACTAAACTTGGCTTAATTAACCTAAGGTTAAATAGTAGGAACAAAGAATTGCAAGCAATTTTGGATTAACCCCCCCTTAAATATATAATTGCTTGCAATTCTTTGTTCTTACTATTTAACCTTAAGTTAATTAAGCCAAGTTTAGTTTAATACATCTTTTGCGAGGACCTTGGAATTAAAACTTAGTTTTAATTCCAAGGTTCTGGCAAAAGATGTATTAAACTAAACTTGGCTTAATTAACCTAAGGTTAAATAGTAGGAACAAAGAATTGCAAGCAATTTTGGATTAATCCCCCCCCTCCCCCCTACCCTTTGGTCTGGCCAGGCCTCTCATTTTAGGTCGCTCTAAGAACTACCTTTGGATTAACCTGACGGATGCGCGGCAGACGACAGAGTCATTGCCCCAGCTCGATTACCGGCTTTCCAGAATCCTGCTGGTTGCCCAAACCACATTTAAAGTGTAGCGGGGCCCTCACTCGACACGGTTCATTTAACAAACATCTCTCTACTATAGATGTTCCTGACAGCGTGTTATATCATTAGTGTGGATAGATAATTTGAAAATAACACAAAATGTATACGTGTATAATTAATACACACAAACAATTCGATGGTGACACATGAAACGCAAGGTAAAACCTACAAGTTAGTTGTAGGTAAGGCAAAGTGTTAAGGCAACCATTACCCAGTACGAAGCAATATAATTTTACTATAAATATAGCAGGTTATGTTATTGTGGTTCATTGCCATTATAAATGTTACGAGTAAAACAAGGTTTACACAGCGTTTGTGCGCGTTTTATTCACACACCGGTGGCAGAATGTTACTATGGACAGTCTGTTTTTATAACTGGAGCCACTGGATTTCTTGGCAAGGTACGCTTTATTTATTTAAATAATAATCCAACCGGGAACGGTATATCTAAAAATGTAATAATTCTTCATTTTTTTTTTGTTTGGTGCATATAATGTGTGGGAGTGCCGAAAAGGTTGTGGCTTATGTACTTTCTGGTGAAATAATTAGTCTATAATAATTATCTTATAATAGAAAAATATTTAATTTCAAATATTAAAGAAGATCTGTATATGTTAATACGAGAAGCAAAAACTTTAGACTTCATTTTAACAAAATTTGAAAAAAAAAATATACATTTAGTTTATGTGTGTGAGAAGTGCAGAACTAATATTTTTCAATGACAATAACAACTTTTTAAAAGCATTAAGTTCAATTTTAAAAGTTTTGAAGTACATATTAAATCAATAAATAAAACATTACATACACTACCATATGTTTAACAACATAACTTTTGTATAAAGTGACATACAAGTTGCTATGGCAACGAGTATTTCTCGCGTTACTAGTTAATACTTTATGTAGGTAATTGATAGAGAAGATCTGATACACCACTCCATTTAAAAAAAAAATATTATTGTCAACTCACTATATATGACAGACACGATAGAGAGAGATAACCCAATATATATACTAGTGTCAAAACATTCCGTTCTCTATTTTCCACCTGAATTCGAGACAATGCGTGCTGAGTAGCTTAACTCAATGGAGCGCATGGTCTTACCACAGCAGAGAAGTAAAAAAGGCATTCCCCCGAGAGGGTATCGTACTCATAAATATATCGCGTTTATGGTTGCATCTATAAAATTAATTTATATATAAATGAAAACCAATTGTCTCATATTTTTGAATCTTGATCGTTACTGTGAAATTTTATTTTCCTTATAATTATATATTCTTTTTTTTTGTCAGTAAGTTTTTGTGTAATTTGTGTATTTTAATCATATTTTTTTAATTATAAAATGAATTAGTTACTAATAAGATTACAATTAGGTGAAGAATATTTGTTGTATTCTCATTATTTTCAAGAGTATAGTAAAAAATGTCCGGCAAGTGCATGACGGACTTCGATTCATAATAATAATACTTTATTGCATAATAAATACTTTATTGCATACTTTATTGCATAATACTTTATTGCATAATTATATGTAAGAGTAAATGTGCAATGGCGGCCTTCTTATCGCAGAAAGCGATCTCTTCCAGGCAACCATTATAATTAATATTGATATTGGATCAGTAGTACAAGTGCAGTACCAAACATATAAAGGTATATATTATACACCTACTATATACCATTATATGTTTGTATAAGTCAACATAATCCAACGAGAACTATAACTTCAATATAAGTATAATTTAAGTTGAAATCTTAGATTTCCGACATATTTCACGTATGTAACCGTAAGTTTGTAAGAATTTGTAGAATTTTATTATACATGCGCATACCTTGGGACATACACGATTTACCTTCTGAAGGTGAAAACTAGGTATAAGCTTATTTTTACTCTTTGTATTTATTCCCGCTTTATTAAAAACTTTTCGCAAAGAATCCTGAGCTCTGCCATGCTGTAAATAGCCCACACTGCTCTTTTCTGAATTATAAATATTGATTCAATATCTGCAGCATTGCCCCAAAGCAATATTCCATAGGACAAGATGCAACTGCTGATGAATAACTGAAATAAACGATTCAAGGAGTATTATCATCTGTAAGCTGTATCATTTTTCTTATAACTTTTGTAAGCAGCAGAGCTTAGTCTACTCGTAGGAAAGACATATGGGTGCCACATTAAAGTCTCGAATCCAGAATTATTTATAAAACACTGCAGAGTCAGAGAAATTAAGAATTTTACTATTGAGACTTAGGTAGAGCTGCTGTGTCTTAACATTGGGCATAGTAAATTCTATACATTTTGTATTTTTCACGTTCAATAATAAATTATTAGCAGTATACCAGTGAAGAATCTGCAATAGTGCACTATTCGATTCGTCAAAATCATCCATCCATAAATTATACAATATCGCATAAATTCTTAGTAAAAAAAAAGTAAGATCATTTATATATACTAAAAATAAGAAAGGCCCCAAAATTGATCCTTGTGGCACACCCATCTGTAAACAACAACTGGACAACTTCAAATAATCTTATAAGGGACTTTAAAAACTGTTCTGTTCTGTTCTTAAGTAATTCCGTTTCGAGCGTGCCAGTTAAGCACAATACACTTCGTCAATGTTATGTTTAACGGAGAACACACTAAGGAGATTTTACGGAAAAAAGAGACGACATTTTATAAAAGAAGGCAGAATGAATAATATGATATGAATAATATAATATGAGTAAGTTAAAGTTTATAATGTAAATTATTTTTTACTTTTTATTATAGATTGCATTTAAGGTATATTATTAATTGATTGCGTGACACAAAGGGCGGTATTGTGTTTATCAGTCTATGTGGTCTCAATTGTGGGACAGTGGGTCGGTGCTTGACCGAGCACTAAAGAAGAGATGACATCTGGCCCATTTGGATACGGAGTTCGTGGAACAGCTTTTTTGCTTAACTTAATAATACGACGGTCAGCAATGTAGTTCCTTGGTCACCCAAAGTCAAATTTAAAACAAAGAGAGCACCCACGAAATCGGCTCTCTATTTTGTCATATGGACCAGGAAGTGTGACACGACGACACCCAAGTGCCCAGCTGAAGTTTCCCAGTACAGCCTTTGAGAGCACCCAGAGCTCTGACAAAGAATATCAAGTCCATATTATAGATCTTTTAAAGTCCTTTTAAAAATATTTTTAATTTCTTAAAATGTTAATTAAACAAATTTAACTTATTTTTATCGCTCTTTGAAAATAAATTTAAATCACCAATTTCTAACTTGAATAGAAAAATCCCCAATGGCTAATGATGGAAATGTGCACACGGCAAGATATAGCTTGTATATTTAAATAAGTCGCCTTATTTTTTACATATTCTTAATTTTAGGATTTCTTACAGTGTTTGTTTTTAGTGGGCATTCATAATGAGATTTACTCTCCTATATATTATTAACATTTTTTAAAATGTTATTTACATACTAGGGAAAGGAGCTTGTTTAGAAACGTATAAAAATCGTAGTGAGATTCAAACTCGCATCTCTATTCAAGAAGCACGGTTTGTATCCGGCTATATTCTATTTCTATTCTTCTATTCTATTTCTATTCTATTCTTTTTTCTAATACGCTTGTTACAAATCAGTTTTATAGTTATTATCTTCGCAAGGATTCTAATAATGAAGAATTAAGGTATCCAAAGATTATTTCTTAGAATGATCATCACATAATGTTTATTCATCAGCTAAAATATTTAGAATTCATATGTTTCTATATTCTTCATATTTTCAAAAACCATAAGAATTACATTTTGCATTTGCATTTTTCTGTTCTACATTTTGCAGCCATCTAAAATACTTTCACTTGTTTTCATCGTATTTCATGACATATTCTTAAGCTGTTGCCAATCCAGATAATAGAAACACCTATAGAAAATATAATTTACAGACGACCTTGGCACAGAGGGTCAATTCTATTGTAATTACGATCAATTTTTGTGAGCTCCATCACCAGGTAACTGATAAAAGACTAAATTAAATAGCTTAAAAATCTAAAATATGTAATTTATATGATTATTTCCTTTTCTTTATCCCCGGATAATACATCTAGTTATGCCAATGGCAAATACTTGTTGAACGATAATTGCGTCCAGATTATACAAGGACATCAATTAAAACAGTCTATTTTACAATCTTCACAAGATATAATTACATTATGTCACAAACTACAATGTTATTATGTTTTTATATTCCATTAAGTAGAAATCATTTATTAAATATAGTAAAAATGCCATCGTGGTGAAACGATGACAGATAGATGTATATTTTACGTTTCGCCTTAGCTAGGTTAGAGATAAAATAGTAATTATAGCAAAAAAAACATATAAAAAAATAATTACATTTAAGGACTTCATATTTAGAGCACAAAATAATGCATGAATAAAACAAAAATAAGTAAATAATTAGGGACTAAAACAAATTAAATACTATATATACATATAAATGTATATAAATACAAACATACCTACACTTGCAATATTAAGTTCCTGTATGATAGAACAAGGCATGAAGCAAAAGTAGTATTTAGTCCACCTGGCTGTCATTGTCCCATTTGCAAAACTCCAATGATAAAGTCACAAATCGTTTTTTTAACGTCATATTTGTTTCCCAGGTGCTGCTAGAAAAATTATTATATAGCTGCCCCGGGATAAACAAAGTTTACATTTTGGTCCGAGAGAATCAAGAAAATAACGTTCACAAAAGAATTGAAAAAATTTTGGAGCAACCGGTAAATATAGTACACAAATTTTATAATAAATGTAACTTTTAAAGAGGGCGGCTAAAAGAACTTTAGATTAGATAGTTATTATCATTATGTTTCTATTCAATTTTTTTTGGATTCTGTCCATCATAGGGAGAACACTAAAAATACCATAAAAATACCATCATAAAATAGGAGCGTTTATGATTTTCCCTAGAATTATGAAATTTGGCCATTATCCGAAAATTTTAATTTATATATACCCGCAAATATATCAAAGAAAAAAAACCTATTAGACTTAACTGTCTTTAATTTTATACAAAAGTTATGCAGTCGCTCGCAAATTTAAGTTTGTCAACTGTTATGATATACTTGTTGAGTTATGAAGCTGTTACGGAATTCTTTCGCTTGACCGATTTCTTATAATAATGTTCTGTTCCATTCTAAGGTGATGGCTTTTATAATAACGTATAAATTATATTTATCACTCAAAAAGAAATGATGAAACAACTAAGTAATGCTTATCATTTTCTAAGCTATTCAATAGACTAAAGAGCAATTACCCACACGCTATTCAAAAGATTGTACCCATAGCGGGCGATGTCTCTCAACCTGAAATGGGAATAAAAAATGAAGACATTCAAATATTACATGAAAAGGTAAGCCTAAAACCACTCAACAAGTACTAGTATAAATTTTAAGTATTTTAAATTAAACGTTACTATTCATTGAAGGATTTTAAGCACAAAGCAAAAGCTTGTTCAATAGGTACTATGTCGAAATTATTATACAACATTTTCACCAATGCCATCTCTGTATGGACGTCAGAGAAGGCTATATACCTAAAATATATGTTAGGGAAAGAAAACATTAAATTTGTGCAACAAAATGCAATTGTAAATGTATTATTTAAGTGTAAATACAATTTCTTGCTGTCCTGGTCTTCCTGGCAAGGCAAGTCTTCTAGCATCATGAGAAAAAATTATGTTCTTATCGGTTTCTGACGACAAGAAATTGGTAAAAATAGCGTCTTCTATCGTTATTTTCTTGCTAAGCTAAAAACTTCCTAAGAAGTTAGTAAAAACAAAAAATATTACCATAAATTTCAGGTCTCCATAGTCTTCCATTCAGCTGCAACAGTTAAATTCAACGAACCTTTGGATGTTTCTATGAATGTTAACGTAACTGGTACACAACGTGTCCTCAATCTTTGTCACAGTATGAAAAATATAAAGGTATTTTTTGTTTAAAATGACAACTGATTTAGAACAGAATAATAAAATAAAATATTTTCATTACCTTCTAATAAAATTGAATATTACTGTGATAAGCTTATTTACTCTGACTATTAAGATTTCAATAAAGGCTTTTCGTTTGTAATTATGTCCAAAAATTCTATTTTTTAAATATACAAATCAAATAATTTATGTATACAATTTTTTATGGATCATAGATATACTTTATATAGACAACTGTGTAAAATTATGGTAAGAAGTATATTTTGTATCTTAAAAACAACTATTTACAGGCGTTTGTTCATGTATCAACAGCATTTGTTAATAAAAATAGCGACGTACTCGAAGAAAAGTTGATTAACTCACCAATTTCTGTCGCGAGACTACAAGATATTATTAAAGCTGGTATAACTGAAGAACAAGTTCAGGATCTACTAAGTTAGTATTTTCAAACAGAAATAAACGTAATTACAACGTGAAGCTATCGTAGAACAGCGGGATAGTGACTGCAATAAAACAGACAAGACTCGTTCAAACATGACATTTACTGTTAAATTTAATCATTATGTTTCTCTTTAATTGGCAATGAGTAACTTGGCTATAGAAAGTGGAGTATATGGTTCAGAAATCATGTAACATAAACACTTTCTGGTTTATTTAACTATTTATAAGTAGGAATAGCAAGGAGTGCTATTTCACAAGCGCATTTTTAGATAGCTATTTCACTAATATTTCACTTAGTCTAAGAAATACTGAAATTACAAAAGTCAAATAACTTGTGCTGAATATAAAAATAAAAATTCTCCGCTAACGGCAGCCATGACGTCCGGTAGTGTAATTATTTTTTAAAAAATTGTATTATTTCAGAGGGAAGACCAAATACTTATACATTTACCAAAGCTGTAGCAGAAAGTTGGGTGGCTGATAATCATGGCAATATACCCACGGCTGTTATCAGACCATCAGCAAGTAATATTATTTAATTTCACTTTATTATAGTAGTACTAGACTAGCAAATTAATTTTGTGCCCGTTAGTTTTGACTAGTGTAAATACTATTATATGAACTAGTGTAAATATGAACTAGTGTAAATATGAACTAGTGTAAATACTATTATATAAATTTGTACCCATACAGAAATAATGGTTTTTAAACAGTTAGAACCTTAGACTCCGCTTTGTCTAAAAAATTCTTGTATATTAATATAATATTTATATGTATATTTAATTAGAGTAATATTTCACATATTATAGTCGTATCATCATCATCACATACTAATTAAGAGTTTCCGAGGCTACTGCTGCCGGTAACAGAATTAAGAAGAAGAACAGAATGAACGATACCTTAGCTGCATTGTTGTGACGGCAAAACGTCAGTGTAATTACACGTTTGGCCGTATTCAATGCAGTTCTGGTGGTGATGCTGTAAAAAAGCTGTGAAACGTGGGTATCGCAGCAGAAGAATGAACGAAAAATGAATGCTGTGGAGATGGTATCTCTTCGGAGGACGCGGAGTTAGTTAAACTGATGGAGCGAAGAGATACACAGAGTTATGGGTACCAGCGAGGATGTCACGGTGCGAATGAAGAAGAACGAACTCAGATGGTTTGGGCACGTCGAGAGAATGAGTGTTGAAAGATTGGTAAAAAATATGTGAATATGATATGAAGGAAAAGTTAGTGATAAGAGAAGTCCTCGGTCGGAGACCTTTGCTAACACAATGTCAAAGATACTGGAGGAAGGTCATTTTAAAAGATTCTGGATGTATGAGGAGGTTAATAACAATGGATATTCCGTTCCCTCTGACTAACCCAAAATTTAAAGCTTGCAGCTAAGAAAAACTAAACTTGTGCGGAATTTAAAAAAAATAGTCTTATACTAATATTTAATTTTAACAGTAACATGCAGCATATCAGAACCCATTCCTGGTTGGTTGGACAATTGGTTTGCCGTAAATGCCATCTTAATGATGATAGGAAATGGATGGACCAGGTGTCTTCTGGCGAAGCCTGAGAACGTGTACGATTTCATACCTGTTGATTACGTGGCAAATCTAATGATAGTAGCTGCTGTTAGATGTAATAGGTAATATTTTTATATTTTAAGTATATCGTGTTAAAACACTTTACATTTATAAATATATAACTCAATTCTTATTCTTCGTCTACTATGAAAACATAATAAAGGGCTATGAAATTATTATATTAACACACTTTAGCCACCACCATGAGATTGCTGACATGTGGAATATCAATGCGATTGTCATTATACCGATTGCAATTTCAGTCGACGGCTTAATAAGGACACCTCGACCAACAATTAAGAGCTGCTACATGAAGATGCACTTTCTCTCCTCTTGCAAAACTTCTAAAATTTGTTTTACGACCGAAAGAGTTATTTTATAAATTTAAATGTTTTCTTTTTGTAAAGCATATGCCAAATTTGTTTATTACATATTTATTTATTTCAGTAAAAACGGCGTAGAAGTATTCAATTGTACCAGTAGTAGAGAGAATCCGTTGACCAGTCAACTTTTCGTCGATTCAATTGTTCAACACAGTATTGACCATAAAATATGTAAGTAGAGGAGTAGAGAGGCCGTCGTAGCGCAGCGGCACAACATCTGACTGTAAACACAATATCACTAGGTTCCCCCTCGTCTACCCTAATGTCATGTAAAAAAATTAATTAAACTTGGAATTCTTCCCTACATTCTTGTCATATTTACCACAAAAAACCTTAGTCATAAAATAATTCAAAAAACAAATACTTACTTATTCCTTGTACCATAAAACATATAGTTATCTATTCCAGAATATCAAAATTTCCAGTAAATAAATAATGTGTTATTAAATGCAGATTAAATTACTAAGTATACAATTATTAACTTTTCAGATGATTTTCCACCGCATGTCTACATAACTAGCTCTAAGATAAAATTGAATTTAGTAAAATTCTTGCTAGAAACGATTCCAGCAAACGTAGCTGATTTATATATCATAGTGAGAGGGGGAAAAGCTAGGTGTGTATTTATATTAAAACTACACTTGTTGTGTTATGTATATCCAAGTATGTTTGTATATATCTGTACGGAATCTGTACTGATGAAGAGGAATAAAAAGTTTACTCACCGTTAATACTACAATCAACACACACACCGTTATCACCCACACACCACTTTAAAATTACATGTATACAACATATGAGAAGTGAACACGATAATTAAAAAAATAGTTTTGTAAAGTCAACCACAGACATATAATATAAAATACAACGTGATAATAAAATTTATTATATTATTATTGTTATGAGCCTGTATCGTCCCACTGCAGGGCAAAGGTCTCTCAACCTCCTATTCATTTCTCGCGGTCCTGAGCTATTGTGTACCAGTCATTTAGTTAGTTGAAATCGACCCGATACCGCCGTGGTGGATTGCCGCATGGTCGCTTCCCAGTAGGGGTCCAATTGGTGGTGATTTTAGCACAGCAGTCATTAGACATACGGCAGACATGTCTTGCCCAGTCATATTTCGATTTTGCTAGTTGTGTGCTTGTTAGTTAATGCAATATGAGTTTTGGAGTCGAAAGTCGCAGTGTCGAATTTCTGACGCGGTCAGATAATTTCACACTTAGTATACTGCGCATAGAGCGCAGTATGCTAAGTGTGAAATTATCTGACCTCTCTGATACACCCCGAGGGCAATCCTCTGCGATTTGGACAAAGACCAAGACTTGGTCAAAGACCATATGTGACCATATGTTACGTTTTAGAACGATTGTAGGACCAATAGCTCATCCAAGAGCGTTCAGTGTTATCATACCGTTATTTGAAGGAAACTAACCGGTATTTTATATTGTAAATCTACACTATTTTCTATTCCGCCATAAAAACTGTTCACGTAGAAAGTCGTCTTGGTTTGATATTAAAGTACTTTTGTCTAGACATATTATATAAGTGATTAGCAAATAAATTAGAATCTTGTAATACATATGTAATATACTAAATAAATGATAAATACAAATAATAGCAATCTATTAACAATCTCATTATTAATATATGTGTATATATACCTGTATGTCTAATAAAATAATAACTTTGTCTACTTAGTACACCCGTTCCATTTTTCGTTTGTTCTTTCTGCCTGAAAGAGATCGTTCTCTTAGCGTTTGTCCCAAATATTGTCCCAAATATTTTTATTATCAAAATTGTATGGTGACTTTGTGTACAATAAATAATATTTTACTTTTTACTTTAACATCTTTCATGTATAATAAAGCACAAAAGTCGGTCTTGTTGCCAATCAACGATTTCATCGAGGTTGTCTTTTGATTATAATATTTATATTTCAATAATATACTAAATTATATATAATTATGTAAAAAATAACAATTATTTAATATTTTTTTCAGATATAAAAAAATACAACAAAAAATGAACCGAGTTCGAGGTTTCTTGGAATATTTCTCTAAGCACAACTGGAGCATGCCTGCAACCAGAACAATGACCCTAGCAAAAAGCTTATCACCGTCCGATAGAGGAACGTTCCCTTTCGATCCAAGGACTTTGAAATGGGACGAATACATAAGAATATATTGTGATGGAGTTAGAAAATATTTAATAAAAAAATAATTTACTTATTCATATAAAATAGTGCTTAAATGTAATTAAATACAATATTATTCGTCACGAATGATGATACTTTTAATGTATATAATATTTATAATAAAATAAACTAATCGTGAAAATATTTTTTTTTATTTATCGGCCCATTTATTTGTCGTTTAGCCGATAGGTCAAGCCTATATATCCCCAAGGGATAAAGGGACACTATGATGATGTGATGTGATGTGATGATATCTAAGGACTTCCCCAAGTTATTGGTTACTCTTATTATTTTTAAATATTATTTCACATTTAGATACTTCTAGAAAACGTATAAAAATGTTAAACCCCTTGAAACCATTTTAGGGCTCTGACCACTAAACCATACATTCTCAGAATGTATGGTTCAAATTCAAAAGTCAAATTCAAATTTTTATACATCACCTATATATATTATTATAAGATATTATCCCAAGATTTGGTGGTTGAGGGCCAAAAGAGTAGTCAAATGGAAAATATTATTGTCTAATTATTTTAACACAAGCTCACATTTTGTCTCTAGTAAAGGAATTTAAAAAAATGCTTTTTATCATTATTACTATATATTTTTAATTTATTCTATATATATATATATATATATATATATATATATATATATATATATATATATATATATATATATATATATATATATAATATATATATATATATATATATATATATATATATATATATATATATATATATATATATATATATATATATATATATATATATATATATATATATATATATATATATATATATATATATATATATATATATATATATATATATATATATATATATATATATATATATATATATATATATATATATATATACAATATCCCACAATATACAATGTTATAGGGTTACTTAATGGGAAACCAAGTGTAAGGATATCTGGGTTATTGTAATCTTGTATGCAAAATGTGTCTCTATATGTGCCGTATATATCGCCGTATCGCCTCCTAACTATAATATTCTTAAGGAGTTTACACCGTAGTTAACAAACAATTACCCGCTATAGTTGTTGGTGATTTTAATATTTCGTCATTGAAATGGGATTCTGATTATCATAACTTTGTTAATTTATTTATTTATCAAATATTATTAATTTATTATTTTACTCATATATTTATTAAGAAAGTCCGTTCTAATCAATGTCACTTTCCACCTTTAGTGACTCTGAATGGCGTTTCGTCAACTAATGCAATCAATCTGTTAATACGTGTATAATCATTCAAATTAAACAACGAATAAGCCGTTTAGAACCACACTGATGCCTTACACTTCAGAATTGTCAAATATTAGCATCCAGGTGCTGGAAATTATCGATGCACTAAAACGTATTGATACAAATAAAGGTGCTGGACCGGATAATATTTCTACTATTTTTGTTAAACAGCGTGCTGTTCATTTAGTCAAAGCTTTGCACTTATTATTTGATAAATCTTTATGTGTGGGTGAATGCCCATCTTTTTGGAAAATAGCTAAAGTAGTCCCTATTTTTAAAGCTGGTGATAAAAGGGAAGTATCGAATTATAGGCCAATTTGCATATTGTCAGTTTTTTCTAAAATATTCGAATCGTTAATTTGTCCGGTGCTTGTTTATAGAAAATCAACATGGGTTCGTCTAAAAGTGATAAGACGTGATTAGACTTCTCCGCTTATCACGGCTATTATCAGACCATCAGCAAGTAATATTATTTAATTTAACTTTATTATAGTAGTACTAGACTAGTAATTTATATTTTTGCCCATGCTTCAACTAAAAGTTTATTTTCATACATCTTATGTATTTTATAGTTTTGACAGACAGAAAGTAGTGTAAATAGCATTCTCTATTATATGCCCATATAGAGATAACGTGTTTTAAGCGGTGGAATCTAATTTCGTGTTTTACCGTAAATCTCAAAACTTCTTCATTGTAAATATGAGGTCCTAAAGTATAAAATTTTTGAAAAATAAGCAAATTTTACTAATAATTTCCTCTAAATTATATTGCTCAAGGAAAACCTCAGGAGATATCATTCCATATCTTGCCTGTAGGCAGAATACAATAAATATTAGGCGTTTATAAACTTATTGATATGGGTCAAGTACCACAATCAACTTATGTGTATGGAGATCAATGATAATTTAAGAGTATATTTTCTCTCTCTAAACATTGAAATAATAAAGATACTTAAGTAATAATTAGAAAAAATATAACGTTTAAAGTTAGTTTAATATCTTTGTTTATTCCAGTAAAAATGGCGTTGAAGTGTTCAATTGTACCAGTAGTAGAAAGAATCCGTTGACCAGTCAACTTTTCGTCGACTCAATTATTCAACACAGTATTGAACATAAAATATATAAGTAGAGGAGTAGAGGCCGTCATGGCGAAGTGGCACATCATCTCACTATAAACACGACGGTTGTGGGTCCGATTCCCACTTGGGGAGAATGAATTATTTTGATGTCCCTTATATCAATACAATATTTGACGTTGAGTTCTACTAAACAAAAAAATTAATTGTATAAAAGAAACATTAACTTATTCCTTGTACTATAAAACATATATTATATTGTATTTGTTAAGTGTTCTATTTATTTCTAAGGCGTCTTTTAATTAAAATTCTAAATATTATCAAAAATCTATTCTAGAATGTAACTATTTACAAAATTTCCAGTAAATAAATAATATACAATAACATACATACATACATACATACATATATACATATATACATACACACATATCTTTACGCTTTATTCTTAGCGGGGTAGTCAGAAAGAACGGAGCGCCAAACGCTGCGGTTACCTCATGCAGGGCATGAGGTATGCCGGGGCCACTGTCGCCTCGTCCACTGTCATTAACCTATTCATACATGCTCCTCATGCTTTTTACGTGACCTTCCTTCAGTATCTTCGACACTGTGTTTTCGAAGGTCAATCGAGGTCTTCCCTTACCTCTCTTACCATTCACTTTTGCTTCATATATACTTTTTACCATTCTTTCATTACTGATCATTGTCTCAACGTGCCCAAACCACCTGAGCACGTTCTTCTTCATTCTTACTATGACATCCTCGCTGATACCTACCATTCTGTGTATCTCTTCGTTGCAGAAGAGATCGTAACTCCACTGTATTCATCTTTTTTTCATTCTTCTGCAATACCCATATTTCACTGCCATCTGCATTTGGCACCAGAACTGCATTGTGTACGGGCAACCGTGCAGCTACACTGACGTTTTGCCGTCTCAACAATGCAGCTAAGACACCGTTCATTCTGTTACCGGCAGCAATATGCCTTTTCACATCAATTTTATATTTTCCATCTCTAGTTAACATACTTTCCAGATATACTAATACTTCATTCACTTGTTCTATTAAGTTTCCATTCACAAAAATCTTGCATTCCGTCCCTTCTTCGTATCTTTCAAATACGAGAACCTTCGTCTTACTTGCATTCAGGCTTAGACAATTATTTTCACACTTATCTTTCAGAATGGTGACAAATGCCTGCAATTGGCATTTTGATGACTCCATAAGTCATCGTATAAGCCAAGTCGTCATCTCCGTATAGCAAGCAATTTATCTTAAGTTACCCACTTTCACTCCCATGTCACTTTGTTACACTCCTTGGAGACTGTACTGTGAAACATATATTATATTATATTTCCTAAGGGTTGTATTATAATTAAAATTCTAAATATTATCAAAATCTATTCCAGAATATGAAAATTTTCTGTAAATAAATAATATATAATTAAATACACATTAAATTATTAAGTTCACTATTATTAACTTTTCAGACGATTTTCCACCGCATGTCTACATAACTAGCTCTAAGATAAAATTGAATTCAATAAAATTCTTGTTAGAAACAATTCCAGGAAACGAAGCTGATTTATATTTTACAATGAGAGGGGAAATAGAAAAAGCCAGGTGTGTTTCTATATTAAGATTGACAGCATAACAATAACGATAACTGTTTATTGTTATGTATGTATGTATATATCTAATAATTTACGTATGTGTGTATATATTTGGATGTGTTTATCTCTACTTCAAATAGCGTCGAATATTGAATAATCGTCGTCGACCTTCGTGGCGCAGAGGCACAGCATCTGCCTGTAAAAACGACGCCTTGTGGGTTCGATTTCTATTCGAACGAATTATGTACATCTTCGCCATGGCAAAAAGGCAAAGCGTGGTGTTGTGTTCCACCATTCAACAGCGGGAACGGAGTGTCCTAACACTAGCTTCCTACCCTGCTACGTGCGGGATACAGCGTAAAGCTTCTTTTCTCTCAAAGGTGACCTGGAAGAAATCGCTCTCTTATCGATAAAACTTGTATTGTACCAAATATTCGGTTTAAAGATTTTCATTCTCATTTCGACATAGTCATTTACATAAGAAAAAGCTATATTATTATATAAAGCAAATATTACAGCAGACATTAGTTAACAAATAACAGATTAATAAACACGAAGCAAATATAATACAAAGTATGAAATAAAGCAAAAAAATTATAATCGTCCAATGAGTTAAAATCCATGGTTTCAAATCTTAAGAAGTGAATAATCGCTAAGAATGAATGTTTAGCTTACATTTAAACTCACTTGCGACTTGCTATTTTTGATCAACGGTGGTAAACCAGAATCATTCCTTGAAAAGTTATCATTCTGTTCCCACACTTAGTTCGTATCTTCTGCAGTACAAGGTTGTTCGGTCGTCTCCCTATATACTTATGTTGCATGCCTTTCATTTTAAACGAGATTTCGGTGTGGACTTTTTTGTCTAAAATTTTCCGTATAAGTATGCATGTAGTGTAGTTGTATAGTTGCTTAATGTTCATCAATTTAGTGTCTTTGTATATTGTTATTGCGGTTGTTAGATATAGATAGTGAAAAAGTTGTTTAATTATTTTATTTTGTGATATTTGAAGTCGTTGTAAGTTAGTTTTAGAACCGCTACTCCATATTTCGATTAAATATAAACGGTGAGATTTTACTAGTGAGTTACTATATCATCAGACGGGCTTGATGTGGAAGATGCACATGTTTGACTTGACTGGAAAATTTGTTAAATACATAATCATTCTGACCACGCCAACTGAGGTAAGGGTCAAGTCTTATACCCAGGTATTTTTCTCTTTTTTTTTCTTGCAAGGGAAGTTCATTAGAAGTTAGGGGTTTATGATTTTTATATATATATTGAAGATTTTTTAGTGTTAAAAGTTAGCAAATTGCTTTGAAACCATCTATGCAATATACCTAGTGTCCGTGATAGATCAAAAAATTGTCATCAGAGTAAAGTGGAAGTTCTCCGTGTCGGTTTATTTCACAGATGTTATTAATATAAATCACGAAAAGTAAAGGTCTCAGAATGGAACCTTGAGGAATGCCGTAAGTTAATGGAGCTGGCTGGCTCTGGTATATTCCTACCTTGACAATTTGAGATCGATTTACAAGGTAATGTTTGAAAATTTTGAAAGCGGTATCTGATACACCACCACACTAATACATGCAAGTTTTTGTAGGAGGACTGACGAATCGATAAAAACCCCTAAAGTCATTTTTTAGTGTCAATATTACTTCTAATTTTTGTTGTGAGATGCAGTGCAGCGGAAAGTGTATTAGATTTGTGTGTAAAACCATACTGTTTGTGAAAAATAAAGCTTGTCTCATTAAGTTGATTTAATAATCTAGTAAATAGAATTTTTTCCAGTATTTTTGATATTACTGGCAGAACAAAAATTATTTAGCAGAACGAAAATTGGCCGGTAATTATTAGGATCTGTTTTTCTACCAGATTTATGGATAGGACATACTTTAGCAACTTTTAAGACCTCAGGGAACGTACCATCTAAGAGTATTTAGTTAAAGCTTAAAGTTAGTTGGTTTATAATATGATTTTCGATTGCTTTAATTGTTTTAGTGCTAATTTCATCTATGCCAGTGCTACAATTTTTATCAAGATCGTCTATTATTTTGGATATTTCACTTTCACTGTAAAATGTCAAGTCTGTTAGTCTTAAGGTGCAATTATTTGTATGAGGCAAAGTGTATACAGTGTTATTGTGAAAATTGTAAGGAATATAATATTTACAAGATTATGCCCTAATGTAGAAAAATTTTGTTTAAAGGAATTATAAACTGTAGTTGGTTCAGTAATTTGCAAATCGTTCACAATATTAGTTGGACACTTTGTTCATAAAGTCATTGAGTAAACTCCACATCATCTTTGGCTTTCGTAAGCATTTAGCAAATTGTTTATCATAGTGAATTTCTTTATTATTTTTAATTTATGCATCGTTTCATTTCTCATTATTTCAAATTCTGTTTTTAACTTATCATCGTTACGTTTTTTTTTAGTTTTATACATAGTTCAATGCGTTTCTGTATGTCTTGAATAATATCTTTATTTATCCAATCATCTTTAGAAGAGTTTCAAATTTTATTCTTTTTAACCTAACTTTTTTCAATATTATTAATATCAATATTGTGTATGGACTTGACTTGTACAATAAAGAGGTTTTTACCTTGACACTTTTAAAAACAAAGCACAATAGTAAGTCTTGTAGCCAATTAGCCATTTCATCAAGAGTACCTTCGGGTTGTGACCTTTGTGTATTAATTATATACTATATTATTTAAAATCGTGAAAAAATCAATATATATCTTTTTCAGATACAAGAAAATACGTCAAAACAATAATTTAGTTCGAAGTGTGTTGGAATACTTCTCTAAGCACAACTGGAGTATGCCCGCGACCAAAATGATGGCTCTAGCAAAAAGCTTATCACCGTCTGATAGAGAAACGTTCCCTTTCGATCCAAAGAGTTTTAAATGGGACGAATACATATATTGTGATGGAGTTAGAAAATATTTAATAAGCAAATAATTTACTTATTTTTATTAAATTGAACTTTAATGTAATTATATACAGTATTATTTGTCACGAATGACGATATTTTTAATGTATATAATATTTATTACAAAATACACTAATGTTGTTTTCTTTAAATAAAGGCTCCGATAAGTATCTAGAGATCAAGTCTGAAAATCCCCACGGGGTAAAGGGGCACTAAATCTAAGGCATTCCCCAAGTTATTGATTGTTTTAGTTATAAATATTATTCCACATAAAGTTAATAAATATTTCTAGAAAACTTATAAAAATTTGCAACCATTTTAAGGCTCTGACACATTCTGAGAAATCTCTCACAGGCTTAGTGGTCAAATTAAAATGTTTATACCTCGTCTATAGGTATAATTATAAGATATTATTCCAAGACTTGATGGTTCAGAGCCATTTAACAAAAGATCACATTTTTTTTGTAGGACAGGAATTTTCATAGAGATAGCTTTTTCTCATTATAAATTTGAATCCGCAATGTTGATATAAATTCAAAAAAATTATAAGCTCTTAGATTTTCACTATCCATATATTCTGATATTTGTATTAAACGCCGCTAAAACGCTTAAAATAACTTCGTCGCCTATACAGGAGCCACTTACACGACGAATTGTATTGCGCTCATCGGTTTGTAGCAAGATACACTTCATGTCGTTCAAAGCGAAACCAATCTGTAATCAAATAGGCGAATTATTTACATGAGATTGTATGATATAGGCAAGTTTTTTATTTAATAGAAATGTACAAAATAACAACGTAATGTCTATAATCTCTATAAATATATAAATAATAATCTTTACTTATAGGGAAAACGTGTTAAATCATTGCTTTTTTTTATAGAATAGTTATACTTAATAACCTATACCTATGCTATATCTTTACCTTTGATAAAGAAGAGCTTATTTTGATTGATTTGAAGTTTTCGATTTAATAAAATACATTATAATGTTACTGGAGTAAAGTGAAAAATAAAATCTCCTGATCTACTTTCTATAGAAATTGAAGTGGGAATATATACCTTACCTGTGTTTCTATGTATCCATTAAAATTGTCATTAGTTTCGAGTTCAAATGATTCACCGTACAAAAGTTTTGATTCGTCAATACTGGAACAATCTCCACACATCCAAGCGCCGTTCGAAAATACTGGCTGTTCATCTGAAATATATATATATATATATATATATATATATATATATATATATATATATATATATATATATATATATATATATATATATATATATATATATATATATATATATATATATATATATATATATATATATATATATATATATATATATATATAATTGTTATTGTCTTCATTAATTTCCACGCGGCATTGAGTTCCGCTACGTAACACGCAATATCTCAATCTCAAATATGTCAAGGAATTAAAGGGAAGACGAAAACAGAATGTGACCCTACATTATACTAGGCTCGCTCTCATATAGGCTCAATATATACTATATGAAAATGAAGTAAATGTTACAAATCAAATGTTTCAAGCATTTAAAATTTAACATGCGAAGTAACTTATATAAAAAAAAAGGTAAAATGTTTTTCCAAATTACAATATACCCAAAGGATAACTTAATAACATTCCCATATTATATTTAATTAACTTAGGTAACTATTAAAAACCTGCGGTTTCACCCGCTTATTTAAATTGCAAATCACACACATATACAACATGACTGAGGTAACTTTGACCGCAGGTAATGGAAGTTTTAAGCTTAAATCGAAACTTTCCATGTGAAGTAATTAAGCCTAGATACCTTCATCGATAAATAAACTATTCAATACAAAAAAAAAATCAATTCATATACGTAGTTCCTGTGATTAGCACTTTTAACCAAACAAGCTCTTCAACTGTATAATATAATTATAGATATACAAACGAATTTACCTTTAGTATCGGAAATTTCACTTTCTCTATTATCACCATTAAGACTATCGTAGAAATCATTAAAAAGATCATTAAACACTGTATCTATATCAACATCGTCATAATTTGATATTTCTGCACTCACACCAAGAATAAATAATACAGCTAGTGTTACTAAATTCTTAACCATTATTTAACACTTTAAATTCACTTTTAATACAATAAAAAAAAACAAATAATATTATTATTTTGTTATATTAAGTGTATAAAGACACTTTGAACACTTCCGCAACGCTACTAAATATATGTGATAGCAATTGCTCATAATGGTATCAAATATGTAGAAGATATATAATATAGATTATTTGTCTGTTAGTGATCCGAATCGACATTTTTTTATGCACCCGTAACTCCACTCCCAATCTCCGTACTGAGTGTGGAGTTTAACGCTGCATCTGTTTAAATTAACATATAAACCATAACCACAGCTGGATAATTTAGAAATGATCATCCCACTAATTCTCTTAATCTCAATAATTATCCCACTCCGCCACAATGACTTGACGCCACGATATAGTTCGATATAGCGAATTCGGAAACTGTTACTAGTGTTGTAGAACAGCGGTTTTATCATAGTAATAAATAATAATTTATCATTAATTTAACTGACTCGAGTTCAAGAATTCTCATTGAACCGAGATAATACATCTATTAATATTAAAATAGGCGAACACTGATATGTCAATAATATTATAACGCCATCTTGTTGCAGTTGTTTAATAACTCGCGATGGTAGTAGATTTGATTCCCATTAGTGAGCAGAATTGTGATTACAAACGTTTTATTTCGACATGTACCGCGTTTAGTTCCGCTACTTATCTCAATATCCTAAATCCTTTAATATGAAATGAACATACTCTTATCAATAAGTCTCTATCTTAACTTTAGGCTTAAGATTATAAAAGTAAGGAAGAGGACTGTTCAATGAATAAAATCATTAAGTAATTTGTATGTAATTTTTTATTTGCTTAAAAATGAAATAATATAAACAATATATTTTATTTATTTTAAAATAAAATCAGGATGTTTCTATCTAAATGCAGTACCGGTGGTAGTTTTATTACTAAGTAACATTAAAATTTGAGCATGTAAAGTCATAGTCATTTGTTGAAACCAAATTAAAGAGAATAAGACTGAAGAGGAGAAATAAAATGAGAAATTTTGTTTTTTTTTAACATTTAAAGTAAATTTTCCGCTTGTCATGTCGAAATATTTTGCTCTCAACGGAACTTAACGCCGCACTTTGACTAATTGTAAAATTGTATAATTGGCGATGTAAGGAAAGAGCTTCTGTTTTCGGCTATTTTAAGAAAATATGCTTAAATTAGATATCGTTGACCATACATGTAGCACATACATATTTATATTATTTGTATATAATATATATATATATATATATATATATATATATATATATATATATATATATATATATATATATATATATATATATATATATATATATATATATATATATATATATATATATAGATATATATATATATATATATATATATATATATATATATATATACATATATATATATATACATATATATATATATATATATATACATATATATATATATATACATATATATATATATATATATACATATATATATATATATATATATATATATATATATATATATACATATATATATATATATATATATATATACATATATATATATATATATATATATATATACATATATATATATATATATATATATATATATATATATATATATATATATATATATATATATATATATATATATATATATATATATATATATATAATCACTCTCAGTCTCATAGCTAGATAACAGTAAATGTCAGTGAATTACAAATTATTGTATTATAAATTACCTTTTGCCTGCGACTTTACTCGTTCTAAATATATTTAAAATACCACAATCAATATAGACTCACGAATAATTATACTTCTATTGACTTATATAATATTAATTTTATTCGCATAACATTAAGTTCTTAAATTATAATACGAGATAGATACTTATTTCTAAATAAATATAATAATTCAATTTTTATTATTAAAAACTATACACATATAAACAAACAAACACACAAATATATATTTTACACACAAAAGCAATCCAATTATATATATTACATTCATATTTAATATATTTTCAATATTTTCGCCCAAAAATAATATAGTAATGACATTTAAAAATCCTACGACTACTAGACATAGATGGTCAATAGTAATATTATAACATAATAGAAAAAAAATTTAGTCAAAATCTATTAACCTGTCAAAAAATTAAAGACAAATAACGCATTTAAAATATTTTTACCGCTGTTTGATAAGTTCATGATAACTTACTCACTAAATATCTATAATGGCATTAACTTACGGTTATCTTTCATATAGTTATAAGATTAAAATAAGTTCAAGTGATTTTTTTATTGTTTCAGTCAATATAGACTAGATTTTAGAGTATTCAGTCGGAATCATCCACGATAAGATCCTGCGATGACGTTTCAGTTGTTAAATCATTTTCCACGTTTTCTCCGGAAGAACATTCGCCAGTAGCCATCTCTTGCTCCTGAAGCCTTTGGAAATCTTTTAAACGCTTTCTCGAAAAGAATCCGCACTGTAATGTTTTAGAACTTTTTTATAAACTCTTTATAGTTACTTGTTGTGAGTACGATTCTTGTGAAATTGGATTTTTTAATGATTATTTTAAAAAGTTATTAATATAAATAATTCTTTAATAGAAGAATTATCATTGATGTCTAAATTATATTTTTAATCTATATTATTATATTATGGCTATATTTTTTTTTAACTTTAAGAAAAACAAAAAAGGAAAAATACGCACCTTGTAAAGTGTCAAAGTTATGAGGAACAACAGTAGTAGGCCAGCAACGCTGCCAACTATTACCGGCCATATTGGCGGCGACGGTTCCAATACCAGTGTAGTTGTCACTGTAGAACTTCTGTAGAATAAATAATACATTATTTATTATTGAATAATCTCATAAATACATTATATGCTAAAAAATGGGAGAGAAGAGAGTCCCGCTGAGTTTCTCGCGCCATTTCTTTTCTAGTCTAGCTTTAGTGAACCAACCGGTGGTAAGTTATTCCAAATTCAAGAAAAGAAGTATGTATATTTTTGTTTGACTTTGAATATCGACTACTAAGCTATAGTGGTGCAGCAGCAGTGTGTCGAGTGTATACACGACGGTTGTACTTTCGAATCCCGTTAAAGGAAAAAAATTATTTGAATTTTTTGGCATTGGTTAAAATAAGCGCAGTATTGAGTTAGGCAATTCAACACAATATCTCCAAATTTTATAATAAGTGGCGATAAGTGGCGATCGTGTTCCACATATAGCAGAGTAGAGGGAACCTAGTATTAAGTATTTCAGTAGTAATTGTCAGTGCCGCTGCAAAATGAAATAAAGTATATAATAGCTGCCTTCAAATGATTTACAGGGACGTTTGTCTAATATTGCAATCTATAAACTAGAATCTACTATTAATAAATGGTGACAAATATAAATACAAGTATTTCAATACAAGCAATAATAGATCAGGCGTCATTCACCATTTCAAATAATTTATTTATTGCCATGTTAGAATATATATACACTTGGTATTTATGCTAAGTAATTTAATAATTATAAAAAGCGCTTAGTAATATATTATGTAAGTACTCACTTATTCTGTCCTTCCAATACCAAGACAGTAGAAATATTGTACTCCATTTTTTCTTCCAAGAAGTCCCCTGTAAGTGACCAAATAAATAATCAAAACTCATTAAATTAAATTAAGGCGTATAAAATTTACTTATAAAGCAATTTATATAGGAACAGCGTAAAAAATTATAGCGTAATATTATATCCAGTGTATAATATGGCTACATGCTGCGTTAAACACCGCCACCTATCGCAATATTAAAACAAAATGTCTTAAGACATTTTAACCATCTACTGTGTACGTAATATAAAGAAAAAACTAATATTGCAAACATATTCACCATATACGCCCAAGTCAAATTTCAAAGGCAGTATAACAGATTGGGAGGCCTTCGCCGGTATCATCCATTCGCACTCAGTACCGCTTTCCGAACATCCCTTTATACGACTTGACAGTGTAACCTAAGAAAGAAAGTGAGTGAAATCTTATCTCAAGCTATTTTAATCACAGACAAGTGATTATTTTTTTCTATTTTATATTTAAACTAGAGGATCCGTTGACGCGAGAAATACTCGTTGCCATAGCAACGTGTACTTCACTTTATACAAATGTTAAATTGTTATACATATTATGGTAGTGTGTGTAATGTTTTATTTATTGATTTAAAGTACAGGTCCGAAGTTTTTGCTTCTCGTATTAATATAGGTATAGATTCTATATACAATTCGGACAATGTTCCATAATTTTTGTTAGTTAAAAAAATACTTTTGGCATTACTTAACACTAGATTTATATGAGTATTATTATATCTATCCTAAATACAAGTAATGTATGCTAAGATAATGTAAATGTAATCTTTAAAATAAATACCATCCACTACTGAATGAAAATGATTAATTTAAATTTATTTGTATAGGTCTTACTGTACCTATAATTGATTCAATTATCTTACCTTATCAGGAAGATTTATCAGGAGCCGTAAATGGAACCAATCAGATGGTCCCAAATTGGTAATCTGTTGTAAAATAATAAGTCATGATAAAGTTTTATTAAATAATTCATGAAAAGAAAATCATAAATATTAGTTAAAAACAATTCAGATGGCTGATGGCATGATGGATGAGACATGATTAGAAAAGTACGCGTCAACCATCATCGTCCTTCAACTGACAACTGACATCTGTCATCTGTCATCTGTCATCTGTCATCTGTCGTCTGTCGTCTGTCGTCTGTCGTCTGTCGTCTGTCGTCTGTCGTCTGTCGTCTGTCGTCTGTCGTCTGTCGTCTGTCGTCTGTCGTCTGTCGTCTGTCGTCTGTCGTCTGTCGTCTGTCGACTGTCGTCTGTCGTCTGTCGACTGTCGTCTGTCGTCTGTCGTCTGTCATCTGTCATCTTTCATCTGTCATCTGTCATCTGTCATCTGTCATCTGTCATCTGTCATCTGTCATCTGTCATCTGTCATCTGTCATCTGTCATCTGTCATCTGTCATCTGTCATCTGTCATCTGTCATCTGTCATCTGTCATCTATCATCTGTCATCTGTCATCTGTCATCTGTCATCTGTCATCTGTCATCTGTCATCTGTCATCTGTCATCTGTCATCTGTCATCTGTCATCTGTCATCTGTCATCTGTCATCTGTCATCTGTCATCTGTCATCCAACATCCAATATCCGTCACATATGTGCAACTACATATATGTATGTAATGAAGATTGAAAAGTTTTAATAAAATGTAGATATATTTCGTAAAACAAGGGATAAAGGTCGTGTAATTCTTATTTCCAACTCCAAGCGAATAATTTGGCGGTAATTTAGTTAATTGGCCCACTGGTATATGCTTTAAGGTTTTTTAATAGCTCTTTACAAGGATGGTCCTTGGAACAAGAATTTAAAAAAATAACTTTTTATGAGTAATTTAAGAATAGGGGTTAGTCCCAAAATATATAATATTTACGATCCTTTACAGTAATTGTTTTACTTTGCTTTAGCTGACCCAATGCCACGTATTGTCTTACTTGAGGAAATAAAACAAATTTTCGCTCTTTTATATGGTAACCTACAATGATCGCATGTATAATTAGACTTTGTTCTATTACACCACGATCGCTTCTTGGCTTTGGCTTGGCTGGGCGTTCCCCACTTTTTGTCTTTCGAGACATTGCGTGTTACTCAACACTTTTTAGTCACTCGACTAAAATTCAATTATATTCCCCTAGATTGAATTGACTCCACTACCGTCCCGTTTACATTTGACGCTGCGCCTCTGCGGCACGATCACCCCCATACATAAATGTACGAATATTATGCACGATATTATGCACGATATTATGCACGATATTATGTACAGGCGCGGTGTGACGTCTAACAGATGTTGTATTTGGTTTACAACTTTACATATTTCAATATTCAGAACGAACAAAAGCCAAACTTCTACTTTACTGAGCTTTAACAAACGACGCTCTACGGTGTTCAGTAAACAATTAAAACCGACAGGAAGTGAAAGCGGTGAGTTGTGATGACTATTTCCAAGCAGAGGGTTCTGTAGTCAATTGTTTGGTATGAATCTATTAATTTGTTAATTATATTCGTATTATGATTTACATCAATAATTTCGGTGCGAACAAACTAGTATATATCTATCTAGTAAATATGTAACTGATTGGGAAATTGTGGATTCGGATTCTAGACCATTCACTTATCACAAAAGTTGACAAGTGTCATGTTTTAGCAAAAGAAGTAAGCAAAGAACTTGTTTCTAAGTCACTTGGTTCATTTTAAAGATGTTACCAACCTAATACAATTTTTTTTTTAGATAAATTAGAAAAATAAAAAACAAAAAAAACGAGTATAGATTGAATGGAAAAATATTAGATGAACTTAACAATCCATATCAAAGCACCATCAAATATTATATTAATGTCTTTTTTTCAAAATATATTTTTAGTTTGGGTTATTATATTATAATAAGTAATAAGTTAAATTAATTATTTTTAACAATTTGAAGAACCCAACTCGCCTCGTAATAATGCTGCATAGTAATGTTGGCCTCTTCGCTCAGCTTATCTCTTGTCACAGCAAGCGTCGCATTTGGCAGCGCTCGCCTGGTATTCCAATAGAAATTAATATATTATAATTTATTTATTTTTTTATTTCTATGAAGTTATGTCATGAGGATCTCATCAAGTATTTTTAGTATTTAGTTTAACCCAATAATGCAATACTAGTTATTATAAGTTAATAAATATTTAAAATAACTCACCCATTCACCACAAAGTCGGCTTTAGGTGTGATCGTTATCATTTGCTTCAGTACCCTACTTTCAATATCCCTTTCTTCATACATTGGATCATCCAATGTTGCCACTACTATTATTTCATCCACACCATCCTTATATATCCTTACATATTCTAATTCTATTTCATATTCGATCGTTTCCGACCGTTTTAACGGTGCAGGTAAATTACATGTGACGTTAAGTCCTTCCAAGGTACATTCTCTTGGCAATCTTTTTGGTGGATATGGCAAAGTAAGATAAATTCTTGCTCCGAATGAAGGTTCTTCTTTATTTAATACAGTCACTTTAACTCCTAATGTGTCACCAGTCCCTGGTATGTACGTCCTGTAAAAATGTCCTTTACAGTTTTTTTTTTTTTTTAAATTCGAATATTTAAATATTTAGTTATTAGGATCATTGTGGTGGAGAGGAAAACTGATGTGACAGTAAGCGTGATTGTAGTGGGTACGATCCCCATTTGGGTTAAAGAAAATTTTTAATTTTTCTGCTCTGGTAAGACGAAGTGCGGTGTTGAGCTCCGTCAGCCATTCCGCAATGTTAAGAATTCCGACAAAAAACGGAGAGCTAAGTGCTATAACACTAAGTTTCCACTCAAGGAATTATATTTTTATTTTATTGCCCTGGTAACAAGAGAAAACGCGGCGTTGAGTTCCGCTATTCAACACGAAGTGTCACGTAAACCGGAGAAGTAGGCTCCCTCCGCCTACTTTTTAAACACACACATATAAGATTACAATATTTTTACCTATTCAAAGGCTGTAACGACATAACCAGCCATGGCTTACAAATCAAATCTTCTCCACAGTCTTTCATTAATTGTATGTCAAAAGATGAGTGCAACTTGGAGTTGTCTGACAGCCTCGCAGCGTGGGGTGGGACGCTTAGACCATCTGCAATGATTAGATCACGAATATGTTTTAGGTTTAAAATATATCTACAAATGAAATTGACGAGGTTTTTAAGTTACTAGCATTATGGAGGTTTTTGAAGACATCTGATCATATACTATTTGATTATCTATTATTTCCTCACATAAGCTAGAAAATTGCCTGTACGGTGACAAAATACTTGCTGAAACGCCTTTTGCGTAATAAAAAAATATCAATCGATTTGAATGTACACGTATAACCTATAAGTGCAAATCTTGCATATATAAATGTTTGTTGCATATGTAACAATATTTTTTGCTTACCCTCCCATTCATCGGATTCCTCTAATTTGAATTTTATTGAAATTGGTCTCGAAAGGTCTGCTGTTGGCTGAAAAAAATACAACATATTTTATATAACTACGTGCATCTTTATATGTATGAGATCTTTTTTTTTTGAGCTATTTCACTCTACAGACTAGTGTCCATTTTATGTATAATTTTTATTGTATACAATTTTGAATCTGTTAATATCTGTATATTTTAGAGATATACGCGATGTCAAGGGACTTAAATGATAGACATTTTACTTGTTATTGTATAAAAAAAATCAACATTAATAATATATTCCCTTTTTTTATTTTAGTGTATGAGCTATAATAAACACACCTTCAATTCTACAACTTGCTCGTCGCAGTTCTCGTTGCCGGCAGTAATGCTTACTTTATATTCTGAATCACCCTTCATGTACGCTCTGTTCTCTTTTGGATCTATTATTATCTTAGCCCTAAAATCTATAAAAGGAAATATATTTACTTTATTTTTTTATCTTCATTACACATATAGTACAAGAGATAGAGAGAACTAATTTATAACACTCCGTCCTCCGCTTTCCGCTCTAGTTCGAGATATTGCGTGTTAAGTGCGCAGAAGGCGGTAGTTTGATATAATAATTATATCAACTGACAGATGAATGCTGTATCTTATTGTATTCTGTACTCTCAAAATCATTGTTTAAATCACATTAAGTTAATGATTTTTATACACTCGTTTGATACACATAAATATATGATTACAATAATTTATTGTAAGAAATTTAACACAAACAATCCAATTAATTAAATTACTGAACCATAAAAGCTAGGTATAATAGTTTTTTTATTACCTTTTGCCACATGTGACCAAGTTTTCAACTGTGAAGCCTTCACACAGAATAACGCGGTAAAGTTCGTCGCATTCTGCTGTAAATTCATAGCATCGGGCACTTTTATCGACGTTTCTACGTACAAGCTTGGTATGCAAGGGAATATGTACGCGGCGTTTGTGCTAAAAGCTCCAATTGAAAGCTCTATAAATCAAAATATATATTTAATAATATTTATTGTATATAAACTTACTAAATTTTTAAATAATATATCCGTATACGCTGTTACGGCAAAATAGGTATATCTTACCTGGTAAAACAAAGTCTTGTGATAAGCTCATAGCAAATAAGTTTAATATAATTAAAAAAGTTGGCAGCACCGGCGTTGATTGCTATCTTAGACAGCATTGTATATTTCAATTTTTGAACTCCAAGGTATATTTGAAAATTCACTAAATATTTGAAACTTACCATTACAATTGTCTCCATTTATATCTAAGCCAGTCGAGATTGAATAGCCGAACGATTTTGAATTTTCTACTATTAGTTTTTGTACATACTGGGGTTTGAGACCGTTTTTACCACCTTTGAATATGTATACAGCTCCTTTTCCATCATCCTCCCACGGCGCTCCTATAGCTATATCTACAAATATAAATTAGTAGTGTTAATATATACCGAAGACGTTTGCTCACGTTTAGCGACCGAGTGAGGAAACAATGGTAAAAAAGATATATGAAGCACGAGTCTATGGTAAGAGAAGGTAAGGACCTGTGAGACCTGTAAGTGATGTCCGAGAAGTGTCAAACTAACTAGAGGAAGGTCATATAAAAAGCATGAGGAGCTCTTTAAAGGATATATGAAGAGGTTAGTGACAAGGACTGTGGCGTTTGGCGCTTCATTCTCACTGGCTACCACGCTAGGGGTAAAGTGTGAAACTATGTAACTACGTAATAAAGGACAGAGAACATAATTCTTTAACACATGAAAATGCAAATAAAAAAGTAAATAGAAACTATTAATTTAGCAAATTATAGTTTAATACACTATAGTTTGTAGTGTAATATATAAAATTTCATATAATCTAAAAAATTTCAATTAGTATAAGATTATTACAATAAAAAATAAATATTTTTAACGTAGTAACTATCACGCGCAAGCGCATATGCATAATACAAATTATATTACCATTATACCCATCACCGTCTACATCACCCAAGCTGGCCATAGCACTGCCAAACCTATTGCCACTGCTACTAGAACCTGTTACGTAATCAACTGGAGCTAGGATAAACGACTTTCCCTTAAACAAAATATATAAAAAATATAAAATCCAAAAGAAATATGATAAAAGTAGCTTCACGCTTTTTCTCGCACACAACATGGTAGAAATAGGCATTTCCTCTGTCTGCCCTGCTATATATGGGAAAGGGCGTGAAGCTATATATATTTTTTTATTTTAAATTAATTAACTTACGTTTTCCGCTGTAGTTTCAGTCAAATAAACAAAAACGGCACCCTGGTCATAATGGAGACCGCCATCTTTCTTGACAAAGTTAGGAGCACCAACCAAGAGGTCCGAGAGGCCATCCCCGTTTATATCAATACAACATAGTGCCCCTCCGAAATAAGATCCCAACTGTGGACCTTCTACCTTAGCTTTTATAAGCAGAACCTCGTTTTCTAGGATCGGTGGGTTAAATATGAGAACCTGGAATTGTAAGAAATTATTTATTAGTAAGGTTTATATTTAAAAATACGAATAAATGTTTAATTTTATAATTAATGAGACACTGATAAGAAATGGCGGCTAAAATTCCAAGTGACTTTTTTTTTAATTTAACGTCGTACATAATGTTACCAGAGAGAGAAAAATATTTTTTCAAGCGTGAATCGAACCCACACCCATCGTGTTTATTAGACAATGTCCCTCTGCGCTACTACTACTTCATAAAATTACACTTTTTATTGTTTTAAGAGTGTTATTTCACACAACGGATAGAAAAATATCTGTTATCGTATTAAAATTTCGACGTAACTAGATAAGAAACGCATGCATTTTTCTTTCCATTCTCTCAAGCGTCTCCAATATTTCCTCCCTCACAAAACCGAAATTATGCTTGCGCAATCTCTTCTCCTGCCAATTCTTGACTACGCCGACGTTTGCTGTTTGGATGTGACCGAGGAGCTATTAAACAAGCTAGAGCGTCTTCAAAATCTCGCCATACGATTTATCTTTGGTTTGCGTAAGTTTGACCACGTTTCTCAATTTCGCGCTCAGCTTAATTGGCTTCCTATCCGCCTTCGCCGAGATATGCACATCCTGACACTCCTTTTTAAAATTCTTAATTATGAAAATTTCCCCCCTTATCTCCGCTCTCGTTTTAACATACTTCCCACTCCCACACGCTCTAGGCGGTCGTGTGTCATACCGACAATAGACATACCTACCACCAGAAATCCTTCTCAGTGTATGCTGCAACTCTGTGGAACCAACTTCCTAAATCCATCCAAAATAGTCCAACCATCATTTCCTTCAAATGTCAATTAAAAAAGCACTTACTCGCAAGTTTAAACGAGTAAATTGATTTTCAGACAGTCATCAATGTGATAACCTTATTTTCAGCTCACTTATGTATGTATGTATTATGTTTTTTTTATTTTATATATATATATATATGTATATGTATATATATATATATATATATATATATATATATATATATATATATATATATATATACATATGTATATGTATGTATGTTTGTATGGTGTATTTATATGTTTGTGAATATTTATGTATTTGTAATAAGTAAGTATTTAGTATATATTATAGTTCCATATTTGTATATATCAAGTTTTATTTATGTGTGACATATAATTAATTATATATGTATTTCTAATTTATTATAGAATTAATTGTACTATATTCTTACCCGCTGCTTAAAAACTCATCCACTACTATAGGTTGGCTGGAAGAGATCTCTTATAGGGATAAGTCCACCTTTATGTACTACTTTTTCTTTTTTTATGTTGTTACTCTTATGTTTTTTTTTAGTACAATAAAGAATATATACATTGGTAAGAAACAGTGGTGAGAGCGCTTCAACGGTTTCTACGGAGCATGGGCTCAAATTTATAATTGTTTTTAATATTGCACTTAAATGTTAATATGAGTTATTTATGCTAAGCTTTAACTTACTTGTCCATATCCTCCTTTGGATCTTGGTGCTCCAACTACGTACAAAGTGCTACCGTTCGGTTCGAAAATACCAGATTCCACACTGTATCCTAAAAAACATACCGTTCTAAGCCTACATAATAAGGTTTTTGCATAGTTTACTATTTATTGATAATTTTATTTTGCTTTTTATAAGGTTTGTGGGAAGCTTTTATAATATTGTATTAATATTGTTTAATTAATAATAATTATTATTAATTGAATCCATTGCATGGTTTTGAAAAATAATAAATTAAAAAAAATTAAACGCAAACCATCTAAATATATATATATATATATATATATATATATATATATATATATATATATATATATATATATATATATATATATATATATATATATATATTATATATATATATATATATTAGAGTCCAATATTTTAAAAAAATATTTTACTATAAAATATATATTGTATACAATTTTTCTATAACTCACCAAAGTAATCATCTGGGCCGATATTGAATGTGTAATATGGGTTAGTTATTTGTTGTAAACTAACATGTTCTGTCTCTGGTAGATATGAATATCCCACTATGCCACCTGAAATTAAGAATTATTGACGAAATAAATTTATATCGAAAATACCGATTTGATTTTAATAAAATTGGTTAAAGTTAAAAAAAAATTATGCCAAAAAAGTTTTTCACAAAATTTATATATATATATATATATATATATATATATATATATATATATATATATATATATATATATATATATATATATATATATATATATATATATATATATATATATATATATATATATATATATATTATATTATATTAAAACATAATATACTTATTTACCTGTCCATTGCAAAAGTCCGGGGGCGCCTAAAATAACGGTCTCGTTGGTCACTTTCATGGAGAAACCAGCTTGGCCGTAAGCGTAATAATTCAGATGTATACCATATTCTCCATATTCTTTTCTTAAGCCTAAAGTTCTGTAGGCTTGACGACCTTGTGGGATATATTATAAATGTATAAATATTTATACGCAAAGACAAAATATTGAATTAACATTTTTAAAATACATTATAATATTTATAGTCTAGAGATAAGCTATGATTTTATTATATAGATACATATATGTATGTTTTATTGTTAGTAGTGTGCTCTTGGAGACGATAAATCTAAATGCCATTCATAAATCAAATTTAAATTCAAATAATTTTATTCAGAGTAAGAATACATGATTCATTATTTGAACGTCAAAAACCTTACCATCGGTTCATTAAAGTTAATGCCTCAGACCTGAGAAGAACCGGCGCAAGAAACTATGCGGGACTCATAGCCTGAGCTGTTAAAACTAAACAAGCCACATCCCAGAACATAATTCATAGAAGACATTTTTTATATGAGATATATTGCACCCCTTGTAGGGAAAATAAATAAAGGTAATATTTAATAGACAAATGAGTGAATCTGACTGACTGATCTGAATGAACTAACAGAAGATTGGATTAGACAATTGGACTAACGAACTAATAGGTGAATGAATGACAGACTGAATGGAACAAAAATTATTATATATCATTAATATCGAAGGACGAAGCCACATATTTTGATTAAAGCTAATAAGCTCGCATGCTAATATTTTGGTGTATTTCAACTTACTGTTCTCCTGAAGTGGATATAATATCGTGCTGGTCCTCTTGGAAAGCAAGTAGCAAGCGCCGTTTGACAGATAGTGAGTGTCCTTGTACGGTCTCTTCCACCTAGGAGCACATATCTAAAAATAATATCAGTTTTATAATTAATTTATATGTCAAGTATATATTAATATCAGTACGATTATTTGACGTGGATCTTTAAAATTGCTTCAAAATAACGAATGTTGACAAAATAAGGGGATATGGTTTAGTATTGCAGTTTATATAGCATATTTGTCATTCTCGTTCCAAATCCAATTACACCACTAGGTAGGCTTAAGTATAAGTGCCGAGGAGGGGAAAGCCATTTTTAAGATAACTTTACTGCGTATAAAGATTTCTATATAGCAAAACTTTTGACTCGAAGAACATACGACGCTCGTTCAAGCTTGAATCTACAGCTCATGTAAAAATCTTTCTAATTATAGCTAAAGTGTTAGTGTAAAATTGTGAATGTAATTAAAATATGTGATTTATATAAAAGTAAATTGAAAAAAATTGAAAAAAGTTGAAAAAAATATTATATAATGTTAAATATACAGATTGTATTTAGGTTAGAAAGGGCATCAAGAACGATCGAATCCAAGAAACCCAAAAACATGAAAACCGGAAGGGTTTTCTAATGTTGTATCATAATTATAATGTAAATAAATAATCATATTTAGATCTTAGATTAAAGATCTTATATATTTAAGATATCTTATATAGTCAATATTTCATTTTTGTAATTTTAACACATTTTAAATGAAGCTTTAATAACATATTATTAGAGTTTATATTTACAGTGGTATGTTAACACGTAGGCTGTGACCACGGATTATTGTACTGTCAGGTTTCCAAAAATATATTTTAACGGAAATATATCCGATTAATCCGCATTAAAGCTTCATTGATAATTAATAGCACGTTTCTATATGAAACCATATTCTGTGGTATGCTTAAATATTTGTTATTTATCTAGGTTAATATAGGTTAGCAACCAAAACCAAGCACAAAGATTGAAATAGCTTCATAATACTCGTAGGTATTATGAACCCATTTCGGTATTTCTATTTTAAATAAAATAGTAAAACCGACGCTTTTTAGATGTGATTAATGTGCCTTTAGACCTTGAAGTTTATTTTTTTTTAATTCTTTAGTTTCATGCTGTATCCTGCATAAAGCAGGACAGGCAGAGGGAACTTAGTGATAAGACACTCCGTTCCTCGATTTCCGTCCAATTTTCGAAACATTGGGTGTCGAGTGACACAACTCAATGCTTTCCATCTTCTTATAAGAGCGGTAAAATGAAAACAAATTATAACTCCGATTGGGAATCGATCCCACAACAGTCGCGTAAGCAGTCAGACGCTATGCCGCTATGTCGAGTAGCCGGCTCTGAATTAACTATAAATATTAATAGATAATATGTAATAATAGGTAATAAATAGTAGGTAAACAGCATTTACCATTAATTTCCCATTAGGTACTACGCCAATTGTCGCTCCGAGCCACATATCATCTTCAATGAAATCTGCATTCAATACTAGTCTTCTGGATAATCTACTTTGTACTGAAAAAATTGATGTTTTTCTAAATAATGTATGTATGTAAAATGTAACATGTGAAAAAAATTATGCCGAATGTCTTAATACGTACACACATATATATATATATATATATATATATATATATATATATATATATATATATATATATATATATATATATATATATATATATATATATATATATATATATATATATATATATGTATATATATATGTATATATATATATATATATATATATATATATATATATATATATATATATATATATATAGATATATATATATATATATATATATATATATATATATATATATATATATATATATATATATATATATATATATATATATATATATATATATATATATATATATATATATATATATATATACATATATAGAGAGAGAGAGAGAGAACCTATCTGCATATAGACAAAAAACAAACTTCATTATATGTCCAGATTATTAAAAAAAATTTATGTAGAATAATATTAAAATATTTGGTTCAAAAGATATATTACCATCATTATCATGTCCTAAAGGATAACAAGTAACGTTTTTATTTTCCAAATTTAGAGGACAAAAGTATACGATTCCAGATGTCACGTTACGATACGAATACTGTGCCAATGGAGCGCCGACTATGAGCCTGAAAATAAAAACAAATTTAATTTGATTAACAATTTTTTTTTCTGACCGTACGACTTGTTTTGGTCCAAATCACTTGATAGTAAATTATCAACTTTAATACCAGACGAACTGAGGATGCGTATGATATTTATGAGTTCTATTTCCGTTTTAAACCCCATATATAGGTAATTACCTAGTGTCCAGACACTCCGTCTTCCACTCTCCGCCCGTTTTGTGCGCCGAAAATTATTACTACGAATTAAGCGGCGTAAGGAAAATACTTTAAATACCTATGAATTGAATCAGATTCAGGTTTCTTTTAGCCTCGATGGCTACAAATAGGATTGCATTCATTTCCCTAACGTGAAATGGGTTTTCCTTATACTTTAATATAAATCTTAATTCGTTGAAGATACACGGGTACTTGTATATTTCCCCTGAGCCTTGTTTAATTGGTATGGGTTTTAGAAGTAAAATAAATCTGTCACAAGCAACCTTCTTTATGCCATGGTAGTAACAAATTGGGCCCATTGTGGCGAAGTGGCACGTTGCTTGAATATGAAGGAGATATATGTGGGTTCAATCCAGGCATGTAAAAACTATTATATTTCAATATTTTGCATTTGGGAAGTCGTTGAGTTTCACCATGGAATATTAAATATCACAAATACATGGAATGAGGTGTGTAAACACAGTTCTATCTGCCTACGAGAAAACGTAAGGAAATAATGTTAGTTCTATATGATAAGCTGTTGAGCCCGTCTTAGTGCATGGTTGTAGGTTCGATTCCCACTCGGGGAATTGAACTATTTTCATTTCTTGCCACTTGTTAATAAGACAAGTGGCGCCGTTAAGATTTGCTACTCAATACGCAATTTATAGAAAATTGAGCGGAAAGTCGAGAGCAGAGTGTCTTAATACTAGGTGTCATCTATCTGTCGACCAGCTATATGTGGGAAAAGGGTAATTTATTCATGTCTATATTTTCATTTCTATAACTTTGCTAGGTTTGTAATTATAATATAAATTTAGATATACAAAATAAATTTTTAGTCAAAGTTTTAATTGCAAATATGTAAATAAAATATAAATTCGTGATAAGTTTTATATGAAAGTGAACATTTAAATGAGACCATCCTTCTGTGGAAATACGTCGTTTGATTGTAAACACAATTATTTTGAGCTCAATCATTGCCAGAGAAAGTTATAGTTAGAAATAAAAAAAAATGCATAGAGCATTTTTTTTTATTTCTCTTTGTTTTTTTTATAACAAATGACGACGTAAAACTTTGCCATATGTAATAACAGAAATTGGGCGGAAATTGGAAAACAGAAGTACTGTAGTTGGCGTCACTATACTATTCGTTCATCCAAAATCAAGGTATTGTATATAGAATCGTCGGATTCAAGGAGGCAAGATATAATCCATATAAGATATAATCCATCCATTCCAAATATTCTTTTAATATAAGATTTAAATTCACAATAATTAATTGGCATTATAAGATTTTAGCCTATGTCCAGCCGTGGGTACTAAACGGCTGAGATGATGACGATGTGGTGTAATGATTGATAATGGTAGTAGTAGTTCCACTATGGCACTTTAGATATTCGTATATATATATATATATATATATATATATATATATATATATATATATATATATATATATATATATATATATATATATATATATATATATATATATATATATATATATATATATATATATATATATATATATATATATATATATATATATATATATATGTACTGGGCATAGCCAATTATCTGTCCGATATTTGGTTTCCGGCATACGGGTACGCGACCCCGGGACCTCGAGCCACCACTTTCATAACCCGATCCAATCCATGTAAGTGGTGTCCCTCCCCTATATTCCAAGTCTTTCTGCCTCTTATTCCCTTTCCTTTCTTGGTTTCTCCCAGTAATGGGTTTGGAGGTCAGATGGCAATCGCTCCACAAAAAACCACTTCGCCACTCATATGGACCGATTGGTCTTAGTCGGAAGGCAGACCCTGGCAAATTTAAAGCCGGGACTAATGCCAGGAAGAAGAAGAAGAAGAAGACTGGGCATACGGATACGGATATATATATATATATATATATATATATATATATATATATATATATATATATATATATATATATATATATATATATATATATATATATATATATATATATATATATATATATATTGGTACTGGGCATACGGATACGCGACCCCGGATCCTCGAGCCACCACTGTCATACTCCTTCCCAATCCATGAAAGTGGTGTCCTTACCCCCCCCCCCTTTTTCTACTAATCTTTTCCCCTCTCATCCTTGGCTTTCCCCACAAAAATGGGTTTTGGAGGTCAGATGGCAATCGCTCCATTAAAAAGCCGCCACCTGCCACTCATATGAAAGGAAAAAAGATGTCGCTGGGTACTGCTAGGGCGTCGCCGCTAAACGACGCGCAGGCACATCGCCCTACACCTGTGTTAAATGGGCAAGGGCTACCGTGTCAAGTACGGACACGGCTAAAGAAGAAAGTACCCAGAAGGAAACTCCGCTTTGCAACGTGGAATATTGGCTCTCTAACCGGACGATGCAGGGAACTAACAGATGTACTCATGAGGCGCCGGGTCCAGTGTGCTTTCCTTCAGGAAACCCGCTAGAAGGGCAATAAGTCCCGTATCATCGGACAGGGTTACCAGCTCATATACACTGGGTCTCCTTCCGGTAAAACTGGTGTAGCAGTAGTCTTATCTGAAGAGCTACGGAACTATCGCCAACTTAATCAGTGCTTACGCTCCCCAGGCTGGTTGTAGCGGGGCCGAAAAGGAGTCATTCTGGGAGCAATATGAAGACGTTCTACTCGCTATACCATCTACCGAGGTGATCATAGTTGGGGGAGACCTTAACGGTCACGTGGGTAAGGCTGCGGATACTATGAACGTGTCCACGGTGGTTTTGGTCACGGTCGCCGCAATATAGAGGGCGAAAATATCCTAAGAAAATCTATTGCATCTGATCTGGCCATCGTGAATACGTTCTTCCAAAAGAGTCCCCAGCACCTTATTACGTATGCGAGTGGACTCCATTCAACCCAAATAGATTACCTATTGACCAGGCGGTGTCATGTTGGCAAGGTAACTAACTGTAAAGTCATTCCTGGTGAAAGCCTCACGGCCCAACATCGTCTTCTTGTCATGGATTATGTCGTTACCCCGATAAAGAAATTAGCCGAGACGCGTAAGTCTAAGATCAAGTGGTGGTTGCTGAATGGACCGATGCAGACCGACTTTCTGGCAGAGGTTAACAGTCAAAATTTAACAACTAACACCGAAACTGCTCAGGATGCTTGGGATCGAGCTCAGTCAGCAATTATTACGGCTGGTAAACATGTTCTTGGCGTTTCTAAGGGAGGACGTATTATGGACAGGGAGACATGGTGGTGGAATGACAAGGTACAGGAGGTGATTCATGATAAGAAGACTGCATTTAAGGAGTGGCAGCGTTCCAACTCTCCTGAAGACAGACTGGAGTACATAGCAGCGAAACGTGCCAGCAAAAGAGCTGTAGCCAGAGCCCGCAGTGAAAGTTTATTACCTCTATATGATAAACTTGAAACTGTGGAGGGGCAGAAGCTCATCTACAAATTGGCACGTGCTCGGGAGAAAGCGACGCCAGATATCACAAAATGTCTTTGCGTCAGAGATTCCCAGGGCAAGCTGCTTTGTAGTCATGCTTCTGTAAAGGAGAGGTGGAGAAGTTACTTCTTGGAGCTGCTGAATACTCAGCACCCGGGTAGTATTCCGTCTGAACCACCTCCTAACCTGGGACTTATTGCTCCAATAACCCTTGATGAAACTCGGAATTGTCTTCCACGCATGAAGAACGGCAAGGCGGTGGGACCTGACGATATTCCGATCGAAGCGTGGAAATCGTTAGGCTCTCGTGGTGTGCTCATGCTTACTGATCTTTTTAACCGCATTTTGAACACTGGGACGATGGCACATCAATGGCGGCACAGTTTTATTACCCCTATTTACAAAGGAAGGGGCAGTGTTCAAGATTTCGGTAGTTATAGGGGCATTAAGATGATGAGTCACACCATGAAGCTCTTCGAGCGCGTGATTGCCCTCAGGCTCCGCCGAGAGTGTACTGTTTCTGAGTGTCAATATGGATTTCAGCCAGGATCAGGCACTACGGACGCCATTTTTGCCCTCAGAATTTTGATGGAGGCACACAGGGAAAAGAGGAGAGCTCTGCATGTGGCATTCTTAGACCTGCAGAAGGCCTTTGACTGTGTGCCACGTCAATGTATCTGGTGGGCACTGCGATCCAAAGGGATCCCTGAATCCTATGTTGCTATTATCAGAGACATGTACAACGACTCTGTTTCTACAGTTAGGACCGCTGTTGGCGATACCAAACCCTTCCCAATTACAGTAGGGGTTCACCAAGGCTCAGCTCTTAGTCCACTTTTGTTTAATGTAGTGCTAGATACTGTCACGGCTCACATCCAGGACCAGCCTCCATGGCTGATGATGTATGCCGATGACATAGTACTCATTGACGAGAACCGACTGATGCTGGAGCGTAAAGTGAATGCCTGGAAGGGTGCGCTTGAGAACGGTGGTCTTAAACTGAATGTGTCAAAGACCGAGGACATGGCTTGCGGGAACCCAGACTCGAGCACCATCGACATCGGGCCTGAGCCAGCCGTTAAGTCGGAGAAGTTCAGGTACCTTGGATCCATTATGCACGAGTCCGGAGGCATCGACTACGATGTCCACGCCCGGGTTAGCGCTGCTTGGGCCAAATGGCGGGAGGTCACTGGTGTGGTCTGCGATCGCAGAATACCGCCCAAACTCAAGGGGCTGATATACAAGAGCATGATCCGACCAGTTCTTCTATACGGCAGTGAATGTTGGCCAGCATTATCTCGGCACACTCAGGAGCTTCACGTAACGGAGATGAAGATGCTGAGGTGGATATGTGGCGTTACTCGGGCTGACCGCATACGCAACACATTCATTCGAGGTAGTCTTGGGGTCCGTAACGTAGCGGATAAGCTACAAGAGCGTCGTCTGAGATGGTATGGCCACGTTTTGCGCCGGCCTAAGAACTACGTCGGAAGAAAATGCCTTGATATGTCTGTCCCTGGAGTAAGACCCCCCGGACGTCCAAGGAAGCGATGGCTGGACGTCGTGACGCACGACATGAGAGCCAATGGACTAACCACTGAGGATGCTCAAGACCGTGCAAAGTGGAGTAGACTAAGTAGGAAAGCAGACCCTGGCAATAGGCCGGGATAATGCAAAGTGGAAGAAGATATATATATATATATATATATATATATATATATATATATATATATATATATATATATATATATATATATATATATATATATATATATATATATATATATATATATATATCTCAGAGGGTGTCTAGCCAATTATCTGTCCGATATTTGGTTTCCGGCATACGGGTACGCGACCCCGGGACCTCGAGCCACCACTTTCATAACCCGATCCAATCCATGTAAGTGGTGTCCCTCCCCTATCGTCCAAGTCTTTCTGCCCTTATTCCCTTTCCTTTCCTGGTTTCTCCCAGTAATGGGTTTGGAGGTCAGATGGCAATCGCTCCACAAAAAACCACTTCGCCACTCATATGGACCGATTGGTCTTAGTCGGAAGGCAGACCCTGGCAAAAAGCCGGGACTAATGCCAGGAAGAAGAAGAAGATATATATATATATATATATATATATATATATATATATATATATATATATATATATATATATATATATATATATATATATATATATATATATATATATATATATATATATATATATATATATATATATATATATATATATATATATATATATATATATATATGAATCGTATTTCAATGAATTCAACTTTAATTATTATGTTATCTCAAAACGATAGTTGCTCATTTTTTATATATTCATGATAAGAATTTATTGCTGTGATTTTCTATTAGCATAATGCCTTTAAAATGATAGAAAAGGCTTACTTTGTCAAGCCAGTCCGAAATAAGAAAAAAAAAACAACATTATTCTACATGGGAATCGAGTCCATATTCATCGCGATTGAAATTCTATACTTACTTTCATAATATCTATAATTAGCGTATTTACAAACAATATTAAACGACGTGTGCCTAATTTAGATAACATTTATACAAATATTATTACGGTAATGACATATTGTTATTTTTTATTCTAATTCAAATTTAAAAACATTCTTTATTAAAAAAAAACTACTTTTACAAGCATTTTTGAATCGTCGAATAAATATGGTACTACCACCAGCTCGGAGTGCAGTTCTGCTGAGAAGAGCCGTCAAGAAACTCAACAGTTGCTTTTTCAAATAGGTATCAATATTACAATTATTATTAAATGCAATGGTCCAATGCAATGCAATGGTGCAAGCAGTCTCCTACATAAAATTCAAATGACATCAATTCCACACATTTTTATCATTTAAATATTTCTGAACATTGTAATAAAGAGGCTTTACTCACGAGCACTGTTTTAACATTTTTTTTAAATTTCTGTAGTGGCAAATTTAGAATGGATTCATAGAGAACCTATATCACTTCGTTATTTCCTCCCTATATTGAATGTTCAATTTAGTTCGAAAAATATATAAATTACTATCTTTGCCTTCTCTGTTATACGAGGTATTGTGTCAAGAAAAAAAATGAAATGTCAAATTCAAGGTTCTAGCCAGATCAATCCACAGATTTAATATTGATACCTGTATTCTGATAAGTTTTATTCCAAAAAATAATATAAGCTGCAACTAAAGCGGTTTAGTTTTTAAAATAAATAAAATCAACTGCCACTTTAGTGTTAGTTAAACGTTAATCATAGTCTATGAGCGTAACTGTTATATGGTTTATAGCGTTTTTCCCAGTAAATGGCAATCGCTCCACAAAAAACCACTTCGCCACTCATATGGACCGATTGGTCTTAGTCGGAAGGCAGACCCTGGCAAAAAGCCGGGACTAATGCCAGGAAGAAGAAGAAGATATATATATATATATATATATATATATATATATATATATATATATATATATATATATATATATATATATATATATATATATATATATATATATATATATATATATATATATATATACATATATATATATATATATATATATATATATATATATATATATATATATATATATATATATATATATATATATATATATATATATATATATATATATATGAATCGTATTTCAATGAATTCAACTTTAATTATTATGTTATCTCAAAACGATAGTTGCTCATTTTTTATATATTCATGATAAGAATTTATTTCTGTGATTTTCTATTAGCATCATGCCTTTAAAATGATAGAAAAGGCTTACTTTGTCAAGCCAGTCCGAAATAAGAAAAAAAAACAACATTATTCTACATGGGAATCGAGTCCATATTCATCGCGATTGAAATTCGATACTTACTTTCTTAATATCTATAATTAGTGTATTTACAAACAATATTAAACTACGTGCGCCTAATATAGATAACATTTATACAAATATTATTACCGTAATGATATATTGTTGTTTTTTATTCTAATTCAAATTTAAAAACATTCTTTATTTAAAAAAATACTTTTACAAGCATTTTTGAATTGTCGAATAAACATGGTACTACCACCAGCTCGGAGTGCAGTTCTGCTGAGAAGAGCCGTCAAGAAACTCAACAGTTGCTTTTTCAAATAGGTATCAATATTACAATTATTATTAAATGCAATGGTCCAATGCAATGCAATGGTGCAAGCAGTCTCCTACATAAAATTCAAATGACATCAATTCCACACATTTTTATCATTTAAATATTTCTGAACATTGTAATAAAGAGGCTTTACTCACGAGCACTGTTTTAACATTTTTTTTAAATTTCTGTAGTGGCAAATTTAGAATGGATTCATAGAGAACCTATATCACTTCGTTATTTCCTCCCTATATTGAATGTTCAATTTAGTTCGAAAAATATATAAATTACTATCTTTGCCTTCTCTGTTATACGAGGTATTGTGTCAAGAAAAAAAATGAAATGTCAAATTCAAGGTTCTAGCCAGATCAATCCACAGATTTAATATTGATACCTGTATTCTGATAAGTTTTATTCCAAAAATAATATAAGCTGCAACTAAAGCGGTTTAGTTTTTAAAATAAATAAAATCAACTGCCACTTTAGTGTTAGTTAAACGTTAATCATAGTCTATGAGCGTAACTGTTATATGGTTTATAGCGTTTTTCCCAGTAAATGTTATACGAGTATGTATAAAAAATTAAAACAATATCTATTTTACGTTACTATTGTTATTATTACAATTGTTTTTGATAGGTATATATGTTTAAGAGATGTTACTATCTCAATAGTTTGTAAATTATAGTTAAAAAACTTTCCTTTAAATTTCATTACAATATTTACACATATTTAAGTAATTTGAAAATTAATTCATTAATTTCAAAAATAAAACATGCATTTTAAGATTTAACAAACGACTTTAGTGAAAGCGACAACAAAATAGAGTGAAGAAAAGTCTATACTAAGTCCCCTTTGTATACAAAGCTATAGAAGTAGTATGTTACTAAAGAAATCTACTAACCACAGTAAAAATGTACTTATAATAGAAATAAATTGTCATAAAAGCAAACAAAACTCACTTATTCGAAGTCAAGAGTACAGTGTACCCAAAATATTGAGAATAATCCCTGTCTGGACGAAACACAATTTTGGATTTCTCATGAAAAATTCCAGTGCCTTCACATAATATAACATTTATAGTTATAACTACACTGTGCAGTTGTAAATTCATTTTTTTTTATTTCTACCGACGCATGGCGTGTCGTTGAAGAGACCATTTGACACTGACTGATAAATATTAAATACAATGTAATTAATACTATATAGTAATAATGAAGCTGAGCGCATAAGTTTAGAGGTCATTTTTGTATACAGTTTTAGTTTATTTTATTGGAATGTTGGTATTTCTAACTTACGTAATTTTGTTATTAATAAAATTTATTTTGTGATTCATGAGGCCATCGTGACGTAGTGAATGAAATACTTCTTTCTTCTTCTTTCTATAATTGAAAAATTATATCGGAAACGGAGAACGGAGAGTCTTGGCTCTCTGCCTACCCTTATATAGGTTACGTAGGATAAACGCGACGCAGAAGAGACCATTATGTTTCATTATAATATATATATAAAAAAATTATAGTGAAATTATTACAGTAGTAAACCAATTTTGTGTGAAAAGCACTGTCGTAAGTAAAATACGAAAATTACATAGTTATTCCTCAGAGTTCTATACTTCTGCTTATCACTCCACAGCTTAACCACCACTTCCATCATTACACCATACTGTATAAAAAATATTTTAGTCTTTCTGATTACTTACAAGTTGACGTAAAGTTGTCTTCGTCTTTAAGTCTTTAAGTTGACGTAAAAATACCGATTTTTTATAGTACATAGTACATTTACATCGCAAAATTATGTACAGTATTATTTATATTAATACAAATTCAGCTGAATTGCTATAGTGAATAATGAATAATTATCCATTCATTTGTTGAAATGATAATGTCTATAAAGGAAATTATGCATGTACATATATATATTTATAATGAATTCATATCACATAGGAATGATTCATTGGTAGGTAATATGAGTAACAATATATATATTGAGCCCTAAGATTCATGAATATAACGCTGACTGACCAAGTTCTAATGACACATTGATAACAGTGTTGGGATCAGCCACGTAACACACAGGTTGGAAATTGATTGCAACGTTCTATTAATTTTTGAATAAATTATAAGTTATGTTTTAAAATATTTTTGCGTATTAAACGTGTTATGTGTTCTCCGTTATACACAGAACAGAGATAATATGCTTCATCTAAATTATTTGCCTCTCCATATTTACAGATAGATAGTGACGAAGAACGTTTTATCTTCCAGTTCACTTAGGAAGCACCATTTATTAGTATGAAGAATATTTGTAGGCCTTTCTCGCGTGAATGGATTAAACGACGTGAGCATTGTGTACGGCCCAGACGACTTTCATGCGTTATTCGTGTTATATTAGAAAAAAAAATTACTTCCTCCTTGTTAAATATATGGAACATCTGTTGCCTACATTTATTTAGATGCGTGCCAATATTTTTTTAGCTTCATACTGTATCTCACATACAGTAGGGTAAGTGGAGGAAAATGAGTGTGAATACACTCCGTTCTCCGCTTTCTGCCTAAACTAACACTCCTAAGTGGTAATCGAACGTACAGCCGTCGTGTTTACAGGCAGACGCTGTGCCGCTTCGTTATAAACGTATATATGTTTTTAATTTTCAAGAAGAGTATATATAATATATCGTATAGCATCATGGCGTAGTTATGGAATGCTATGGAAAACCAACGCAATTATTATAGCTTGAGATCTAGTTAGAAGAATCTTTATAACAGGCTTTTACTCACCATTTGCGTTAATATTTATGACTGTCACTGATCGTGAGGAAAGAAATAGAATAACCAAACAAACAAAATAAATTGTTTAAATAAAACAAAACCACTTCAGACGTATTAAGTTAAGCTGAGTTAAGTTAAGTTCAGATCATTTAAGCTACGCAAAGGAATTTAATGCGGTTTTCACTAATACACAAAGTAAGTCAAGAGATAGGTTTATATGTACAATAGTGTCATAAATGTAATCGTTGCTTAGAAATAAAAGAAAACGTGCAGTCACCATATATACGTATATGTATATGTATAATATAAAAGAACTGTTTACAGAATTACTGGCCATTATCTAATCTTGCGGAGGAAATGCGTTGTCTGTTACGAAACACTATCGTTAGGATGGAGGACCTCGTAGGGTGATTCCGTGATTATTTTTATACTATATTTTTTTCTTAAATTTTAATGATACTTATATATGAATATGTTATTATTATTTATGGCATTTTTGAGAGAAATAATGAAGTATAAGAGGATAAAAAAAATATAAAACTGAAATATAATTTTAATATGCTACGAGTACACCTAATTTAGTTTAGTTCTTTTATTATGGCATTTCAAGCTGAGCAGAGCTGATTTATTTCGTCAGTCGTCAAATGAAGGCAAAAACATAATTTTATAAGAAAATGTATGCTAAAAATAGATTCTTGTATACGAGTATATTATAGGAGTCAAGTTAATGTAGTGTTAGTTAGTAGCACAATAATACAGTAAACATACATAGACAAATATTAATAATAATTCTGCCTTCCTGCCATTTATATACATCTTTAATATATAAAGTAATGGCTCATTGTAGATATTAAATTGTCTCAACTAGCACGTCTAAGAGCCATAAAATAAAGAACTGGAAATAATACTATAGTAAAATTTTCAAGAGCAAGAGAATAATATTTTGAAATATATAAGTGAAAATTATAAAAATTGAGTAAATTAAATAATATACTGTGAATACAAAATATTACAGAATATACCGACAACGGTAATGGACGCTACATCTAGTTCTTATAGAGCTGTCGTTTCACGGCCATGAGTGTTATTTACTATATCGACATGTTATACACATGTTGAGGACCGTCGTGGCGCAGAGGCACAGCGTCTGCCTGTAAACGCGACGATTTGTGGGCTCGATTTCCACGAGAGGAGAATGCATTATTTTTACTATTACTACTTACTATTACTACTTACTATTTTCTTTGCTCTGGCAACAAGGCAACGCGTGGCATTGAGTGTCGCCACTCAACACGAAATGTCTAGTTGGTGGAAATTGGGGAACGGAGTTTCTTAACACTAGGTTCCTTCACGGTTTCCTCTGTCTACTCCGCTAAGTGCGCGTTATATATATATATATATATATATATATATATATATATATATATATATATATATATATATATATATATATATATATATATATATATATATATATATATATATATATATATATATATATATATATATATATATATATATATATATATATAAATATATATATATATATATATATATATATATATATATATATATATATATATATATATATATATATATATATATATATATATATATATATATCCATTTTTTTAAATATAACTATTTCTCATAAGTGGACATTTTTTATATTAGTTAAGTATTACTGACAGAATTATTAGCTCGTCGGTACAACGGTGACTTTTGTGTGTGGTATTTTGCGATTACTTTTGTGGTGCGATTTTTATTAGCTTCGCTTGTAAGAAAATGTAAGAAAATCTTGCATTGCCATTCTGATCGATTTCCTGTCATTCGACTTGGATGAGAATTCCCACTCGTGTTGGGATCCAATGATATTATTTATTCTCATATACGGAACCTGATATCCTTGCCAGAAAAACTAGAGTAAAGTCAATAATTTTCACAAATAATTTTTTATTAATGGGTACGTAACTGGGTAACGTGAGGTAACTTTTATTATTATATATTCATTTCAATGTTATATAAAATAAATATATTTATAGATTGTAATATAATATATAACAGTAGAGTGGTATATAATCTATTGACCTAACTAATGGATATTTTCTATACTAATATTATAAAGCTAGAGTTTGTTGATGGAACGCGTAGGACACTGTTGGTTATTTGTCCATTTATCATTTGTAATGGATTGTCCATTTACCGGTGAAGGCTATATGACATGACCAGAGCCAAGCCAGAGCCTAGCATGTGTCATACATTGTCTCATTCTTGGTTGAAATGACTGACCATGGAAGATGCACATATATGCAAAGGAAGAACAGTATATATATATATATGTATATATATATATATATATATATATATATATATATATATATATATATATATATATATATATATATATATATATATATATATATATATATATATATATATATATATATATATATATATATATATATATATATATATATATATATATATATATATATATATATATATATATATGAATACTCCAGAGGGTGTCTGGCCAAATATCTGTCCGATATTGGTACTGGGCATACGGGTACGCGACCCCGGATCCTCGAGCCACCACTGTCATACTCCTTCCCAATCCATGAAAGTGGTGTCCTTACCCCCCCCCTTTTCTACTAATCTTTTCCCCTCTCATCCTTGGCTTTTCCCACAAAAATGGGTTTTGGAGGTCAGATGGCAATCGCTCCATTAAAAAGCCGCCACCTGCCACTCATATGAAAAGAAAAAAGATGTTGCTGGGTACTGCTAGGGCGTCGCCGCTAAACGACGCGCAGGCACATCGCCCTACACCTGTGTTAAATGGGCAAGGGCTACCGTGTCAAGTACGGACACGGCTAAAGAAGAAAGTACCCAGAAGGAAACTCCGCTTTGCAACGTGGAATATTGGCTCTCTAACCGGACGATGCAGGGAACTAACAGATGTACTCATGAGGCGTTGGGTCCAGTGTGCTTTCCTTCAGGAAATCCGCTGGAAGGGCAATAAGTCCCGTATCGTCGTCGGACAGGGTTACCAGCTCATATACACTGGGTCTCCTTCCGGTAAAACTGGTGTAGCAGTAGTTTTATCTGAAGAGCTACGGAATGGTCTCCTCGAAGTTGACCGACGCAGCGACCGCCTGATGCGGGTGAAGGTACTGGTTGAGGGGGCTATCGCCAACTTAATCAGTGCTTACGCTCCCCAGGCTGGTTGTAGCGGGGCCGAAAAGGAGTCATTCTGGGAGCAATATGAAGACGTTCTACTCGCTATACCATCTACCGAGGTGATCATAGTTGGGGGAGACCTTAACGGTCACGTGAATAAGGCTGCGGATACGTATGAACGTGTCCACGGTGGTTTTGGTCACGGTCGCCGCAATATAGAGGGCGAAAATATCCTAAGAACCTGTATTGCATCTGATCTGGCCATCGTGAATACGTGCTTCCAAAAGAGTCCGCAGCATCTTATTACGTATTGTGGTGTGGAGTACGAGTACGAGTGGACTCCATTCAACCCAAATAGATTACCAGGCGGTGTCATGTTGGCAAGGTAACTAACTGTAAAGTCATTCCTGGTGAAAGCCTCACGGCCCAACATCGTCTTCTTGTCATGGATTATGTCGTTACCCCGATAAAGAAATTAGCCGAGACGCGTAAGTCTAAGATCAAGTGGTGGTTGCTGAATGGACCGATGCAGACCGACTTTCTGGCAGAGGTTAACAGTCAAAATTTAACAACTAACACCGAAACTGCTAAGGATGCTTGGGATCGAGCTCAGTCAGCAATTATTACGGCTGGTAAACATGTTCTTGGCGTTTCTAAGGGAGGACGTATTATGGACAGACATGGTGGTGGAATGACAAGGTACAGGAGGTGATTCATGATAAGAAGACTGCATTTAAGGAGTGGCAGCGTTCCAACTCTCCTGAAGACAGACTGGAGTACATAGCAGCGAAACGTGCCAGCAAAACAGCTGTAGCCAGAGCCCGCAGTGAAAGTCTATTACCTCTATATGATAAACTTGAAACTGTGGAGGGGCAGAAGCTCATCTACAAATTGGCACGTACTCGGGATAAAGCGACGCAAGATATCGCAAAATGTCTTTGCGTCAGAGATTCCCAGGGCAAGCTGCTTTGTAGTCATGCTTCTGTGAAGGAGAGGTGGAGAAGTTACTTCTTGGAGCTGCTGAATACTCAGCACCCGGGTAGTATTCCGTCTGAACCACCTCCTAGGGACCTGGGACTTATTGCTCCAATAACCCTTGATGAAACTCGAAATTGTCTTCGACGCATGAAGAACGGCAAGGCGGTGGGACCTGATGATATCCCGATCGAAGCGTGGAAATCATTGGGCTCTCGTGGTGTGCTCATGCTTACTGATCTTTTTAACCGCATTTTGAACACTGGGACGATGCCACATCAATGGCGGCACAGTTTTATTACCCCTATTTACAAAGGAAGGGGCAGTGTTCAAGATTGCGGTAGTTATAGGGACATTAAGATTATGAGTCACACCATGAAGCTCTTCGAGCGCGTGATTGCCCTCAGTGTCAATATGGATTTCAGCCAGGATCAGGCACTACGGACGCCATTTTTGCTCTCAGAATTTTGATGGAGGCACACAGGGAAAAGAGGAGAGCTCTGCATGTGGCATTCTTAGACCTGCAGAAGGCCTTTGACTGTGTGCCACGTCAATGTATCTGGTGGGCACTGCGATCCAAAGGGATCCCTGAATCCTATGTTGCTATTATCAGAGACATGTACAACGACTCTGTTTCTACAGTTAGGACCGCTGTTGGCGATACCAAACCCTTCCCAATTACAGTAGGGGTTCACCAAGGCTCAGCTCTTAGTCCACTTTTGTTTAATGTAGTGCTAGATACTGTCACGGCTCACATCCAGGACCAGCCTCCATGGCTGATGATGTATGCCGATGACATAGTACTCATTGACGAGAACCGACTGATGCTGGAGCGTAAAGTGTATGCCTGGAAGGGTGCGCTTGAGAACGGTGGTCTTAAACTGAATGTGTCAAAGACCGAGTACATGGCTTGCGGGAACCCAGACTCGAGCACCATCCACATCGGGCCTGAGCCAGCCGTTAAGTCGGAGAAGTTCAGGTACCTTGGATCCATTATGCACGAGTCCGGAGGCATCGACTACGATGTCCACGCCCGGGTTAGCACTGCTTGGGCCAAATGGCGGGAGGTCACTGGTGTGGTCTGCGATCGCAGAATACCGCCCAAACTCAAGGGGCTGATATACAAGAGCATGATCCGACCAGTTCTTCTATACGGCAGCGAATGTTGGCCAGCATTATCTCGGCACACTCAGGAGCTTCACGTAACGGAGATGAAGATGCTGAGGTGGATGTGTGGCGTTACTCGGGCTGACCGCATACGCAACACATTCATTCGAGGTAGTCTTGGGGTCCGTGACGTAGCGGATAAGCTCCAAGAGCGTCGTCTGTGAAACTACGTCGGAAGAAAATGCCTTGATATGTCTGTCCCTGGAGTAAGACCCCCCCGGACGCCCAAGGAGGCGATGGCTGGACGTCAAATGGACGCCAATGGACTAACCACTGAGGATGCTCAAGACCGTGCAAAGTGGAGTAGACTAAGTAGGAAAGCAGACCCTGGCAATAGGCCGGGATAATGCAAAGTGGAAGAAGAAGAAGATATACAAAGAGTAACTTATTTAAAGTAACTTATTTTATATTTATTTATTTATTTATTCAACTACCTACAAAAATAGTATGCGTTTAGCAAGTGACATTACCACCGGTGTGATTATAAGACTCACTTTTGGAATAAACGTGGAGCTGTTAAGATATTGATACTTGCATATTTTTATATCTCGGAATCAGCCAAAGCAGAAATACATTCACTAGATAACCGCTAAACATACCGCTTTGTACGGTATATATATATATATATATATATATATATATATATATATATATATATATATATATATATATATATATATATATATATATATATATATATATATATATATATATATATATATATATATATATATATATATATATATATATATATATATATATATATATATATATATATATATATATAATATATATATATATATATATATATATATATATATATATATATATATATATATATATATATATATATATATATATATATATATATAAGTAACCCGTGCCAACTTGCGTTGATACATGTCAGTATATGCTTTCTATGGCTGACGCGACCTAAAGTGTCGATGTGCTTGTGATTACTTGTTATTTAGTTATAGAACACGTATTGTTTTCAATTAGTCTACATATCAGTGGAATTACGTAGGTCTAAAAGGGGTATATTTTTAATAGGTGACGTAAAACATCAGATAAGAGGTTCAAAACTACCACCATGTAATGGACAAGATTTAGCAGGTTTATTTTACAATTTCCGTGAAGTGAAATCAACTGTCAATGAAAGTCCGAATCTCACTATTCACGAGTGTATTATATTGACAAAGGCTCCTATTCCTACTCAATCTTTGCCTAATTGTGTGAAGAAACTTGTAAACTATCAATTTTACGTATTTAAACAGCGTCGTCAAAATTTTTTCAACAATTTAAATAATTTGTATAATATTGCACACGTAGATGCGTTCCAATTGACAAAAATAAATGAGGATAAATCTTTTTAAGGCGTCAAAGAGAGCCAGGCCGGCCTGATCACTAAGCAGGAGTGGATTAAAAAAATACTGATAGAGAGGAAAGAAGTGTGCCTCAGAACAGTTAAACCAGACAAACGACGTGCTAAATATTTGCTGAGCCGACTCCATCGACATAATTTTATATACAGTTACAAGGACTCATCTTCTGAATCGAATGAAAATTTAGATTTACAAGAGGACGTACAGAATCTGGTCGAAAACACGTTACCCAACAGAACACCTCTTTAATTGAGTACGAGAGATTTTGTGTTCGTTCTTGAAGCAACTATTGAAACTCATGGATATAATATCGTTGAATTTCCGATAACTAAGTCTTCCATCCATAGAATTTGCACAGAAAACGGAAAGAGCGCGGTGAAGCCGTAAAAAATGATGTTCAATATGAGCTGGGATGGCAAGTTCTATCCGTATCGAATGCTCGAAAATCAAAAGTAGAACGTCTTTCTATAGTTACTTGATATAAAAATAAGGAACAACTTGTAGCTGCGCCCAGATTAGGAACAAGAAGTTCTACAAGAAGTAAACAAGTGCAGGCAGTTTGGGACGCGACTGTAGATTAAAATTTAGAAGATAAAGTGCAAATTACTTATTGTGATACTACTGCTTCAAATACTCATTAGGATTATTTGACCTCAATGTCCTACTTTGTAGTCAAACTGTCCTTCTTCGTTTGAAGAAGCTAAAAAGAACATTTCGGAACTAAGGATTATTAGAAAATATACCAATTTATGAAATTTAATTTCTAAAAAGAAAAATTTGAATATATTTTTTTTATGTAATTAAGCAAATATTATACTATGCCGATGTTATGGAGTTTAAATAAATTAATAAAAATTAAGTTCTTAATTCCTTTATAGTAAGTCAGTACAAATTTGTATGTCAAATGTTTGGCATCAAGTCGGCACGACTTATCGTTGTCCAATGACAATAATATTTAACCAAATAGAATATATATATATATATATATATATATATATATATATATATATATATATATATATATATATATATATATATATATATATATATATATATATATATTTCTGCTTTGGCTGACTCCGAGATATAAAAATATACAAGTATCAATATTTACGTTTATAGTTAAATTGTCTAATTGTCCTCCTTTTTTATTATAGTCGATTAAAAACAACGTCACTTCGTACTTATATTAAAAATCGGTTAAAAATATATTCATTCATTTTTTATCTCAAATAAATGCAAACATAAAAACTTTATTTTATTATGCACAAGAACAAAGTAAGCATAACATACCTTGTTTCATTCTTTATTAAAAACTTTACTTGAATCATGTTTTATAATATTATAAATTGTGTTTATTCTTAGCTAATTTTGTTACGATAAGCTTGTATTTCCATTAAAATTTTATTTCCACATTTTGTTGGACACCGCAATGTCAAATGCAGTGTCATATTATGGTACATTCTCTGTTTGTGCGTTAAACGTGATATGTGGCTTTATTAGTGATTAAAACAAAGCAAAATAATATTTAGAGTATATTTAAACTATCATAATAGTTGTATTAGTATATTTACTAAACTAGCGACCTTGACGCAGCTTTGCTCTCTTTATTAATTAATTTTATTAATATTTATTAATCTCATATTTAGTCTAATATGATATGCTTAAGTTGTATATATAAATTAACAGTCAGACGCTGTACGGTACGATGCCTCTGTTACAGTGCTATAATTATTTTGAAAAATATGTTTTAGATATTAAATTATATAGAAAAAAATTGGTGATAGTATTTAGTTAAAGAATTATGCAAATAAAATACATAGACAAGGAGGTGTATATAAAGGGTACTGGTAAAGTTGCTAACGCTAGGATATAGACATAATTTTAGGATAAAACTTTCAATGATGATCGCGAAACACTACGCTACGCTATTTTTAATTTTGACCTCTAGTAAATTATTCTCCAATTATTATGGGGAATTTTTAAAACATTTCAATTCTCTTTCTTTCTTTCTTTCTATATTTGCAAATCAAGATTTTGAATAATTTTGCTAATTTTTAGTTGTATATAAATTTATGTACCTTAGAACGTCTTCAGTCACAGTGATTCACGCTTCATACACAAGCAATCAACGCTTAACTAAACGATAAACGCTAAAGTCAAATCAACACGTACTCGTTTGGTTTAAACTACTTCATTTCATTATAGAATTGTAAAATCGTTTAGTTAAAGACTTCTTAATGTAATTTATTTTGTTGTTATTTTTTTATTGTCAAGCCAGTGTTCTGGTACCGGCAATATTCAATGTGTGTACTAATTTTTAAAATTATGACCTTACTGAGGAAACGGACAGTGGTGTCAACCTGTTATTCACTGGCAAAATTCTATTTCGTCATTGATACGAAGTTGAATAAGTGAATATTAAATAAAACAGTTTAACTGACTTCTTCGTCTTGGCATGGTAGTTAAATTGTAGTATTTTCGACCTATAAAATAATTTAAATTATTATATTATTTATATATGAACCGTTCGATATAAGACAAACTCTTAATTACGTATATAGTAATCTTTAATGCATTAAAAATATACAATGTTGAAGGACAATCATAGAGAAATATTAGCATTAACTGTGGACTTATCTCTATTCTCTCTCTCTATTTCTTCTAGCCAACCTGTGAAAGTGGGTAAAACCAGTAAGTAGCGCTATGACACATAAAATGCAATATAAAGTTTACATAAAAATACAAATAACTTAAATAAAAATTCCAGTATATAAAGCATAGAAGATATACATACATACATATATAAAATTAGCACATAAATATAGTAAGTATAGTATATAATATAAATAAAACATAGTTAAATTAAAGACTTCAGATACTGTTTAGTTTATTAAGATGTTGTTTGGTTTGGTTGGTTTGTTGAGATGTTCTTTCAATGGCAACTTAAAAAACAAGACTGATTGGCTTTCTTGAATAGCCTTGGGAAGTTTATTCCAAAGGAGTAGAGCCTGTACTGGAGAGGACTTTTGAAGGAATTTGGTATTGCTCTTTGGAATCAAAATGAAAAAATCAAAATCAAAATATTCTATTACAAGCACTTTCGAATCGTCAATTAACCACCAACTCGGAAGGCAGTTCTGCTGAGAAGAGCTGGCGAGAAACTCAGCAGTTCCTCAGTGGTTAGCCTACCGAATGAGCATCAACAGCACTTCACACACTAACATTCGTATAATATTCTTGGAATTGGACTATGTCTAGCATTGGTAAAACCTAAGACCTTCTCGAGCGTGTAGGGGAGGAAATCACGTGGGATACGTGGTCACACTTGCAAAGACCGTAAACAAAGCGTATAGCAGGATTTTGAAGACGCTCTAATTTGTTAATTTGGGCCTCAGTCACATCCAAATAGCAGACATCGGCATAGTCATGAATTGGTAGGAGAAGACATTGCGCTAGCATTATTTTTGTTTTATTGGAGACGCTTAAGAGAAATGCATACGTTTACTAAGATCACTAATGTGGGGTGTCCAAGACAAATTGCCGTCAAAACTTAGACCCAAATTCTTCATTTATCATAATATGGAATTGGAATTCCAGTATACATAATCACAGGTATTGAATCTCAATTGAGTTTACTTGCAAGTTGGCTACTACTGATTATGTTTGCTTGCGATTTTTTCAGGTTTACTGACGAACGATTCAGCCCAACATTGAATAGCAGCTAGATCATTATTTAAAATATTGATGGTTTCGAACAATTCTTGTATATAGCTATGTTGTTTTAACTGCAAATCATCCGCATACCGATGGCAAGGAGAAGAAATGACTTTGGAAATATTGTTTATAAAAATAGAAAACAGAAGAGGAGAAAGTATGCCGCCTTGTGGAACGGCAGCAATGCAAGCCAAGATGATGTATGATCATTAACTTTCACATATTCTTGGCGTCCGAAGAGATATGAGTAAAACCAGTTTTTTTACAGTGGAAAAAATGCTTACTGTGCGAAGTGAAACAAGAAGTATGTCGAAATCAACAGAGTTATATGCATTGCTAAAATACAGTAGTACCATTGCGATGGGCTTGGTGTTATCCATGGCACACCGAATATCCTCCGTAATTTTCAGCAGGGCACTAACTGTGCTGTGGAATGGATGGAAACCAGACTGGTTGGGACACAGGAGATTATTTGAGTAGAGAAAGGAATATAAACATAATGGAATAATGGAATATAAACATAATGGAAAGGAATATAAACATAAAACATAATTATAAACAATGGATTCAAGAACTTTGGATAGAATAGACAAAATGGAGATAGAGCGATAATCAGAAACTAAGCCAGGATTTGAGGTTTTAGGCCACAGAACGACATAAGCACTTTTTCAATGTGAAGGAGAGACATTGCGTGACAGTGAGAAATTTATAATGTGGGTAAGCACTGGTGCAATGTTGTTCAACACGGGAAGAATCATCTCAAGGCTAAGATTGTCACTTCCGATGGCTTTAGTGGAGATGAATTGGACATACTTCTTGACTTCATCTTCTATTATATAGTTAAATAAAAAGGAAAAGAGTCAGGAAGGTCAATGCAAGACAAAGAAGAAAGTGCTTGCAATTTTTTTTTTGGGTATTTATTCTTAAAGTTGGTTTACTAAAAGAGGAATTTAAAACATTAAGATCTATTGAAATCTGATGGTGATCAGTGGTTTTACCTATACCAAACGGCTCTACGAATTTCCAAACTTGTTCATGTGAGAGATTCTGAATAGTATTATGAATATAGCGGCGTTTAGCATCCCGACACATTCTGTTGCAAATGTTACATAGTCTTTTGTATTCGGTGAGATTTTCATCACAAGGATGTCTTTTGTTTTTAGATTTAAAAAATTTCAATTTCCAGAAATAAGAACCCAAAAAGACAGTTTTTTAAATATATCTTTCATGTACAGACAGTGGTCGGTTACCGTTATATTATATGTATAGATTTACAGATATAGATGTATATAAAAAAACTGTGGCATATTTAACACGCTGTGACGTCAACCACTGCTAAGTGACCGATTGTAGATTTGTATAATTTTAAATTAACAAAATTTTATTTGATTCTCTTTCTCTCTTTCTTCTCTCTCTTTTATACTCAAGAATAAAAAAATCTTTAGTATTAAATAAGAAAATGAGATAAAAAAGGAATCAAGTTTAATTTGAACGCGCGCTCCGATGATTTCGTACCAATTTCATAATAACCAGTCAATGAGAAGTTATAATTAAAAAGTATTATTAATATGCATGCAATCACAAAATGTTGTATAAAATGAACTACAGATATACGTTTCTAATGGTTTATGTAACTATAAATTTCCAATTTTCGGATTTTGTATTTATTTGTAATATAAGTTAATATTTCATAACTATGGACATACTAAAAAGTAGAATTTCATACAAGATGAGGCAAAAACTATGCGACACGAAAAAAATATTGATTTAATTGTTCAATAGTTATTTTTTCTAAGCTCCCAGGTACTATAGACCTGAAACTTTGATATAAATTTCCGCTTGATATCGTCCTTATCTCATGGCGCTTATCGCCCTTTCCATAATATTTATATCGGTTTTCCAAAATTTTTAATGTTTTCCTCTGAGGAACCATGTCATATTTCAGTCAATACTTTGTCACTCAGTACTGAATTTTTTTAAACACACTTTAGTGTTTTAAATAATTCATAATTATTGAGTTGAAGAGCAACTCTAGTGACTAACACACTTTAGTGTTTTAAATAATTCATAATTATTGAGTTGAAGAGCAACTCAATAATTATGAATTATTTAAAATGCTAAAGTGTGTTCATGTCCTTAAAGTTAGTTTTAATATGATCATTTGGAAACCTTGGGTTAGATTGTATCGAAACTAAGAATATTTAATATATCTAAATCAGTACATTTAAGGAAGTTTTTTAACATATATATTTTTTATTCAAAATAAAGAACAATACATATAGATACTGTTCTGTTTTTAAGTAATGTCGTTTCGAGAAGCGTATCAGAAATAAATTTGAAATACCCCGAAAATCAAGTTTCCTCTCAAAAATCAACAATGGCAGCGGACTTTATCTTTTATATTTCTGGCCACTTCCAAGATATTCATTAATTTAATAACATGCTGTAACAAGTCTATATTGGACAATAAATTATACTTTAATTGTTTTAAAGGAAGGAAGAAAGTAGTGTATATAAGGCCCAAAAAACAAAATTGGGGGTGCCATAAAAAAAAAAGTTGGTATTAAACTCGCGGTATCGACAAACAGATGGTGATTCAATGTATCTTCGCTATCCTCTAAAAAATAAATATATATATATATATATATATATATATATATATATATATATATATATATATATATATATATATATATATATATATATATATATATATATATATATATATATATATATATATATATCTTCTTCTTCTTCCTGGCATTAGTCCCGGCTTTTTGCCAGGGTCTGCCTTCCGACTAAGACCAATCGGTCCATATGAGTGGCGAAGTGGTTTTTTGTGGAGCGATTGCCATCTGACCTCCAAACCCATTACTGGGAGAAACCAGGAAAGGAAAGGGAATAAGAGGCAGAAAGACTTGGAATATAGGGGAGGGACACCACTTACATGGATTGGATCGGGTTATGAAAGTGGTGGCTCGAGGTCCCGGGGTCGCGTACCCGTATGCCGGAAACCAAATATCGGACAGATAATTGGCTAGACACCCTCTGATATATATATATATATATATATATATATATATATATATATATATATATATATATATATATATATATATATATATATCTTATACTTCTCACTCCAGCTATTACCGCATACGAGTTAAACTAAATCTATTGTAAATCAGTTCATAGGAAAGCTCGCAGTATTTGTTTATTTAAAAATAATAAAAGTTTATTAATAAATATGTATAATACAATATTTTCAGAAGCTTATGTGTGCTTATAATAGCAATGATGTAACATACGCCCAAAAGTTTACACGCTTAAAAAAACCATCACGAAACATTTTTTGTATAAATATGTTAATTTCAAATAAGGTCCTTTGAAAAGGGAATGAAGCCGTGTAACGTTTTGAGGACGCGTGTTGTCTTATAATAGACCTTTATACTCAAAACAATAGAGTCCAAAATGGGCATGAATTATTGGGAAAATTGCTTCACCATTTTACTCCTTTATTGGTGGCAGGTGCTCCGGACTAATATAAAGGGACCAACCACAAATAAATTGTTATTTATACTAAAAATGAGTTTCTTTTATTATTGATAATACTGTGAAGTTGAACTGTCAATTCGACACATCGACTTGGAATAACGACTTGGGAGAGTATCCATTTTTAAAATATTAGTCATATGTACACATTTTTATTGACGTAAGACTTACGGAGGAATTAGAGATATATCACTCTATTCTCTCTTTTTCTCAACGTGACAGATGTCTTATACCGTATAGTTTTTATGGTTAGCATCTCTGTAGGGAGACTTACAAATTTCCAACGTAATAAGTTGCCTACATCATATAAGAATTTCAACGTAGCGTGTGGAGGAACGCATGGCTTAGTGGTCAGAGCGTTTGGACGGTTTCCATGAGGCGCGGGTTCAAATCCCACTTCATTCAAATTTTTATGTTTTCTTTAAGTATTTCTTCTAGCCTTAGTGTGGATTAACACTTTAAAAAACATGAACCCAAGACCGTTGCATTTACGGTCGATACTGTGTAGGCCTGCAACAAAATTGTTTAGTTTATCATAATATAATATATAACTTCATTTTAAATTATTTTTTTTTTATTATTGTCTCAACAATTCTCAACTCGTGTCAAATGCAAGAACACGTATTATACGTATTATTATCCGTTTATTTTTACCCAATAAAAGACACAGCTGTGCTCATTAAAAACCTCGTGCGTGCTAAAGACGCTATATACCGCATATAGCATGCCTATCCTGCTAGTATAGAGGGCATCTAGTGTTGAAACAACCGGTTCCCCTCGCAAGGCCCAATAAATAAATTTCCGAGAAAATAAAAATAATTCATATTCATATTATTCATATTCATTCTTAAATTAAACTATAATATGAGTGATTTATTAATGGTGGAATTATATATGCCCTGGTGCGTTCGCCTTATTTATTATTAGCTGATAAGGTGGCTAATTTATTTGTAGTTATAAAACGATTTTTGTCAAGGTTTCTTTTATAAAAAACTATAAATTCTACTGTGCTACGGTGTAAAGTGAACTACATGCTAAATTAATTCTAAACATCGTGGCACAGTGAGGCATTAGCAACACGATGGTTGTCTGTACAGCGTTGAGATCCGCCACTGTGCATGTACTGATTTGAATTAATACAAAAAGCAGAGGACGAAGAAGACAGCGGGACGCTAAAAGTAATCTCTATATATTCAAGTGAAGAAAAAAATTGTATTTATTAATTTGAAATAAGCCAGTATAAAAAAAAAGTTTGTCAAAACTTTGTCAAATAGTAATTTTTAATTTTCATTGTTAGTTATTTTTATTGTTAGTTCAGGTTTTGTAATATCGCCATCTATGATTTTGTCTAGATCCTGAGGTTTCTGATTTGTCAAAAACCTACTAAGTTAAAAGAGCTAAAAAATGGTGTTTATGACACGTGACATGACACATATTGTAAGTGCCTGAAATAACTTTTTGAAATATTTGTAGTTAATTTTAAACAATCAAATTTTTGCGTTTTCACTACCGATTCGTCTACTCTTCACAAGAAAAAAAAATGAAGTGGTGTATTAATTGCTGTTTCCACAAGGTTCAAATCCAAACGTATCATTGAATGGGGGTCTGCTTTGGAGGATTTATGTTTTGAGTTTAGCATGAAGGTAAGTAAATGCATAATGCATGCTTCTTCTTCTTCACTTCGCGTCTGTTCCGTTTATCTTCCACATCTTTGTCAGAGGGATCTTTAGTTCCAATTATCGACTCCGAAACACTGTAATAATATTGGTGACATTTGGTGCTGGGGATTTTAACTTGAGTGGATTAACATGAAACTTGGCCGACGGAAATATGAACGATGAAAATGATGGTTCCATTGTAAAAGATGTGTTGATGGATTTTATGCATTTACACAACTTCAAACAATATAAACATATAAAGAATATTTTCTTATATGATTATATAATAAATGTTTCTGCAGCAATGTGAACTTATTTATTTCTTTTTTTTTAATTTAATTATTATTTTAATATATTCCTTGGTAACTCAATTATTTTTTTATTTTATATATTTATATCAACATAACGCAAAACGGATGCGTAAATATAGAGTTATATAAAAAAATAAGTTATATAAAAAAATTAAATAATTTAAGTTGTATTTTAGTACGTCCTTGGCATACTAATGTAGTACTAGAAATAATACCTGAAGCGGTTATGTTTTTGAATAGGAAGAGCACGAAACATAACAAATGATCAACAGACATTTTTAAAGAAAACTTGTCTGAAAATCCTACAGAAAATGAAATGAAAATTTGCGGATGATCAGTGTCCCGTCAGCAACGTAGCTCTCGTGATGCTATGTTACTTGAACTGGGGTAGGTTTTTTATAAAGATTTTATAAACATAAGAGCATTCATAAATTAGAAATGCTTGTTTTTTATTTTAATCATGTTTAGCTAGCCTGTATGTGTGATGTACAGTGTAATTCATTGTATGTTACGTTGGCTTGCCTAAATAAATAAATAAATAAATAAATAAATAAATAATAAATAAATAAATAAATAAATAAATAATAAATAAATAAATAAATAAAGGTTTCCTTCCTCGCACACCAGCCAATGAAGGCAACGTCACTAAGTAATAATTATCTAATTAAATTTAAAACAAAGAAGACTTTTTGTTTTAAATATATAAAAACATAACAATTGCTTCTGGTCTACCTAAAAATTGCTATTTGTGGATGAGAACATTTTTAACAGAACGACAACATTTAAAAATCGTTGCAGAAAATATTTTGGAACGCTTGCCAATATTAACGTCTCAAGATTCCCTTTTACCCTTTTATTTTTTTTTGTCGCTGGGAAATAAAGATGCACCTTTTGGAAACCCACAATAGTCCCAATGTGTCCTTATCGATTTTTTTAAATTATTATACGCTTTTCATAATTTACATTTTGCGATGTTTATTTTGGTTGACACACGTGTTATAGATAGTTCTTTTGGTTCTGATATTTTCCATGATTTGAAGTAGAAGATGCTTAAAATTATTTAGCGTTTCTCATTAACCAGGTGATTGGCTGTGGTGAGTGTTTGTGTTGTTATATTTGCCATATAGCTATGCTCCTGGTGATACACAAGTGACAAAAATAAGGAAAATCCTTATTGTCTGTACGGTAATAGTAACAATTGTAACGTCTCAAAAGTGCAACTCATATTAAGAAACCATCCTCTCGTTTTGCGTACATTCAACGCTCCTATGCAAATATTGCAAAATAAAAGTGTTAGGGCTAATTAAATCTAAATCAAAATTTAAAATGTTGCAGCTCTCTTCTCATCTTCTATGGTCTGAGTTAACTGAGTCAGCTGACCTTATCCCTCGTGATAAACCATTACCATACTTGATTATTAGTTTCTTAAAATTCACCAATATACCTCACCAGTTGTCGCCCTTCCTATCTAATCAATTATTTTATACATCGTACAAAGCTTTGCTACAACCCCCATATATAATAACAGATTTATAATATCTTGTTGTAGCGGAAGTTTTAACAGGATCTCTTTCTTTTTATCTTTCTTTCTCTTTCTTCTTATATGCATTCTATAGTTGTGAATCTCCTTCGTGTGTTTTCCATACAATGTGACATTATCGAATGGTATTGTGCTCAACTGGCATGCTCAAAACGCCATGACTTAAGAGGTGAAAATTATTACAAAAATATTAGTTAAAGATATTAGTTTATATCAACAATGAGTGATTAATGAGTAAATTCTACATGAGTACTCTAGTACTCAACTCCTTAGTACTAGTAGTTGGCGTCTACGTCAATTAGTAAGAGCCCATATTATTATTCATATTTTATAATGTTATTTTGTTAGCATGTCTGTATCAAGATTATTATTTATGCTAATAATTCTTTATTCATTACCAAAAACATTAAATATTTTAATTTATTCGTTTTTTAAAGTATATATAAGCTTAAATAAATTATACTTGCTTTTTCAAAGCGACTCAAGAATACTTAAATCAGTTCCTTCTTGTACTTCTTCTTGTGAGAACTATTCGTAAGTGAAAATGTACCAACCTATTGCTGATTGCTACTTAGGACAATCTATATTTTTAACTGGTGGAACTGGATATCTGGGCAAGGTTAATTTACAAATTATTACTCTATGATATTTTAAGATTTATTATTATTTTTATTCTTTTACTTGAATATTATTTAATTATTTGGGAAAGCTTATAATATAATAGACATACATCGTCTGCGCAAATAATTCAACCTCGACATTAACTTCATTAATTATTTTTTTAATGTGAAACTCACCCACAAAAAGACGGAGAGAAAATTTTTGATATTGAATGATATTTTTATGCACTACGGTGGCATATCAACAGTAGTTTCACAAAACAGACATCTCTTAGTCACCTTTTACGACACCCACGGGACAATATCATTTAAAAAAAATTACATTTGTTGTGAAATAAAGAGAAATGAGTTTAAATATTATTGAATGTGTAAAAAATATATAAGAATTATATTTATATATATATATATATATATATATATATATATATATATATATATATATATATATATATATATATATATATATATATATATATATATATATATATATATATATAATATATATATATATATATATATATATATATATATATATATATAAATATATATATATATATATATATATATATATATATATATATATATATATATATATATATATATATATATATATATATATATAAATATATATATATATATATATATATATATATATATATATATATATATATATATATATATATATATATATATATATATATATATATATATATATATATATATATATATATATATTTTTTTTTTTTTTTTTTTCAGGTACTTTTAGAAAAACTACTCTACAGCTGTCCAGGTATAGATAAAATTTTTGTTCTAATACGTGAACAGCCAAATGTATCAGCAGAGACGAGGTTACAAAATATTTTTGAGCAACCGGTAGGTGGTCCTTTTTACTTTTACTTTTTTTTTAAACAAGACGCAATGGACGCTTATTATTTAATTGATATAGAATTCATAACATACTTGTAAGAACGAAGTAAATATTAATTTATTACAAAAATGTTTCTTTGGGGAAATTGGATCATAATTTACTTTGGATTTCATTGGTCATAGATTAAAGCCCCCATTAAGGTCAAGTTAAGGCCCCCATTAAGGCCATCAAGTTTAACATCGATTGTCTCCACTTTTTCATATTTTTAAAATGTAAATACACACACAAAAGGGAGAAAAATAAGTACAGTTGTAATGAATTATCACATATGCCTTCTGCTCCAAACTAAATTTTATTTGTTTTACAGCTATTTACAAGAATAAGAAATAAAATTCCTGAAGCACTTCAAAAGGTCATTCCTATAATAGGCGATATTACAAAACCTGACCTTGGTATAAACGACGATGATAGACAACTTTTGATAGATACGGTAAACATACTTTTTATGCTATTATCTTCACTATATATTTGCTCTAAATTAACATTTTGTTTGCATTTTAAAAATAATCATATATTATCATGACCCATGAGCAATTCTCATAGCTTAGTCTAAACATATTGCAAATATATGAAAATCTTACAAATTATATGAAGTCATATATTGTTTGGTTGCTGTATTCATGGACACTATAAATATCAAGTATAACTATAGGTATCAAGAGTGTTCCACTTGGCTGCAACTATTAGGTTTAATGAACCTATCGACGTAAGTGTAAACATCAACATTGAAGGAACTCTACACGTGCTCAAGCTTTGTCAAAATATGAAAAATATGAAGGTACGTTGAAACTATGAATTGAATTAAATTTACTCTAATATAGTCCAGTATTTATTTATATTTGAAACATTTGTCCAGTATTTATTTATATTAATTCATAACGACCCCGCAATTTCATTTATGACTTGCATCTTCTTCTTCTTCTTGGCAATAGTCCTGGCTTTTGCCAGGGTCTGCCTTCCGACTAAGCCTACTCCACTTTGCATGGTCTTTAACATCCTCAGTGGACAATCTATTGGCTCTCATGTCTTGTATCACGACATCCAGCCATCGCTTCCTTGGGCGTCTGGGTGGTCTAACTCCAAGGACAGACATGTCAAGGCACTTCCTTCCGACATAGTTCTCAGATCGGCGCATAACATGACCATACCATCTCAGGTGACGCTCTTGGAGCTTATCCGCTACGTCACGGACCCCAAGACTACCTCGAATGAATGTGTTGCGTATGCTATTTATGACTTGCTATTTATGACTTGCATATAAACCTGGATCTCTGGTATTTTAGGTAATATTTTATTAAAATTTCAGAGCTTAGTGTATGTCTCTACTGCCTTTTCCAATGCAGATAGACAAGTGATAGAAGAAAAAATATATCCTGCTCCTAAAACTTTAAACGAACTCAAAAAAATAATTGAAGGAGGACTTGATGAAAATCAAATACTGGAATTAATTGGTAAGTCATGTTAGCTTAGTCCATGGGCGATGGTGTTTTTGATGTCCGTATGTACCTTGGTTAAGAGAACTGGGCGCGTCTTTTTATAGCCTATTAAATATAAATACGGCGTTAAAATCTATATAATAAAGATGTAAGTGATTTTTAACCATTATATTTTTTCTACTTTGATAACATTAGATCAAAGCTAAATTTTCTTTATTATTTTTTTTATTTCGAGGCAAAATAGTTACGTAGGGGCCGTAGCGTTTGGCGTTACGTTCTCTTTGGCTACCCCGCTAGGGATAAAGCTAGACGAAGCTATGTGTATTTATGTATATTTGTACGTAGCTTTATTTTGGCCGTGGTGCAGCAGCACAGCGCCTGTATATAAACGCGATATAAGCGCGGTTGTGAAAATGACGCCACTGGTCGCTTAATTTTAAAATATGTCATTACAGGTGATAAACCAAATGTGTATACGTATACTAAAGCTATTGCAGAAAATATTATAGATGAAGCTCATGGGAATATCCCTGCTGTCATTGTAAGACCTTCAATCAGTAAGTAGAAAAATCTATAGGTATTATAATTAGCATATATATATATATATATATATATATATATATATATATATATATATATATATATATATATATATATATATATATATATATATATATATATATATATATATATATATATATATATATAATAACTTGTATTTTTAAAAATTGCAGTATCATCCAGCCAAGCAGAACCTATATCTGGTTGGATAGACAACTGGTTTGGAGCGACCGGTCTTATAACGGCAGTCGGGAAAGGGTTTAATCGTGTTATTCACACTGCGCCTAATAATGTACTGGATTTAATACCTGTTGATTATGTATCAAACGCAATAATAGTTGTCGCTGCTAGATGCAAATGGTGATATTTTTATACTCTACTTTATTTTTATGTAACGTATGAAGATAAAAGACAATGACATTTTAAGTTTTTCTTCATTATCATGCTCATAATCTGGTCCTTGTAAATTGAACTAGGTAATTGAAAGTCACAATATCACATCTGACAAATTAAAGATAGAAAAAACTACTTAGCATTCCATGGATTTATGGAGGATGGCTTGTCGGACTTGAAACTAAGGTAAAGGTTTAAAGGGGCCCCCTTTAAATGTATTAGCAGACACTTCCACTGTCCGCGTGCTGCCTTCTTAGTACATTCTAGAAATTAATTGATGATAGCTCTAGACAGGTCGATATCTTTTAGCACACTATAAAGAGATTACGGTACTATACCTCTCTCTCTACTACTTCTATTACATACAAATTTTCTCTAAGCCTATTCCTGATCAGTTCGTTAGTATACTCCAAATGTATGTTAAGTTAAAATTATGACTTTTAGGGATATTTGTTTCCCATGGAACTGTTAAGTTGTGCCAGTATTACTCGCATTAGTGTAACATAAGATATCCGGTATGGGCGACGAAACACCAATATCTTCAGGACGTGTATACTGTTACTCATACGCACCCATCATGAGAGCCAATCTAAAATTGAGAAATACTTTTGTGTGGATTTTTAGACCAGCCTTCTCAAACTGAACAAAGTCTATTGATCGATTGATCAATATTATTAACCCTATAGATTTAAACTATATAAATAGAAGTGAAAGTGGAAAGAATACAAAATCATGTTATGTATTCACAACACTTCTCATCTCCGCCATAAGCTTTTGCCATTTTTAAGTAAGTTAAAAAGGAGTTGCTTGTGTTCCTGTGAGATTCCTTTGAAAACGTTTTATATAAAGCTCATAAAACTTAAATACTATACGATATAGGCTCATCATCAGAAAATATTACTAGTATTAATTTTTATAGTAGAATCTAATAGTTTTAAAATTAGCTAAATTTACAGGTCAAAAGATGTTGCAGTATACAATTCATGCAGTAGCGGCATAAACCCCATTCAAATGCAAAAACTTAGTGATTTAATAGTGGCTGATTCTTACAAATATAAAACGTGTAAGTAGTGTTTTAAAATATTGTTATAATTCTAAAGTAAAACGTTAAATTTATTAAGTACTAGTTGTCACATACAAGATGGCCTACTTATAACCATTTTCATACTATCTCTATATTATTTCTTTTTTTACACCGTTTCCTGCGTTATATAACGTAATTCTACGTCGTTTTTTTTTTTCTCATAAGGAACCATGCCAAATTTCTGTCTTCTATGAAAAATTTTCATTTAGTGTTGTGTAGGTTTTATATAGTTACTAGAGAGCTGACCACGGCTTCTATAAACAGTAACAGCAAACTGAATTGAATTTGAGTTCTTAGTTATGTATACAATTCATAAAGTGACTTGTCATATCAAAATTGGAATATCTTTGGTTTTAAGTGACTATTCATTTATGTTAGTGAGAGTATTTAATATTTATTACATTTATTTTTAAATCTAACAACTTTCTAAAGACTAATAAATTTCTCGAGTTAAAAGAAAATGTATGTTTTCCCTTGATTATATAATGTAGGTTCATAATGATGAAAAAAATGTATATCCATTACAAAAAAATGTACCTATAATATTGCACCCATGCAAGGCTGGACTGAGATATAGTTGTTTTTTTCTATAGGATATTTTGCCATTTTACAGCTGTTTTTGATGAGTCCATATTCGTCGTGTCGTAGTTGCACGTCTGCCTGTAAACGTGACGGATTGGGGTTAGATTCCCACTCGGGAAGAATGAATTATTATAATTATTTTCGCTCTGGTAACAACGCAACCGCCACTCAACATGCATTACCTCTATAGGCAGAAAACTGGAAGCGGAGTATGTTAATACTAGGTTCTCTGCCTACCCAGCTATGTGCGGGAACCAGCGTGAAGGAAAAAATAAAAAAAAAAGTCTAAAATACCATGCGTGTGCGTGTCAGTAAATACGAGTACACAATTGGATAATAAATAATACTGTATAACATTAATAAACGTACTTAATTGATATTTTCACAGATGATATACCGTTACCATTTCTATACTTCACATCGTCGAAGTTGATTGCATTTCTAATAACGTTCTTCATGGAACAAATTCCTTCGTATTTAGCCGATCTGTATTTGTTATTAACGGGCAAAAATCGCAGGTAGTGATATAATATACTATGTACTACTTAACTAATTTGCTTAGAATAAAATAACATAAATAAGAGAACAAATATTCTTATTCTAGGTGTAAAACTCACCTGACATTTTCACACTGTCGATCACTTAGTAATTAATTTTTAGTAATTATTTTTAAAACACTTAGTAATAATTTTATTTTTAAAACACTTAGTAATAATTCTTGTAATGCTTTATATGTATTATATTATTTAAGGAGAGATGTAACTTAATATTTGTTAATATTTGTTCCGTTCTGATGTAATGGCGTTTCGAGCGTGCCAGTTAAGCACAATTCAATTCGCCAATGTCACGTTGTATGGTTGTACAGTAATATCTGTTACATAATTATAGAATCGTTTGTTTTTATTTTTCAGATTCGTCAAGACCCTACATAAACTATTTAATATTCGGAAAATGCTACAGTTTTTCATAGCTAAAAATTTTATTATAAAATCACAGAAAACATGTGACCTCGCAGAATCTCTCTCTCCGTCAGATAAATGTACCTTTCCTTTTAATCCCGTTGAAATCAACTGGGACGACCATATACTAACATATTGCCGTGGCATTAGACAATTCTTGCTTAAGAAATAATAAGATTTTGGGAAAAGATTTTAATACACATTGTTTTTTGTTGAAAATAAAAAGTACATTTTTTACTAATTTTGTGTATTTTTGAAATAAAATGACTACTAAAATTTTTTATATTATAATATTTAAACTCATACAAATAATTGTATACTACAAAAATTATAGGTGACTATAGAATAAAGTAAAAAATGTAATATTTTTTTTAAGTAAGTTGTCCAATTTTTGGTTAATGTAATATTGACAAGTTATATTAAGTAACTTTAGTTTACTTAACTTTAATTTTAGTTGTTTTTTCTAAGGTTTGTGATTTTCACTATCATATATCTGATGAGACTTAACACTTTTCGTGAAAAGTTATCTGTCATAGAAAGCTATTACGAATAAGACCTCCTTCGCACGCTCTGTATGTTTGTATGTATTTTTTTATATTCTTCTGTATATTATCTTGGTGTACTATCTATCTAACTAATTATATGTAATGTAACTAATAGGTTGTTTTTAACTTTTTAAATTATATTTTCTTTTTACAAATCTTCTGTATATATGCTTGTAAAAATAAAATATGTTTTTGCCAACCCTATTTAAACAGTGTGAACGTACATGTACATTTAAAAAACTTACAAATTTAAATACTAATACTGCCCTTCCTTGGCTTTAACGTTATTTATTCTAGTCCTGACAAATGTACTACTAATATATTCTATTTTTAACATTGTCAATGTTTAAAAAGATATTAATATTAAACTAAAAAAAGTTACTTGAACTTAAATAATATCAAAAAAAAAATATCTGACAAATTCTATTCTATAATTTAGTTTCACTTATTAGTAATTGATGTAATTAATATATGACTATTTTTTTCTATGGAAACCTCATTGAACGCCAGGATGATAACTATTCTATATATTGATTTAAATTTTAAGCTGCTATAATTTATTCAATCTTTAGTACAGAATAGTAATCTGAGTACTTCTTTTTTAAGAAAACTGTTGAAATACTGAAATTCATCAATTCTCATTATTTTTGGCCAGTAGCTTTTACGTGATTCGCGAATAAATAAACAAACATACGGACTAAAAATTAAATGGTTAGTTAACCTCATATTTATAATAACTATTACGATAGATTAACGATATATAAATCGACCCATTAATACATTTTAAAATCATTTATGAACATAGTTTCTCTTCTGACTTTGACTTTTCTATATTTTAATACTACGTCAATTTCATCTATGGTCTACAGATGTATATAAGACATATCGACATTAATACAAATAAAAAAGTCCCGCCAGCACGATGTGGAAATTCAATGAATAACGACGTCTGTTTATAGATGTTATAAAATATTAATATAGATTTTTAAACACATTATATTTATTTTATTTATTGCTGCTGCTGCGGGACTGCTTGCAGTCTTCTGAGTGGATTTTTAGCTTCAATTATCGACATGTTAACCGACCCAATCAGTATTTTATTAAAATCTTTAATGTATAGTATTGATTTTAGTGGAGTACAGTTTGTACTCAATTGCAAATTAAGGTTTCGAATTGACATCGATTGACGTTTTCACTGTTCAGTCGAGGCACGTTCAGTTATTTTAGTCCCTACGCCATTATCATGTCTTTGTATGTATCGTCAGTTTGGTCATTTAAAATTATTGCAACACAATTGTATGTATTGTATAATATATTGCAATATCGTGAAATTAGATTATTTTAAATTAAAAGATTACATTCTAGAAGTGCCCAAAAATATTTGGGTGGTAAAATTAAGTAATTTTACCTTTCCACTTTAAAACGATTTTTGTCAAGGTTTCTTTTATAAACAATTTTAAATTCTACTGTGCTAGTATTTAAAATAACCTACATGCTAAATTAATTCTAACCATCGTGGCACAGTGGGGTATTGGCAACACGATGGTTATCTGTACAGTGTTGAGATCCGCCACTGTGCATGTACTGATTTGAATTTATACAGAAAGCAGGGGACGAAGAAGATAGCGGGACGGTAAAATTAATCTAGATAATTCAACTAGAGAAAAAAAATTGTATTTATAAATTTGAAATGCGCCAGTTTAAAAAGGAACCAGTGAAAAAAAAGTATATTGTTATTGCCAGTTGCCAGTTCGGGTTTTGTAATATCACCAACTATGATTTTGTCTAGTGCCTGAGGTTTTTCATCTGTCAAAAATCTACTTAGTTAAAAAAGCAAAAAAAAATGGTGTTTATGACACGTGACATGTTGTAAGTGTCGGAAGTAAGTTTCACGCAGGGAAAACCTTATGTTATGTTAACCCTCGGAAATGAGATATATGAAATATTAAAACAATTAATTTTCCTAAACGGTAATTGAACCTACAATCATTATAGCGTATTAACAAAAACAGATGGTCTCAAAAAAAATTAAAAATTTACATATTAAATATATTTCTACACGATAAAAAACATTTTAACGCTTATTAGCACAACATAAAGCAGCAAGACTTTAGTGAACACTATAATAATGTTAAAACAAAATCCATTTATATATATATATATATATATATTTATATATATATATATATATATATATATATATATATATATATATATATATATATATATATATATATATATATATATATATATATATATATATATATATATATATATATATATATATATATATGAGGATATTAAAGTAGTAAGATATTAATATAAGAGAGAAGAGAAGCAGTTAGTAGTTAGTAGTTAGTGCAGTAAGTACCCTCTGTCGATCCTGCTTTATGCGGAAAAAAAGCTATTTATTTATTAATTACAATTTTGTAGATCTCAGTCGTGTTCCACCTGGCGGCCACTTTGAAATTCAACGAGCCGTTATCAGTAGCCATGAAAGTTAACGTTGCGAAGCGTAAGAGAAGCCTTAAGTGTCTGTCAAACTATGAAAAATATTGAAGTATGTATTGAAACAAGTGTTCGATGATCATTTCCACTCATTTCATCATTTCCACTTGCTTTGTAAATAATCCATCGTTGAGAATAGGTCGATTATCTATGTTATGCCATAGTGTCTTAGATATAGTGTCTAATGGTCTTACTAACTAACTTACAATAACGTCTAACTTAATCCCCACTTGGCGCAGTGAATTATTTCCATCCTTCCATTTTGATGAGACAAATTGCTGTTTTTAGTACCACCGCCAATTGGCAATGTTTGGAATTCGAGTGGATACCAAGCAACGGAGTGATTTGATAGTAAATTATCTCTTTTACACAAAAACTATTATTATTTTGTTAAGAAACTCGCACGATAATAATATAAAACATTATAATGTAGACCTTATATTATAAAACCTTCAACAAATGGGAGATATGATGATATAAAAAAAATATAAACGTTTGAATATAAAAAAAGCCGTACAAAAAGATCACTTTCCTTGCGCCGACACCCAATTCTGTTATAAGAGGTGAAAAGGACACGCAAAGGCTATCAAAGGCCTTTAAGTGTTTCCAGCGGGTAGCGAGCCATCTAATGATACCTTTGGATAGATATTTATATACTATAGTATGTACATGAATATATATATATATATATATATATATATATATATATATATATATATATATATATATATATATATATATATATATATATATATATATATATATATATATATATATATATATATATATATATATGTATATTGTCACTTATTAAACAGAAAATCGTTTTTTAAAATTAAATAATAATGTGCATTATACGCACATAAAATATTATTTATATGTAAAACTGCGCAAACTCAAAAATGCATAACCTTAATAACCTTAATAATATCAAGATTTTTGTAATATTAAGTTTATTTTTATTCATCATCATCAGCCTGTACTTGTCCACTGCTGGACATAGGCTTTTTCAATGGAACGACACTGAGCTCGATCTTCGGCGCTTCGAATCCAACCACTGCCAGCTACTTTGCGTGTATCATCACTGCACCTAGCTGGAGGACGTCTTATACTACGCTTGCCGATGCTCAATATCCACTCCAGAACACGTTAACCCCAGTGGTCGTCGTTTCAGCTATTTTTGCTAATTCTTTGGGCTTTGTCAATAACTTTGGTTTTCTGTCGGATTACCTCATTTCGGATCCGATCACACACACGCACAGCATAGCCCTCTCCATACCACGCTGAGCGACTTTAAACTGGTAGACCAGTCGCATATTTATTTGACATATATTTTCCAAATTTTCATATTTTTGATTTCAATGACTTACGTCAACGTTTATTGAACGTCTCACTGTACCGGATGTAACATGATGATGAATGACAGCGATGATGCTGGGTTCGAATCCGACTCGGAAAGACACAGAGAAAATATAGTATAAAATTAACATATAATATATATTGAAATTATTATTATTATAGTGTTCACAAAACTCTTTCTGCTTCTTGTTCTACAAATTTGAGTTAAAATATTTTTTTATCGTGTAAAATTCTGTCACAGCCAGTCAGTCAATTCTTGGATGATCTACCAAGTGTGTCAGTATATCACCTAACTGTCTCGTTATAATAAAATAACACAAGGAGATCTTGATTTCTAAAAGAGTAACGTTACAAATAGGAGAATGAGATTAAACAGATATCCAGCTAAAACAGACTTCGAATAGGCAATGTCTACAATTTTTCTTTTATTATTATTATAAAAAAAGATTTATTTGTTTGTTTAACAGCGATGGGCTGTATAACTACTGGACCGATTTGAACTATCCTTTTACTATTTTAATCCTACTTTATTTTCGATGAATATAGGTCATAACATATTTACAAAAACGTTAGGGATCCGTATAAAAACTTTGATTATTATGACAATAAAAAATGTTGCGAAAACGGGAGAGCTTCAGAGATTTCGTTGCGCTGTGGAAACGGTTACTTACGCAAAAAATATATGTGGCAACGCAAAAAATATATACTACGCTACGCAAAAAATATATACTAGCTTATGCGAGACATGAAATGCAAACTATGTTATATGTTAATTATATACACTATAGAGCATAAAAATTGTAATTATGATTAATATAACTCTGTCTTGGAAATCTAAAGCTTTAGATTAAATTCAAATTCAAATGATTTTATTAAAAATAAGAATGCAAGATTCGTTTTTGGAACGTCAAACACATTGCCAGTACATTATAAATATACATTTACAGTATAAATATAAACGAGATATAAAAATACTTTGCCAAATAAGTTTCACTTATTGTATACTTTGTATACAAGCAATTTTTTTTATTTATAATTACCTACAACTTAGGCTATGAATAAGCGAGTTATCCTATATTATAAACGTTAACCTACTTACAATATATATTAACATACATAATATAGTAATAAGTTAGTTATAAATTAAATCTTCACTATATTTTATATGTAAGTGTTTTGTAAATATAAATTTCCACTGTTTACGAACCATTACCGTTTTAATATATATAAAGTTTTATGTTATTAATATATATTGACATATATTATTTGTATACTTTGTAGGTAATATTATATGTTTATCATACATTACTTGCATTATTAGTTATTATGATTACTATTACTATGTTGTATAAATATTAGAATACTCTCAGTGGTAGGTCAGTGATTCCTAACCACTGGTCCGCTGAGATATTGTTGTGGTAGTATATCATGTGTATATATGCTAATACTACAGCAGTACAAATATCGACTATAATTTATTTAAATTAGTTCAGATTATGTATATGCTGTTTGTAGTCCATACTCTAGATGATTCTCAATGAATTTAAATCAATAAGATATTAATATAAGCGAGAAGAGAAGCAGTTAGTAGTTAGTAGTTAGTGCAGTAAGTACCCTCTGTCGATCTTGCTTTATGCGGAAAAAAAGCTATTTATTTATTAATTACAATTTTGTAGATCTCAGTCGTGTTCCACCTGGCGGCCACTTTGAAATTCAACGAGCCGTTATCAGTAGCCATGAAAGTTAACGTTGCGAAGCGCAAGAGAAGCCTTAAGTGTCTGTCAAACTATGAAAAATATTGAAGTATGTATTGAAACAAGTGTTCGATGATCATTTCATTGACTTGCTTTGTAAATAATCCATCGTTGAGAATAAGTCGATTATCTATGTTATGCCATAGTGTCTTAGATATAGTGTCTAATGGTCTTACTAACTAACTTACAATAACTTAATCCCCACTTGGCGCAGTGAATTATTTCCATCCTTGCATTTTGATAAGACAAATTGCTGTTTTTAGTACCACCGCCAATTGGCAATGTTTGGAATTCGAGTGGATACCAAGCAACGGAGTGATTTGATAGTAAATTATCTCTATTACACAAAAACTACACACCATGATTATGTGATCGTTATGGAGCTTGTGGTGTTTACTTTCGTCACTAATTAGGTTATGTTTTAGAAATTGGTTATCCAAAAAAAATTGTGCAGAGCTTAAAAATTATGAAAATGTGAATATTTTACAGGTCTTCGTCTACATGTCAACAACTGACCAAACTCAAACACTGACCAAGAAAGATCCACTATTATAGAGGAATTGTATCCAAGTCCAAAAGACATTAAGGATGTGTACAAAATGACCAATCAAAGTAATCCGGATGAAACTTTTTATCCAGAATTATTAGGTAATGAAATCGTCGCCTTAAGTTCTTTACACTAAATTCTCTTTGTACCAGGGTAGTCCCTGGTACATGAACGGAATACAGTTTGCAAAAATATTTGCATTTATAATAATATTACTACAGGGTGATTGTAGCTTTCACTAATTACAGCTTATAATTTGTATTTTAAATATTTTCAATATGCGTAAGGCATGTTTGTCTTATTTCACTACTTAATACAAACGTTATACTATACGTCATAATAAAAAAAATATTCATGATATAGCTCCTTGATTAATTATAAATATATACAGATGGACGACCGAATACTTACACTTTCTCAAAAGCTGTAGCAGAAAATCTAGTTGCTGAAAGTCGAGGGACCCTTCCTACTATCATAATACGTCCTTCTGTTGGTGAGCAAAGTTTTGATTTTGGAATAATAACGAAATTATTTTTTTTTCTGCAATTTACATATACACTATAGTGTTATGTTTTACACGACAACTAAAAAAAAATAGTTTACTTAATTTCGCCACCAAATATGCGAACATTGACAACACTGATTTGTAAAAAAAAAAATAATTTACTTTTCATTAATACTACCTTATAAATAGCTTAATTATTATTGATTTCTTTAACAGTTTTATGGTATACTAGCAAACCACCCGTAGCTTCACCCGCTTAAACTAGACGATTATTCAGTTGATAAATAAAATCTTAAACATGTTCTTTGTATTTGTGTTGTACTTCGTGGTGGTGGCTGGGTAGGTGGCTCTGATTTAAGAGGGATCTCTGAAACCTAAGGATCTCACAAGTTCTAGACATCGCTGGCTAATTTGCTCTAAAAAAATTGTATAAATATTTTGAAACACTTGCACGGGTACTAAAGGAAAACTATTGAATAAAATTTTATATCTAATACAACTTTTCTCTATTACAGTAACTTCATGTTTCAAGGAGCCAATGGAAGGTTGGCTACCAATTGGATGGGTCCTACACCAATTCTTACACTTATAGGTCAAGGATTGGTGCGGTGCTTGTACGGACTGGGTCACTATACGTTTGAAATTATACCTGCAGACTACGTTGTTAATCTTACCCTCGTTACTGCTGCTAAGCATCAGAGGTAATTATGATAATATATTCTATGGTTTTTTTTTTTAAATTCAAATTTATGCGTGTGTTTTTTTTAAATTCGATAGTTCAATTTGACAGTATAAGATGTTATGTTACATCACCAAGTCACCTCGGCCACTTGGAATGTGTCATCTGTCAAAACTCCTTTTGAATACAAGTGAAGCTGCATTTCTGCATTTCTTTTTCCACGTATGTCCGGCGTATATCGCAGATCTTCTATTATTCACATGTGGCCAACCTTTAAGGTATCTATTTAATTAATTAACATAATATTCCAGGTAAAAACTAATTTTAATGGCAAAGCGTCTACCTATAAGCACGACGGTTGGTGGGTTCGATTCCTGTTCCCAAGGAGAACGAATTATTTTCACCTTATTCCCTCTGGTAAAAGGCTAAACGCGAGGCATTTAGTTCCACCACTAACACGCAACTACTCGAAAGGCGGAAAGCAGAGAACGAGTTTCTTTTACCTATGGTTCCCTCTGCGTATCCCGCTATATGCGGGATATAGCGTGAAGCAAAAAAAAACTAATTTTATATCCTTAAAGTGCCGATGAACGTGTTTTAGTAGCCACGGAGATAGTGCATTCAAATCGTCGTCTCGTTTGTGGGTCTGTAGTCTTAAGTTAGTTGGCCTTGGATGGCTCTACCATTACTTACAATATATATCTGAGTCAATAAAAAAAACTATGATTTATATTATAGTGTTACTATTTGGAGGAATTAATTATTTTCGTTCTCCGGTTCTGGTAAGATAAAATGCTGCGTTGAGGCACTCGCCTCACAATATCTCGAATTTGTAAGGGCAGCGTAGAACGAATGTTTTCCTCAAAGGTTCTCTAAGGCTAAAAAGTTCTATGCACTATATGTTTGTATTTTTTTTTTTCAGATACTTGAAGCTACTTAAAAAGATGACATATTGTATGGAAGTATTAAAATATTTTTCATCAAGATCTTGGGCAATGGAAGCGACAAAAACGCGGGAATTTTTGAACTATGACCATTAAATGGGCAGAATATTTGCCTATATATATAAATGGGATCAGAAGATATTTGTTGAACACAAAAAATATCAACTAAATTCAACAGAAAATAAATATATGCCACAATTCACAAGTTTACATATCACGATCATTATTTTGATAAATGAAAATATCACTGTTTCTTTATATATATCGTTTTATAGTTCTTTTTTACTATTTTATAAGTAACTTATGTAGCGTAAAATGGGTGTTTTTATATCTGCGGTCTCCGTCGAACGAATCCTCTAATTTTTTAGTGTGACAAAGTCTACCGATTGACGTATTTATGTCACTTAAGCTTGTACTTTTGTAAATCTGGAATTTTTAATATACCATCATATTGTACAATGAAAAACACAAAAAAAATTTTGGTATTATTTTTTATGAAAAACATCATATGATTCGTCATCCAACAAACAACAAAGGTATACAGAATTTCAATTCAATTTCTTTTATAACAATTGTTCAATATCTAAAGCCATTAAGGATTGGAGTCATGCAATAATTTTTTCGTAGTATACACCTGGAATTGGAAAATCATCTAAAAGCGTATGATAACGTATGTATGTTTATCGCTTCATGTTATTTACTATCGATTTTAAAAATGAATGTAACCACTCGTATGCACCTACTTACAGCTTATACATGATAAATTAATATTCATTTATTATGATAATTAAATTAAAAACTGTTCTTTGTCTATTATTCTTCTGGTTACATAAATTACATTTTTTTTAATATTTTTTTAAGTAATTAAGAGTGACTTAATTTTATTACCCGAATGTTTTTAAGCTATTCTAGGATGTAGTCTTTTAATTTAAAATAATCTAATTTTACGGTATTACAATATATTCCATACAGTTACCAAGCTCACAATACGTAAAAAGGTATGATAATGGCTTAGGAACAAAATAACAGAACGTGCCTCGACTGAACAGTGCAAACATCAATCGATGTCAATTTAAACCTTAATTTGCAATAAAGTACCTACTCTACTAACGTAAATGGTAGTCCGTATGTTGAATGTATGTATATATATATATATATATATATATATATATATATATATATATATATATATATATATATATATATATATATATATATATATATATATATATATATATATATATATATATATATATATATATATATATATATATATATATATATATATATATATATATATATATATATATATATATATACATATGTGTATATCTGTCTGTCTGTTTATTTGTCCTCCAATCACGAAAAAAATACTGGACAGAAATGAATGATTTTTTGTATAGTAACAGTAGTTTACAGTCTCGACCTTAAAATCTTAAACTCGCATAAATTAGTTTTTATCCCGATATTCCCTATGTTATGTCCTTATGTATTTCCCGGAAAATAAATGAGAAAGTGATAAAATTAAATAATTTCAATTACTGAAAACAAGTGAGTTAGATTTGGCATATTAATAGTTCATAGCCTTAAACAATATGTATAGGATAGTATCTATCCAGACCTACAATGAAAACCTCGAAAAGAAAATAAAAACATCGATTACTTGCACGTAAAGGTAGTTTTATTCCATTCTCACTTAGTAACAGTGGCAAATGGTAAAAGATTTTTTGTATATAAATTTTATATATATACAAACATTTGAAAATTATTTCCACAGTCTAGCTAGATGTCACAGTAATAGTTACAAATCATTTGATTTACAGCTATTATAGTGACATTTAGCGATCAAAAGGTAATTTGGTAGTTTTTGATAAAATGCCATCTATTGGTTAGCTTAGAATCACTTCGAAATTCGAAAATCAATATTGTGTTTAAAAATCTATAGTAACATTTTATAACAGATGTCGTTATTCATCAAATAAAAATTTCTGCATCACCATGGAAGAGTTTTTTATTTGTATTTGTAAAAATGGTTTAATGGGTTTGTTTATATATCGTAAAGCTAAAAAACTACCCAGTGGATTTTTTGTCCATATGTTTGTTATTTATTCGCAAATCACGTAAAAGCTACTGCAAAAATAAATAATATAATAGATTTTGTTAAATAAATTACTCTAATTATTTTCTTTGTAATATGAGCATTAGTAAAGTCCAAATAACGGTTTTTTAGTACAGTATTAATATTATTTTAAATATTGGCGATATTAAAAATAGAAGATAATAGTAGAACGTATGTCAGGATTAGAACAAAGATCGCCAAAGAATGAGCGTAAGGGTGTATTTAAAAATAAAAAGTAATTCAATATAATTCTTCTAATTATGGCGTTACAATCAATTAAAAATAAATAATGTTGGTATGATTTGGATTATAAATTTCAATTGTGGAAAGTGGATATTTTATCTTTTACGCTAGAACTAGTAGGAATGGAAAACTGGCATTGTTATGTAGATATAAAATTTTAAAACGAACGCAATCTAGCTAACATAAGCGGGTGAAGCCGCGGGCGGGTCGCTAGTATATAATATAATGTATTTTAACCATCTGCATCGCCCGCTAAAATAAATATGCTAAAATAATGTAAATTTATTTGAGTATTATAGTGAGTCATTATTCTCCGCTCTTTAACCAGCCAGTAACATATTCCCGCTCTTAAAAATTAATACTTTGTTAAATCGTAAGAATTGCAATCTAGAATCTTCTTAACTTTTCTGCACATCCACGACTGGAGTATTTCAAGTAGTAACTTGAATTGCGGCTATTTAGATTATTTTTTATTTAACGTGGCATCGACCAACAACGATGTTTTGGGATTTACTCTAAAATATAATTTTCAAATATTATACATATAAATCTTCCATTCCATACTCGCACGCGGTTAATTCGATCCCTTAGTATTTTGGGATAAAAATGTATCTCTATAAATATAAATAATAGTTTCCTACACACTAAAATGCTTTTTACGTAGACAAGTAGGAGCTTGGACAGTAGTAGAAACAAAGTTTGAGTTATAACTGCCGAACTTCTCTACCTGAAACGCCACACTCACACCAGAACTTTCTTAGTATATTTGTTGTTAGTTAGTGTAGTGTATATTTATTATTATTTTGCTTATTTTGCTCTACATTAACGCTTCTGGCTTTACGCTTTATCCTGCATAAAGTAGGTAGACATGTAACCTAGCATTAAGATATTCCATACTTCGCTTGAAATATTGTATTTCCCCGAAATGGGATCGAATCCAGAACCATCGAGTTTATAGTCAGATGCTGTCCTAATGTACCAATGTGGCTCCATATTTTGTTTACAATACACACATATTTAAAAAATCACATACTAAATACTTCGTATATAAAAAGAATTATCCACACACATACTAGCGTAGTAATATGTAACTTCTCCTGTTTTGAAATAAATAGTTAAAATTTTCATGCAACTAGGTTCTCACAATTTCTGCATACAATATAAGGGATAAAACAAGAAGTTATATATTTGTATAGTACAATGTGATTTATTTTTTTTATATGGCACCAGTATATAAACGTATACTGAAGCGGCGACGAAAAAGTTTTGAAACCAATTTTTTTTTAATATTAACACATATTTTAAGTATTATTTGACAAAACAGGATGACTTAATAGAAATACTATTCAAAGATACTTTAAATCTTATAGAATTTTATATATATATATATATATATATATATATATATATATATATATATATATATATATATATATATATATATATATATATATATATATATATATATATATATATATATATATATATTTATATTTATATTATATTTATATGTATATATATATATATATATATATATATATATATATATATATATATATATATATATATATATATATATATATATATATATATATATATATATATATATATATATATATATATACATATATATATATATATATATATATATATATATATATATATATATATATATATATATATATATATATATATATATATATATTAGGTATATTTTGTTTAAAACTTCAATTAAAAATTTTCAGTGCTTTTTTTCCTTCTTCTTCTTACATTTTACCAAGTTCTTACATTTTACCAAGTACTTACATTTTTAGATCTTACATTTTACCAAGTTAACGGGACCCTACAAATACAAAATCGTGGAAACATAAACGTTCATATCTTTTTATTGCGTTGACTAAGAAGTTCTTTCTTTTTCTGAGCCATAATGGATTAATGACTTAAATATTTAGTCTTAATTTCAACTCCAGAGAGATTTAAAAATAATAATAAATTAAATAGATAGCAAGGATTATAAGTCCACACAAACGTAAATTATTAAATTAAAATAGACATATATACATATACATATATTATATAAAAGGTTTTTTTGAAGTCATTATCAAAATCATAATGAAAGACATTGTTTAAAATATTTGTTTTATTTTACAACTTACATAATAAATAATATAAAGAACTAACATTCTAGTGATATTTTTCCTCACCGGCTTTAAAATTACGATAAAATATATAAATATATATGCATATATATAAATATATATAAATATATACATATATATATATATATATATATATATATATATATATATATATATATATATATATATATATATATATATATATATATATATATATATATATATATATATATATATATATATATATATATATATATATATAATTACACCTATGGAACAATATTAACAACAATATTAAATTAAGCAAACCATTACTAAGTGACTTATTGACAACGCATAGGGAAAACTACCGAGCGTAGAAGCTTGAAAATTTTACGTTAGGGAGAAATAACTATACAATAAGCGGACCCGAAATTCCTATAGGAATGGGATAAAACGAGATCTTATATTAAAGTTCACGTAAAGGAAGTCAATGGCAACAGCTTGTATAAGATATTGTTTAAATCGAAAACAATATTAAGTACAATAGATAGTTTTCATATAGATCTTCATTTACATAACAAAACTATTTATATACACTTAAGTTATTATCAAAATTTTATATCCTATTCTTTGCTATACAACTCTAAGACTTGCATAAGAATTGCCTAATGCCTTCACAATAGCTAGGTATATATTGGTCCCAATCAATGTCATTTGGATTGCATGGAAATTGTTGTTTGTCCAATGGTGAAAGAGATTCAGCGAGGGCTGTTGTCTTCGGTGCACATATTAACCAATTGTGAGACGTGAAGTATTCCAAGGTGTTGCGTACTAGAGATACGCGTTTTTGGATTTTCATATATCTGAAATAATAGCATTTATATATATTTTTAAATTGATAAATGTAAATTTTAATTTTATTTCAAATTCTGGTGTCTAAATAGATTTTAAAACTAGTCGTTTATAAAAATATAATTGAAATATAATGATATATATTTAATAAAATTAAAAATATATATGAAAATATACTTACTTGGCCCTCTTTCCTCTTATCAACAGGAATATGTCAGCAATGTACGCTGGTATCGTCTGCAATAGCAGCGTCATTAAGATGACGACCCATCTAAACCGTGTGAAGTGGACCGATGGCATGGGCACGTCGTCTGGAAATTTATTATTTAATATTAAAATGTTATCTCTAGGCTTTGGTTTAAGTATGTCTACTAATACAACCACACTTTTAAGTCTTCAACTTCACATTTTTGCGATATATTGCGATTTGAGTGGCGGAACTCAACGCTGTGCTTTATCTTATTACCAGAAAGAAGAATTGTTAAATTGACTAGTCTCGCATTGACCGATTTTTTGTACGTCTAAATGTAAATATTCTTCATATATTATTTTTAAAGGATAAATATTATTCCACATGCTAAGTAGAAGCTGCATTATGTCATTATAACAAATTAATTTTCAGTTTCCAGCCCGAGATATTATAAATGTTCTGGATATTTTTATATACTCCCTATTTGTTTCTTTTTTAATATTCTTTAGAATACTCACAAAATTTATGTTTGTTACTATATTCAAAAATGAGGTCCGCCAGTCGTCTCATTCTGAGAGGATTTTCACCACTTGTACAAGAGTTCAATACCGCAACTTTGTTCGAGCTGTAAATTGTTACCAAAAATAAATGAGTTGTATATTTTTTGTCGATTAAATCGATATTTAAATCGATTGATACAAGAAATGTAATTGAATATATGGCCAGTGTCAAATTCGGATAGCCTCAAATAAGTGAATTTTACTTAAAATAGGTATACAATATAATTTAATATATTTTCAAAGTATATAATTTTTTTTTTTTTTTGGAAAGCTTACCATTCACATTTGGCAGCAGCAACGATGATTAAATTCGACACATAATCCACTGGTATAAGATCCAAACTGTTCACGGGACTGGTAAGTAGTACGCGGTTTAAGCCCTTCGCTATAGTTGTTATAAGAGCCGACGCACCAAACCAATTGTCTATCCATCCAACGATGGGCTCTACTTTGCTAGAAGACACTAGAATTATAGAAAACATTGTGTAAACGTCAAAAGTTCAAAAATTTTGTGGAGACGGAGAGAATCTGTCTATTTTTTTTTTCTAATACAGCAGTGCTACTACTATACTATGCATATAGTAGTGTAAGTCTTACCTATTGACGGACGAACTATAACTGTGGGTACGTGTCCCCTGTTTTCAGCCACGACATTCTCAGCTAACGCTTTGGTGAATGTGTATGTGTTAGGTCTTCCCTCTGAAAAAATAGATAGATATATTTATAGCTTTATTTTTTTTAAATCATTAATCTGTGATTTTGATTCAACTTCTCTAAATGTATGCAAATTAGAAGTAATCTTTTTTTATTATTATGACATAATGACTTAAAGCTAACAAACTTATAAACTCCTTACTGATAAGCTGTTGAACTTGGTCTTCCGTAATTCCTATTTCTATCAATTTTTTGACTTCATTCAAAGATGCAGGCGCCGGATATACTACTTCCTCAATGACATCTCTATCTGTATTAGAATAGGTAGTTGACACATATACGAACGCCTGTAAATAAATAAAGATATGTAAGAAGACATTTTTTTATTAACTTCACGCTTTATTCAGCTTTTTGGCAGGGTTGGCAAGAAGTTGGCAGTGTTGACATTTCCCGCCAAATTTCGAGACATTGCGTGTTGAATGGTGAAAATGTAAAATGATAGATAATTGAAATTGTATTACCAGTACTGAAGTAATGAAACTAATTTATTTAAACTATAACTTTCAAATTTACAAAAATATTTAAAATATAACTATATTAGGTACCTTAAACATGTAATTGAAACAACGTAAAAAATAGTTTTTAATCCTAAATGAAGAATTTGGTTATTGGATTACTATTGAAATCCAATGGCATACGGCATTGTTGTTAATTTAACGCCAAAATAAGTAGCAGCAAGTTTAGTAGTACTTTTTCGTATTTTACCTTTGATCTTTTATACTTAAAGTATTACAATTCTTATAAGAACACGTACCTTTATGCTGGGCATGCGCTGGCACAGATTAAGGACGCGTGCTGTACCCGCCACATTTATATTCACAGCGACTTCCAATGGTTCGTTAAACTTGATGGTTGCAGCCACGTGAAATACCATAGACACCTAAAATAAAACAAAATTCAATATTTTCCTCTATATATGAATATTTTTCAACTTTTAAAAATGTTTAAGAAAATTGAGCTCTTTAATGTCATCGGGAACGAAGAAAACAGGAATTTACTATTTACGGTTCACGCAAATGGAATTGCGTGTTACAGCTCGTTAATCGATATAAATATTATATTATTTAGCGTACCGTATTAACTAAAAGCTCTTCATCTTCTGCTTTTAATCCTAGCTTAGGCTCGGAAATATCACCCACAATCGGGACGACCTTTTCTAAAGCTTGAGGATTTTCTTTTTTCAGTCTTGAGAAAAGCTAGAATGTATGAAGAAAATTATGAAACTAACTTTTTTGGTAATTCTACAAAATACGAACATATTATAGGATCTTTTTGCTGTCTGTCCATCTTTCAAGACCACTTAAAAAAATAACTTTTAAGTCAACACGTACCTTAAGAGTACTACCTGCTTCTCATTACTTTATATATTTAAGACACAAACAATATTGTAATTAATTACAAAATATATATACACGATACACATGCAACTAAATTATATTACATACATGGTGCTCGTTTATGTGATTAATTAAATACATAGTGAGTTGTAAGAATTTAGTTTCTCTTACGTTTTGTTAACGTTCTTTTTAGTTATTTGGCAGAAATACTCATATATTTGCCTAAACCATCAATTAAGCAACATCAATTAATTTACTTTAGATTACTTTATGATTACTTTTGACTCCGTTCCCCAATTTTAAAGACGTGTTTGATTGCGGAACTCAAAATTGCCGTTTGTTTCTTACCAAAGGGTAAAATAAATTAAAGGGACATGAATAACTCTTATCCCTAAACGAGGATCGACACAACCGTGGCCCTTACGCTGTCCGACCTGCTGTGAGCTGAGCCACTGCGCTGTAGCAGCTCAGATATATTTAAAAAATATAAAAGGTACTAACCGACTGTTCGAAGATCTTATGAACTCTTTGCTGTGGAGTCGCGTTAGGCTTCCCTCGCACCAAAAGATATATTTTATCTATTCCGGGACAACTATACAGCAACTTTTCTAAGATCACCTAAAAAATGAATTGTTTTAATTAATTTGATGATTTTTTGTGCTTCACGCTTTATATTTAATTTAAAAGATAATTATTTGAAAAATGAATACAAAATCAAAACTGTAGAAGATATGACACATTAAATGAATGAAGACGAAATAAAAATGTAAGACTAAAAAAAAGGAAAATAATTTCACTTCTCAATGACCCGGCAAGGCAAATTTCAGGTACGCTGCGAGTACAGTGAGTTGGCTGTCCATGTTCGTTGTGTCATATATTATGACAGATTTAAAGAGAAAATGTGCTTTTTTGTTATGTTTTAAAATATTTGAACTAATAATACCTTTCCAAGAAATCCGGTGCCTCCAGTTATAAAAATAGATTGTCCCTCGTAGCATTCCGCAACACTTTTGTACATTTTTGGGCCTGTGTTTTATAAGCCGGCGTCTGGAAGAAATAAAATAAAATATAATCAATCAAGCACCTCTATATTTAACAAGTATGTTTACCCTATATGAGATTTGAGCTTAGGACGTCAAATTTTTGAAGCAAAAGATTGATACTAAAAGGATTACAGATAGAGAGATGTCTGTAGTATCTTTTGGGCAGTTCCCTGATATCTCACAGATACAAATTTATGATATATTTTCCCGTTGACTTTTCCTTCTTACTTTTCATTTAAACATTCAACGTTGCAACAAACTTACAAATTCCAAAGTAAAACATCAAATATGCTTCCTTCCAATAAATAAAATGGCCACTGCTCATGTTTTTTATTTGTAAGGAAGGAGGAAAATTGTGGAAAATATATTTCCTAATATAAACTACGAAAATCCTTGTGGTAACAGTATTCCTTGAAAATGTAAATTACGTGCCACTTAACATAACTTAAATGCCACTGGTCTTCAATTAGAAAAAAGATTTTCAACAATCTAAAACACGGTGGTTTTTCTTAAATAATACAAAAAATTTAAAAACTTTCATATAAAAGTATATTTAAATTTGTTTTAGTATGGCCTAATTTATTATTTAAATTATTTAAATAAAAAGATTAGATTTTTGTTATTTTTTCTTGCTACATACAACATGCGCCGAAGGTCTATGACGTTTTTGTAGCCATAAAGTAAATATGACAAATGTGACGTGTGATGGTATTTGTATATAATTGTATATTGAATGTAAAGTAAAGGTTGCTTTTTAAATTATTTATAGTATACGATTTTGCAAATTCTTTTTGTCGATCGACAAAAAATCTTTAATTATTAGTTATTATTACGTGATGAAAATGGTAAAATAATAAATCATAACTAGTAAACAAAAATAATTAAATTGGTAATAACGGGATTTACATAATTAGCCTTAATAATATACTTATAATATACTATTATACACACACATATATATATATACATATATATATATATATATATATATATATATATATATATATATATATATATATATATATATATATATATATATATATATATATATATATATATATATATATATATATATATATATATATATATAAATCAATGCCCTATTTACTCCTATCAGGTATTAGCCCCATATTTTAAAACCTTGACAGATTAGTATGTAGACGGATCAATAAAATCAATATACGACTAATTCATCATCAATCAAAGACAAGTACCGTAATCGTGCGCATACGCAATAATTATCGCGAGCTCTCGTAATAATATTATAATATCATTGATATTATCAATAAAATATTTTAATTATTTTTATTACCTTGACATATATAGTGCGGATGGATTTTGGATTTTGTGGACGCATCAATGGTGTAATATTTTAATCTGTAGATTATTACAACATATACAAAATAATAATCGAAAATCTGGTGTCATTGTCTTAGCTGGTTTTTTTTTTATAATCGAGATTTTAAAGTCGAATAATTATTCGAAATAAAAACCTAATTACACACACAAATGTTTTCTACATTTAAAAAATTACATCCGATCATAATAAGTCACAATTACTACAAAAAACTTGCAACGCTAAATTTTACCACTGTATACACCACGTCTTAGAATTGGACGGAATGCGGAGAAAAAAGTGTCTTGATAATAGATCCCCTTTCCTAGGAAATGATTTCAGCATTATAACAATCTTAATCCAGTTTTATAAAATATAAGTTATAACTTTATTTTATATTTGTTAAAAGCTTCATTTTTTATTTGTTATTTTTTTTATTTATTTAATTATTTTAAAACATAAACTTAATTAATCTTGCAATAAATGTTCTTTAACAGATTTTTCCTTTTAACGAAATATTTCATAAAAGTATTAATTACTAATGTTATTTTCTGTAAAAAATATGTATCTTTTTATTTTTTTTTTATTATGGCATATTTAATGTAAATCGTACTTATCCTTTATTAATAATAAGTATTATTATTTAATTTAAAGTTTAGAAATTCCAATAGAAAGAAAATTTTTTCTTGAACGCTTCTAAAATATGTAAATGTACCTAATCTATTACTTCTAAGTCTATTTGTGAAAGTTTCACAAAAATCCATTAATAATTTCTTTTGTTTTACAAAATTTTCTGATATTATGTTCAAATTTTTCCCGAATTTTGAAAATATATTCATTTTTATATCAAATGAGAATAAAATATAATTTCAATATCTTTATTATTCTATTTGATAGTCTTGCATAGCCTTTGCAATAAAAAAGTTTCATGTAATTTATACGTATAAACATTGTAAGTTAATAATAAAAAAAATTACAAAAACATATGAATATTTTCACATAAAAAAAATTATCTCTAATTGCGTTTAAGTAAACATTTATGTGTGTTGTTGGAAGTGCCTTCAAAATCATTTTCTATTTCTTTCTAGAAATTTTTAAACAACAGCGTTATTAAATTGTTAAAAAATGGCAAAAATAAAGATGCTATTGACGCCGTGGTATTGTTGGGACGTAGGTGTTTTTCTGACGATACACGATAGATATATTTTTTTTAATATTCGTTTCTATCTAAAAAGGCCACACTACACGCCTTTAATGTGTGGGGCCTTTAAAATTAATTACCCTCTGCCTACATATACCCTTTAACAAGTGTGAAAAAAAAAATATTGACCTATTTTCTATATTACGAGATTAAACTATAAACGATGACACTGCTTACTAAAGATACAGACCGTTAGTTAATTTGTAAAAAAAAAATTAATATCACAATTTCTAAAATACACTAAATACTCACTAACACGTTTATGTCACAAACACTAAATGTGTTAAATTAAATACCACTATCATTTGTCTCACCTGTAAAGTTAAGGTGTAGACCCTTGTAAGGTTTACCACGGAATGACTTCACCTTGACGGAGGAGCGTATTTAAAACACTATAGAAAGGCTTAAAGTAATCAATCAGTTAATTAACTTTGTTGTATCAAATAAAATCTGCACTGATAACAGATTATGTATAATCTGGTCACATAAGCTTTCGTGATTGTTGTTTTTGACACATCGTCTACATACATTTTACAAGGTAATTTGTCATATGAATACAGTTCTAATTAATTTTCATAATAAACGTCATCTGTTCATAAAAATTTTGTACCTACTGAATGTATTTAATTTTTAATCATTTACATTACTTTGTATAAAACAAAATTGCTTCCCAGCGATTAACGATTTTACTTGTTAGTTACAAAATAGATTTTAATGCGGTTTTCACTAATACAGAGTAATTCTAGAGTAAGGTTTATTAAGTTACGGTAATATTTGAATAAAGTGAAAAAATAACATTAAATACCTAATTTTATGCGCTTACATTGCATCCCTGGCAAAGCCTTTCCTAAAAAGATTTTATCGCGATAAAATAATCATTTCTGTGGAAATATATTGTTATGTTGTTGTGTTTTAGATAGTGTGTAATGTTTATATTTTTAAAAATTTTAGGGTAGGCAGAGGAAACTGTAGGTTGAAGGAACCTAGTGTAAAGACACTCCGTTCCCCACTCTCCGCCTTTCTAAGCATTGTGTGTTGAGTGGCGGAACTCAACGCCACAATTTGCATTGTTGCCAGAGCGAAGAAAATGAAGAAAAAGTAATTCATTCTCCCCAAGTGGCAATCGGATCCAGAAGCCACCGCCTTTATAGCCGGACTCTTTTAGATATATTTTTTAAATTTATTAAAATAATAGCTTATTATAAAGCAAACGTAACTCAAAGTCCAATCATAAACTCCTTCGAGGTTTGACATGCACCAGCGACATCAAACATTATACATGTAAACATATAACATTTATTTACAAATACTATACTACTCTGCACTTAAATACACTTGAATTGCATACATGCATAAATATAAAGTTAAATTAGTAATAAATAAAAATGAAGGATGAAATAGTTTCGTTTAAAATGAACTGTGACACGTAGATCTGCTCATACTTCGATTTATGACAAATCGCTCCTCGCTTTGGTAACAAAGATCCGGCATTCAATACGCTATGTTTCGGAAATTGGGCGGAATGTAAAGAAATGCCTCTACCTACGCTACTTTATGCGGGATATAGCGGGAAACTATTTTGTTTTTCCATATACTTCCAATAAATTCAGTATATTCAATATATTAATTTTACAATTAAGCTAATCGATGAGAGCTTTATTCCATCGGTGATAATGACTTCTAATAATATATTAAAGCATATTATTATAATTTTATGTCATTATTACTAATAATTTGGCTGATTTTAAAATGTCCGATTTTGTGTTATGATTTTTGGATTTACAATTTATCATATTTTCGTAATTTCTGGCCTTTTATTAATTAAGTTTCCGTATATTAAAAAGAAAAACGGAACTCTTATAGGATCACTTTATTATCCGTCTGTCTGTCTATCAAGAACATTTTTCTCAACATATCATGGACAAAATCAATATATCAAGCTGAAATATCCAACTCCATAGTCACTTGAGCACAAACAAAATCAAACTGCCAAGTCAATTCAATCAAAAGATACGAGCGTTCACGCAAAGTTTTGTATGAAATTCACCATATAATCAAAACCTACAGAAAAATGAAATTTGACAAAGAATTAGAAGTACAAATCTAAAAATAGAACAGCTATACAATATCTTGTATCACAAAAAACAATATATAATATTTAATTTCATATGAATTTTATAAATTGTACTATCCCTTGACCTACCAAATCTTGTAATTCGTACAGAACCCTCGCTGCACGAGTACGACTCGCACTTGAACGATATATTTATACATTGAATTAGTTTTAATATTAAATTATTTATTCATATTTTTTATTCACTGTTCATATAGGACGTAAACTCGAAGTCGTAATCGCAGAATTGGAATACCTAAGCTTAAGTGGCTAAATGGACGAAAGACCTCAAGACTCTCTCTCGGCTTCAAAAATTGGAAAAGAACAGCCCTGAAGAGAGATGAATGGAGTACATTTTTAGAGGAAGCTGGAACCCACAATGGGATGTACCGCCATGATGACGATGTCTACAAAGTTCGTCTCTGTGGTTGCACTCTCTAATATTTTTACATTGATACAATCATATATTAATAATAGGCATGTAAAACTTTTCCCAAGACTTATTCTTATTATTTAAAGAGATTTTATGCTTAGAAACCGTCTACGTAACCACATACAACCGTGGCGGCATAGCTTCTGACTGGGTTGTGGATTCGATTCCCACTTGAGAAGAATATTATTAATTTTCATTTTCTTCGTTCTGGTGCGAGACAATGCGCTTATAGGTTTTTATGTTCATATTTTATAGGAGGTGTATTCATTATTTTTAGTATTGTTTGTGATTTTGACAGGTATTTTGTGTATAAAGAGAGATTTTAATTGAATTACATTAATTTTTATATTAACAATTTTACATGTATAATTTTTAGCTTCACTCCGTATACCGCATATAACAGGCAAGATTTACCTTGTGTTATGACACTCCGTTCCCAAAGGTTTGTCAAATTTTCTAGATATTGAGTGTTGAATACCATATATATAAATATATATTGTATATAATGTAATGTATGCAATCACATACTGTATATATAAATATATATTATAGCTATTGCGTTTACAAGACTGTGCCCCTGCGCCACGATGGCCTCATTGTTTTATACATTTAATGTAAATATTTTAACAGATAACATATTTAATTCAATTATAATTTAATTTAATGAGCAATAATAATATTTGGAATAGTAATTTCAATTAGTCCTGTTCTTATTAATTTTGTATAATTTTTGTATATTGATTATTATTGTGAATATATTAAATGATAAATTGTGTTTCGGTTTGATTATAAAGTATAAAATTACGCGTAGCGATTGTAAGGGACTTACAACTTTGTAAACCTGGAAAAAAAACATATTAGCCACGCCTTTGTTTCCGTTCTGACTATCAAAAACGACTTGCCATCCACCTTCGTAACAATATGTGCATACATACATGCTTTTCACAATACTGTACTCATTTTATACCCTACCTAATATTGTAAAAATAATTAATTTTATTATTATATATTAACTTATGTTGGTATATTATCAGGGCCAATTAATTTCAACGCACAATATCTCGAAAATTGGGCTGAAACGTAAAGATTTAGAAAAATATTTATTGATTCGGTTAACATATCGATAATAGAAGCAAAAAAACCACTCCGCAGAATGTTTGTCTGTCTGTCTGTTTATTTGTCCTCCAATCACGCAATAACTACTAGTCGCAAATTAATGGATTTGAGTATAGCAATGGCTTACTGTCCTGACCCGCATAAAACACGTTTTACTCTGTTATTCCGTGCATTTCCAGGAAAATACCAGAAAATGAGAAAAAGCTATGTCGCTTCGATTATTGATAACTACTGAAAAAATATAGTTAGATTTGACATGGTAATAACTTAAAGCCATAAACAGTATATAGGATAGTTTTTATCCTGATATGTAATGCAAATCCCGTAGAAAAAATAAAATCGGGGACGGTTAAATTACGTCCACTACTCACAAGTAGAGGTAATTTCATTCTGTTCTCACTTAGTAACAGTGGCCAATGGCTTTATAATATTAAAAATTTACAAAATTTTTTAATATTATAAAGCCATATTTTTCCACAGGTGTCACTGGTGTGGTTAGGTGTCACTATAAATAACAAATTGTTTGGTTTATAATTATTACAGTGCCATCTAACGGACAGAAACTGATAAACTTCAGTACTGTAACAGTTTTTTTAAAAAAATTTAAGACCTGTTAAGTTATTTTGATTACTAATATCTACTAAAATTGAATTAATTGATTTTGACACGTCAATAACTTAAAGTATTAATCGATATAATATATAATAGATGTCGTACTTGCGGTCATTGAGGTTTCCGGAGGAAAATTCCATTTAAATTACTTCTATTACCTGTTATTTTCTACCTGTATCTACATGTTTTTTGGTTAGTAAATAAAAGAAAGTAGAGTGCACATTTTACAGAACTAGTTAAAGAAAGACAGTATCTACAAAAAATTAATGTTTAAATGATGATAAATTAGTGTTTGAATGATGTGGATGATAAATTTCAATGGGAACTGACATAGAATAGAGTCTTCTTACAGATGGTATGATCAATAACATAGATTTGTTACAAAAAAATTAAAATATTAAAAAAATATTAAATATATATACATATATTTTTCATACATAACGTATCTTTATGCATTGTGTATATGATTTTTAATAATTGACAGAGTGATTCGAAAAGATAAACTCGAGAAAATCGAGGAATTGCAATATAATGTCATAGGTATAAATTTTTTAAACGAACTTGATTCAGTTTACTTAGGCAGCACAGGTTACAGCTGTAGTAGCTAGTATAGCAGAGCTTGTACAGAATAATAGATGGCTTTAGAATATACTATATTTTAATAAAAAAGGCTTACTTATTATAAGAAAATACTAGAAAATATTTTCTACAAAGAATATATAACACTATATTGTATTGTAATATAGTTTTATGATCTGACTAATAAATTAAAAAAAAAACACGTAGGGAGATTATAAACAGGTATAATTTTCTGTCTGTAATTTTGTGGACAAGTTAACTTTCACAGAACAACTACGTATTTGTTATATTGAATTTTGAACATGAATCTGAATATTTTTAAGGTAATTTAAAAAACAAGCTCCATTTTATGTATCAGCTCTAAAGCTGCTACACCAGTAAATTGCAGCTATGCAGTGACAAGCTATAATAGAAAATAAAGATTAAAAAAAGCATTTTTTTTTAAATTTTATATTATTATGTCAAGTGCATTGTTGAAATATTCAAGTATAATGAAAATGGTGTGAAGGAATTGAAATACTCATATTGCATACTGGTTGCTTAAAGTGTATCAGTAATGTATGTTTACCTTGATATTTTCGTAATATGAGTTAGAGTTACATTTATCTATAATTTCATATACAAGGTTTACTCACCAAACTAAGTATCCGGGCTTTGGATTTTTGTCGTCAATGCAAATCCAAACGATTTTGTTGCTAATAATGTAATATATTATTATTAGAATAGATAGGGCTGTCTAAAAAATATTTTTGACGAACATATAATAAATTTTACGAAATAGGTAATCTAGTTACGTGCCTTTTAACATTTGTCACTGGTTAGGGTTAAAACAAAAACAAATCTAAAGATTGATTGAAATTCACGAATCCAAATTAGGAAGCGGAAGAAAAAATGTATGACCCGTGTAACGACAACGATGTTTCAACGCGGTATTCTTGAAAAATTCTAAAAAAAATGCCTCATTTTAAATATTTACGTATATATTTTAATTCAGTCACCCAGCAAACTGAATTTATTTAAGATAAGAGCAATAAATAATGGTGATAAAATAGCAATAACTTTAGTTATTTTTGTATGTGTGGTATGTTTTTTTTATTTAACCTTGTGTGAGTAAGGTAGTCTTTCAGACATCAATACCAATACAAAGTTTCTCCATTTTGACACCAGTTGTTTCGAACGTGGCAGTGAGTGAGTTCTGTGCACTTCACTTTGCTCAATCTTTAACATCCTCAGTGGACAATCTATTGGCTCTCATGTCCGTCTCATGCGTCACGACATCCAGCCATCACTTCCTTGGGCGTCCGGGTGGTATAACTCCAGAAGCAGTCATGTCAGGGCACTTCCTTCCGACATAGTTCTTAGGTGGGCGCATAACGTGGCCATACCATCTCAGGCGACGCTCTTGGAGTTTATGTGTTGCGTATGCGTTCAGACCACGTAACGCCACACATCCACCTAAGCATCTTCATCTCCGTGCCAACATTCATAAAAGAACCGATCGGATAATCCTCTTGTATATCCGTCCCTTGAGCTTGGACGGTATTCTGCTATTGCAGACCAGACCAGTGACCTCCCGCCAATTGGACCAGGCTTATACGGGCATGTATATTGTGATCCATGCTTCCAGACTCATGCAAAGATCAAAGGTACTTGAACTTCTCCGTTGTAACGGCTGGGTCAGGCCCGATGTGGATGGTGCTCGAGTCCGGGTTCCCGTAAGCCATGTACTCGGAAAAAAATAGTTATTAAATTGACATTCTTCTATCTGAATGCTGGTTTAGTAAGGCTGTTATAACTAACCAAACCTAGGCCAATATTGCCATACTTCAGTTCATTCAAGTCAGGTTGTTACGTTCCCACACTATCCGGGGATCACTTAACTAGATTTCGCATAACTAGTTTAATGCATTGCGTCAGATCCAAAAATTGTAACAATAAGAACTGTAATACGTAGAGAGATTTTTCATCCATTGTTTTAATTCAAGTTAGTTTTAATATTCAAATAATTATTCACTCTTGTTTTCTCACTTCGAGCAAGTAGTCATCATTTTAGTTATTAATTTTAATTGCAATTGTAATAAAATATTTTAAAGATTTGTTTTTTTTTTGGATCCTACGCTGCCACTGTACTTAATTAGGTCACGCAAATCAAAATGACAATATTATTGTATTAATCAGAGATGCTATGTGCTTTGAGCGTATCGAACCTGACAAGGGCAAATTGCCTTCAAATAAAAGTGTCTGGCAAATTTGTTGTAGATATCATATATTGCTACCCTTCTACCCATTGCATTGCCATATTTGTAAATAGTTTGGATAACATTTTCAACACATTGACCTTATTTGAAACGTTGGCTGTAATAGGCGTATCTATATTAATATTGACAATTCTACCACCGATGTACAACAGATGAGATTGGTCCCAATTTACACATTTCCCACCAGAAACAAACTGTCTAGCTCATGTAATTGTTCGATATACAAATAAATTTTGAATAAGTAAATATAATTATTATTATTGCTTGTTGAATATAGTTATTCCACGCTTTATCTTACTGAAGCGTGGAAAAAAACAAATGAAATATTACTAAATCGATTAATCACTATTACGCACAAACAGTGGGGCAACCCCAATGCGTCAATTAGGCTTAAATTTTCAATGATTTTCATTTCTCAAAAAAAATTGGCCCCATACTAAATAAGCCGTAATAAAGCGGTATTTCCTTATTTATCACAATTTAGTTGGACGATTAGGACTTGCTTATAAGATGCTCTACATCTTTTGTTTATAAAAAACATATAAATATGTCAATAGAAAATGCCGATGAAAGTAAAGAAAAATTTTGCTAAGGCAACATTTAATTATTTCTTATAATTTAGCTGGACTACTATCGTTGTATATTAAGTGTGCCAGTTTTTAAAATAAATTATAGCCTAGATTAAAGCCAGCCTAATCATAATTATAATCATAATCATACAGTAAAAAGTTTCATTCAAATCTGTCACATCTCATGTGCTTTTTGAATATTTATATACAATATTTATAATTTTTAATTGCTTATAGGATTCCATGCATCAAAATAAAAAGCAGAACCCTTATAAGATCAGTTTTTTGTCTGTCTGTCAAGACTATTATTTTCAAGAACGCATCGAGGTGATAATCTGAAATTATCCTATACTAATAAAAGAATAAGAGTGTATCATTGTAATATTAAAATAACCGCTTTAACCGCATATATATACGGTGTATATTACAAAAATATTTTTTTTTAATTTTTATCTCTTTGTGGTTCCGGCTAATCTCTGGCTAGACCGATTTTGACGTGAGTTTCACTGGAAAGTATTCATAGTTGATGTAATAAGTAGTAACTTATTTTACTTTTATTTTAGGAAAATAAATTATGTTAGAGTCAATAAGATCATTTACAATGTGATTTGGTATAATATATTGAAATGAACGCAATTCAGCTTACTTAAGCGGCGTGTCGCTAGTTTTAAATATAGCTAGATTGACTACAGAAAATGTCAAACTTCTAAGTCAACGCAATCAAAAGATACGAGCGTTTTAACAACATTTTGTATGACATTAATTGCATAATCAAAACCATAGGATACTTTCCGATGACATTTTACAATAAATTAAAAAAATCTAAAATTTTGAAATTTACAAGCGAATCACGTAAAAAAAAAAGTAAGTGTTTAAATTTTCCCGTTGACCTACAGTCCTAAGTTGACCCTGAAGTTCCTATGGAACGCTCGGTGCCAAGTCCGATTTGCTTATGGCCGATATTTTTCACCATCCGTCAATTTTGTATTTGATTGAATTTATTGAAAAAACGGACGTCCGTCAGTGTCTATCAATATCAGCTTAGTTCATATTATTATTTTTCCATAATTTTAATTCAATCTAACTATATTATTTTATTTTCTAAGGGGTCGCTAAGTTTTTGCTACGACCAAGTTTTTTTCAACCCGAGATCTTCAAGAGTAATGTGAAAATAATAATATAAATATATTTTTTGTGCACTTTTTTACAACATTGTGCGGTCCACCATTATTTTATATCTTTATGCCGTTTTTATCATAACCGATTTCTTCATTTCTTCGTCATTCACTGTCCTGGTCCATATAGAGCAGTCATATCCGGTCCATTGTTTTCATAATCTGTATAAAGCTTATTAAACGTAAGTTATTAAGATAAGTAATAAATCAATGAAAATCACGCATACATGGCGTGATATTGATAAAAAATTGAATTATTCTTGACTAATTACACATAATGTACACGTGCTCTAAACATGAATGAAAGTTATCTACTATTTTTTTAATTGTATCGTCATCGTTGTCGTAGTGTTACGGCAGCGTTTCCATTACCATTATTTATATATATATATATATATATATATATATATATATATATATATATATATATATATATATATATATATATATATATATATATATATATATATATATATATATATATATAGGCTTTTGCCAGGGTCTGCCTTCCGACTAAGCCTACTCCACTTTGCACGGTCTTTAACATCCTCAGTGGACAATCTATTGGCTCTCATGTCTTGTGTCACGACATCCAGCCATCGCTTTCTTGGACGTCCGGGTGGTCTAACTCCAGGGACAGACATGTCAAGGCACTTCCTTCCGACATAGTTCTCAGATCGGCGCATAACATGGCCATACCATCTCAGGCGACGCTCTTGGAGCTTATCCGCTACGTCACGGACCCAAAGACTACCTCGAATGAATGTGTTGCGTATGCGGTCGGACCGCATAACGCCACACATCCATCTCAGCATCTTCATCTCCGTGACGTGAAGCTCCTGAGTGTGCCGAGATAATGTTGGCCAACATTCACTGCCGTATATAAGAACAGGTCGGATAATGCTCTTGTATATCAGTCCCTTGAGCTTGGGCGGTATTCTGCTATCGCAGACCACACCAGTGACCTCCTGCCATTTGGCCCGGGCCAAATGCTGCGTTTATACGGGCATGGATGTCGATGCCTCCAGACTCATGCATAACGGCTCCGAGGTACCTGAACTTCTCCGACTTAACGGCTGGCTGGCTGGCCCGATATGGATGTTGCTCGAGTCCGGATTCCCGCAAGCCATGTACTCAGTCTTCGACACATTCAGATTGAGACCACCGTTCTCAAGCGCACCCTTCCAGGCATTCAGTTTACGCTCCAGCATCAGTCGGTTCTCGTCGATGAGTACTATGTCATCGGCATACATCATCAGCCACGGAGGCTGGCATTGGATGTGAGCCGAGACAGTATCCAGCACTATATTGAATAAGAACGGACTAAGAGCTGAGCCCTGGTGAACCCATACTGTAATCGGGAAGGAGTTATTATTAAAACTAACATCATTATATATATATATATATATATATGTGTGTATATATATATATATATATATATATATATATATATATACATATATATATATATATATATATATATATATATATATATATATATATATATATATATATATATATATATATATATATATATATATATATATATATATATATATATATATATATATATATATATATATATATATATATATATATATATATATATACATATATATATATATATATATATATATACATATATATATATATATATATATATATATATATATATATATATATATATATATATATATATATATATATATATATATATATATATAATTACTATTAAAATTCCATTGTGTTTGAAGTCGAAGAAGTATTTTCTTTTCCACCACCACATTCTGTATCCAGCCTAAAGCAGGGATAAGCAGAGGGAACCTAGTGTTTAGACTCTCCATTCCTCGCTTTCCGCCTTTCTAGATATTGTTGTGTGGAGGAAGTCAAGGTCGCATTTTTATCTTGTTACCAGAACAAAAAAATATATCGAAGGAATTGAATCCGCAACCGTCGAGCTTACAGCCTGAGGCAATACTAACGGCAGTAGCCTCAGGACGATACGCCCTTAAATAGTCTAATCTGTCTAATTTGACGCTAATTTCAATCCGGTTTGGTTTAATATACTTGTATGCTTTTTTATTATTTTCAATGTGTTAATTCACACTAAAGATAGAAAAATATAATAAAATATAACAATAAAATTGTATAATTATGACCCATTCTTAAACATAATAAGTATTTGTGAAACTGACATTAAATATCTATACAAATAGTTATACTTACAAGTCAAAGTCACTCAGCTTTGTGTTAAAGAAAAAAGTAAATAAATCAATATAAAAAGAGTTTTTGTATTATTTGAATAGTTTTTATTTTGTTCACATACTAGACTAAGAATGTACAAGACTTTTACTTACAAGTACAGTGTATATATATATATATATATATATATATATATATATATATATATATATATATATATATATATATATATATATATATATATATATATATATATATATATATATATATATACGATATATATATACATATATATATATATATATATATATATATATATATATATATATATATATATATATATATATATATGTATATATATATACGTATATATATATATATATACGCCAACGTCCATACCACGTTGAACACACCGGTTCTCGTCCGATCACCGAAGTTAAGCAACGTCGGGCGCGTCCAGTACTTGGATGGGTGACCGCCTGGGAACACCGTGTGGCGTTGGCATCTCAGAGGGTGTCCAGCCAATTATCTGTCCGATATTTGGTTTCCGGCATACGGGTACGCGACCCCGGGACCTCGAGCCACCACTTTCATAACCCGATCCAATCCATGTAAGTGGTGTCCCTCCCCTATATTCCAAGTCTTTCTGCCTCTTATTCCCTTTCCTTTCTTGGTTTCTCCCAGTAATGGGTTTGGAGGTCAGATGGCAATCGCTCCACAAAAAAACCACTTCGCCACTCATATGGACCGATTGGTCTTAGTCGGAAGGCAGACCCTGGCAAAAAAAAAGCCGGGACTAATGCCAGGAAGAAGAAGATATATATATATATATATATATATATATATATATATATATATATATATATATATATATATATATATATATATATATATATATATATATATATATATATATATATATATATATATATATATATATATATATATATATATATATATATATCTTATCACGTGGGTAAGGCTGCGGATACGTATGAACGTGTCCACGGTGGTTTTGGTCACGGTCGCCGCAATATAGAGGGCGAAAATATCCTAAGAACCTGTATTGCATCTGATCTGGCCATCGTGAATACGTTCTTCCAAAAGAGTCCGCAGCATCTTATTACGTATGCTAGTGGACTCCATTCAACCCAAATAGATTACCTATTGACCAGGCGGTGTCATGTTGGCAAGGTAACCAACTGTAAAGTCATTCCTGGCGAAAGCCTCACGGCCCAACATCGTCTTCTTGTCATGGATTATGTTGTTACCCCGCTAAAGAAATTAGCCGAGACGCGTAAGTCTAAGATCAAGTGGTGGTTGCTGAATGGACCGATGCAGACCGACTTTCTGGCAGAGGTTAACAGTCAAAATTTATCAACTAACACCGAAACTGCTCAGGATGCTTGGGATCGAGCTCAGTCAGCAATCATTACGGCTGGTAAGCATGTTCTTGGCGTTTCTAAGGGAGGACGTATTATGGACAGGGAGACAGGGTGGTGGAATGACAAGGTACAGGAGGTGATTCATGATAAGAAGACTGCATTTAAGGAGTGGCAGCGTTCCAACTCTCCTGAAGACAGGCTGGAGTACATAGCAGCAAAACGTGCCAGCAAAAGAGCTGTAGCCAGAGCCCGCAGTGAAAGTTTATTACCTCTATATGATAAACTTGAAACTGTGTAGGGGCAGAAGCTCATCTACAAATTGGCACGTGCTCGGGATAAAGCGACGCAAGATATCACAAAATGTCTTTGCGTCAGAGATTCCCAGGGCAAGCTGCTCTGTAGTCATGCTTCTGTGAAGGAGAGGTGGAGAAGTTACTTCTTGGAGCTGCTGAATACTCAGCACCCGGGTAGTATTCCGTCTGAACCACCTCCTAACCTGGGACTTATTGCTCCAATAACCCTTGATGAAACTCGAAATTGTCTTCGACGCATGAAGAACGGCAAGGCGGTGGGACCTGATGATATCCCGATCGAAGCGTGGAAATCATTGGGCTCTCGTGGTGTGCTCATGCTTACTGATCTTTTTAACCGCATTTTGAACACTGGGACGATGCCACATCAATGGCGGCACAGTTTTATTACCCCTATTTACAAAGGAAGGGGCAGTGTTCAAGATTGCGGTAGTTATAGGGGCATTAAGATTATGAGTCACACCATGAAGCTTTTCGAGCGCGTGATCGCCCTCAGGCTCCGCCGAGAGTGTACTGTCTCTGAGTGTCAATATGGATTTCAGCCAGGATCAGGCACTACGGACGCCATTTTTGCCCTCAGAATTTTGATGGAGGCACACAGGGAAAAGAGGAGAGCTCTGCATGTGGCATTCTTAGACCTGCAGAAGGCCTTTGACTGTGTGCCACGTCAGTGTATCTGGTGGGCACTGCGATCCAAAGGGATCCCTGAATCCTATGTTGCTATTATCAGAGACATGTACAACGACTCTGTTTCTACAGTTAGGACCGCTGTTGGCGATACCAAACCCTTCCCAATTACAGTAGGGGTTCACCAAGGCTCAGCTCTTAGTCCACTTTTGTTTAATGTAGTGCTAGATACTGTCACGGCTCACATCCAGGACCAGCCTCCATGGCTGATGATGTATGCCGATGACATAGTACTCATTGACGAGAACCGACTGATGCTGGAGCGTAAAGTGAATGCCTGGAAGGGTGCGCTTGAGAACGGTGGTCTTAAACTGAATGTGTCAAAGACCGAGTACATGGCTTGCGGGAACCCAGACTCGAGCACCATCCACATCGGGCCTGAGCCAGCCGTTAAGTCGGAGAAGTTCAGGTACCTTGGATCCATTATGCACGAGTCCGGATGCATCGACTACGATGTCCACGCCCGGGTTAGCGCTGCTTGGGCCAAATGGCGGGAGGTCACTGGTGTGGTCTGCGATCGCAGAATACCGCCCAAACTCAAGGGGCTGATATACAAGAGCATGATCCGACCAGTTCTTCTATACGGCAGCGAATGTTGGCCAGCATTATCTCGGCACACTCAGGAGCTTCACGTAACGGAGATGAAGATGCTGAGGTGGATGTGTGGCGTTACTCGGGCTGACCGCATACGCAACACATTCATTCGAGGTAGTCTTGGGGTCCGTGACGTAGCGGATAAGCTCCAAGAGCGTCGTCTGAGATGGTATGGCCACGTTTTGCGCCGGCCTAAGAACTACGTCGGAAGAAAATGCCTTGATATGTCTGTCCCTGGAGTAAGACCCCCCGGACGCCCAAGGAAGCGATGGCTGGACGTCGTGACGCACGACATGAGAGCCAATGGACTAACCACTGAGGATGCTCAAGACCGTGCAAAGTGGAGTAGACTGAGTAGGAAAGCAGACCCTGGCAATAGGCTGGGATAATGCTAAGTGGAAGAAGAAGATATATATACATATATATATTTATATGTATATATATATATATATATATATATATATATATATATATATATATATATATATATATATATATATATATATATATATATATATATATATATATATATATATATATATATATATATATTTATATATATATATATATATATATATATATATATATATATATATATATATATATATATATATATTTATATATATATATATATATATATATATATATATATATATATATATATATATATATATATATATATATATATTGTTCGTATATACAATATTTACCGACGTAAATTTTCTTTTTTTTTTTAAACTGGCAAAACAAAACATTGTGTCGAAATCCGCCGTTTAACTATTATCAAATATTATATAACACAAGATTCTCTACCCATCTTTGTTAACTGACATTGGATAACTGACAATCGGACCTTCGGCTTTACAAACACCCAGTAACATTAACATGTGCCAATTACTCATGATAAGAAATTATCACGTCTACAGATAAATATAATAATGTGTAATTTATTATACGTGTATATCTTTTGAAAAAATGCAATTAAGAAAATATATATATATATCAGTATATATATATACTGTTTCAAAAATATATTATAATATATGATATGTTGATACCGTTTAAATGAATATTTCGCATATTATAGTATTATAGTGCCTAAGTAGAAGTCGAGAATCGAGTGATCAATTTATATTTGGACAGGTAGACACCTCCAGACCAGACTTCAGACTTCACTGAACTTCAGTGAATGTAGAGATATTAGAACAAATGAATGAAGTATATGAAAGTATATTGAAGTATGTTCTAAGTCTTCAGATTTTTAGTTACTTCCATTTAATCACTGGGACGAATCCGTAGGTTAATAAAGTAACTAAATTTATAAAACCCCGAAATAAATCGTTTTAATATGATTTATATTTACATGGTTACACTACCAATACGCTCGCGGCTTCGCCCACTAAGTAAAATGAATTGCGTTCAATTTGAAATTTTATACTTCCCCATAGTCTTTTATGCTCTCTGGTTTACTCTGATAATATAAATATATTGTGTACATTATATACCCTTTCTTCGAACCTTCGAAGTTCTTGTATGAAAAATATACGTTTTTTTATCTGTTTGTTAATTTGTTCGCAAAATTTGACAAAACTATTGAACAGAAATGATTGGATTTATGCTTTTGATATCAGCATTCATATGAATATGATATAAATTCATATGGATATGAAAATAAATATTTCAAAATAAATATTATATAGCGTTGGACGTCCTCCGGCCAAATGGACCGAAGACAGCAAGAAGGCGGCTGGTAGTGACAGGATGGCGAAAACGGGATAGCGTACTCTGGGGGAGGCCTACGTCCAGCAGTGGACTGCTACAATCTGATGTGATCGTGTGATGTGTTGATGATGAAATATTATGTAAAATAATAATAATCAAAATATAAAAAGAAACACCTGCAAAATCGTAATAAAGCGTTTCTAACTTATGGAAAATATTTGATACAGAAAAACCGAGATTACAACATTTTGAATACATACTATAAAAATATAAAAAAAGCTAATATAACTATTTTAAATCTATGTCAAAAAATACAGCAGACGTCTAAATAGAATTATGATAAAATATACCATATAATTTGTATATTTGAGGTAAACTAGATGTGAAAAAGATGTGGATTAAATCTCCACTTGGAAGGAATAAATTATATATTTATCTAAAAATTCATTCCAAAAAACTAATTAGATAATTAGTTTTATTAGATAATTAATGACTACATGCGTGATTATGAAAAAAAAAAACTTTGAAGTAACACGTGAATTACATGTTCTAATACGTATTCTATCTATAATTATTACCGGAACCCTTTATCACAAATTGCATTTAATTATCATAATAATCCATTAAAACATGTCAAATAAGGATAAAGGTGGAAGTTGTTATCATAACTGTGACGTAGATGCATCGCACGATATCGATTTAATCAAATATCAATTTTATAGACATAAACAAATCGTTTATAGAAGATACGTTCTGAATAATTAAAGAAAACATAAAAAATTTAACACAGCGGGATTTGAACCCGCGCCTCATGGAAACCGTCCAAGCGTTCTGACCCCTCAGCCATGCGTTTAAATCCCGCTGCTTTTAAATTTTCATGCTTAGTGTGGATTAATTGTCGCTGGAATGTCCTTCAGAATCCATTTATTTCAGGGAGAAATGAGACTTTTTCTGTACACCAGGGAACACTGCTGCACCATCTCACAGCCAAATGTTCCAGTTTCTTATTTAAGCAAAATACTTACTTACAAGTGCTCAACTGTACTGTACTTAAATAATATTCCTAACAAAACACTAACGAGTACTTAACTGTACTGTACTTAAATAATATTCCTAACTATAGCAGGACAGACATAGAGAACCTAATGTCAAGACACTTTGATCTCCGGCTATACGCCCAAATTTCAAACATTGTTTGTTATTAAGGTTAAACCACCATTAAAGTGGAGCTCAACTTCGTGTTTTGCCTTGCAAGAGTAAGAACATGCAAATGATTTACATGTTTCATACGTATATATACGTATTCCTTTGCATTATTTAATATGATCATTATTATCCCGATTAGGGTAGGTCTAAAACTACACCTGCGCAACTACGGTCTCAATATTATATCACATTTACGATTTCATCGCGACGTATTTCTATAATTCACTATTAAATAGCGGATTTTCCAGAAAGAATTCTTTAGCTTTTTTTTTTATTTTCGTTACTAAATATATATAGCCACATTTTACTGCTTACCTTTGCGTCGGATCAAAAATCTTTATTTAAAAATATAAATATAAAATACAAAATATAAAATACAAATATTTTCATTTTATTTAAAAACATTTATCAATCAATTAGTCAATAATATATAATGATAAATAAAGTTAGTAATCAATTAGTCGTATTACCGCGTCATATTACGCCTAAACTTTTCCATTAGACAGCACGATATCGAAATTTCTAATCCATCAACGATATGCATATGACATGTATATCGTTTTAGTAACTATACAATTATTCTCACACGAATTTACTGACGATTTTTATTTGTTTTGGTACAAAAGTTCTGACTTCTATGAGTCTCAGTGAGACAGCCAAAATCACTTCTCTTCACTTAACTTGTCCCTCTCGAAAGAATGTATTTTATAAGCAAAAAGATCTTGCATTGAAGTCCAAAATTCCTTTCATCTTATTTATCTGCAAGCATTTGTGTGATAGGCAAGTCCACTGAGTTTACAGCTTTGGAAATATTTTTCATTTTCATTCACTTGTGTAATCAAGCACAGGAAATGCCAATATAAAAAATAATAATTAATCTCCCCAAGATAATACTTTATAAATATCAGTGATATTATTTGAAATCTTATATACCTACCTGCCTTACTAGAAATCTCATAGTGTATTTACCTTATTTATGTATCTTTTATATAATAGTGAAATAGTAAAAATGTGATTGATTATCATTTTTAAATTTCTGTCTGTCTGTTCGTACCCGGACACGTAGGAACTTTTTTTATTCAAATTCAAATAGACTCAGACGGAGAGAAGTTCTGCTGAGAAGAGTAAGAATCTCAACAGTTGTTCTTTCAAATATTAATATTTACTGCATAAAATTCTAATGACATTAATTTTACACAATTTTATCATTTAAATATTCATGAATAGTTGACGTGTCCTCCCCCTCTTTTCGGACTTCACACAGCCCAATAATATCCCAATTGCACTTGCTAACATCTTCTTCCAACTCTGCTAGCTTCGCGTCGGTCCTCAGTGTGCGCGTATCGTATATTGCCAGGTCGAGTCGTCGATGGTGGTAGCCGGATCGTACCTGATGATTCTTCGCACCCCGATATATATATATATATATATATATATATATATATATATATATATATATATATATATATATATATATATATATATATATATATATATATATATATATATATATATATATATATATATATATATATATATATATATATATATATATATATATATATATATATATATATATATATATATATATATATATATATTTATTATGATATTTTCTGGATATAGCTTACGCATATGATAATGTTCTTCTCACGATACTCAGGCAGAAAATGCAACATCTGAATATTCCGAGGCTGACTCATTATATATGTTTACGATATCCTTCCTTTTAAAGTCCTCCGTCCTATTAATGTTAATTGTTAGTTAATGTTAGTATTTAGTCCTTTAAGTAAATTTCTGTATTAATATATTAAAGGTACTACATGGTAACTCAATGTTTTTATTATACCTAATTACTTCACAAGGCATATATAATCACAGATTTTGGTCTGTCCAAGGAAGATCCAGGCGCCAACACTAAATTTTCTTACGAAAGAAAGCTGTGTTGGTGCAGCTTGCTGGATCCCAAAATTTAAAAAGATTTTATAGTTGAAATGTCCCCCCAAATCATCCGTATGTAATAACAGGCGAGGCTGTTGTTATATTGGAAGCAATTCTGGTCACTCTTTCCCATGACATTGGACAGACTGCTATTTTGATACTCTTTAAGTTGCTTATTGGCTATCAAGCAAAAACCTTTTTATAGTAGGCCGAAGTTTTCTATTACTTTGAGGATACATGAAGCATTGCTTTCATGTAGTCTTAAGGGGTTGGATATATCACTAATTTAGATACCAGGTCACTCTGGAATTAATAGTAATGTTACCGCAGATTCCTGTTCGAAATTAGCTGTATCTTGCAGGACACTAGAACATTCATCCAATTCGGCCCATGATTTATTGTCACTTGCAAAAACTCATTTGGATAAGTCCTGTAAATGCTTCTAGAAATCATCTAAACGTTTTTAAGGTAAACATTATGCATTGATTCAAGCAGGGATACCAAATCGACCTTGGTTCTATCGGCTAATTTTACAATTCATCTAGCTAAGCTCAGGGACCATTCTCTGTGTAAATGTGGCCTTGACGAAGGCATATCCTCCCATATCTTATTCAACTGCCCCAAGCTCCTCCATCCCGTTTACGATATCCTTCCTTTTAAAGTCCTCCGTCCTATTAATGTTAATTGTTAGTTAATGTTAGTATTTAGTCCTTTAAGTAAATTTCTGTATTAATATATTAAAGGTACTACATGGTAACTCAATGTTTGAAATATTCCTTGCTTATTATCTAATTTCATGTATAGTTTGTTAATAGGTTCTATATTATGTTGTTTTGTTATAGATGCAGACTTTTTACTAGATTTCTTTATAAGAGTAATATGCATGCATTATAATTTGTATGTGTGAGTCATTTTTTTTACCGTACCGTCCTTCGTGTGTTTTCCATTCAACGTGACATTGGCAAAGTAATTTGTTTTCTACTGACACGCTTGAAACGCCATTCTTAAAGAATTGAACTGAACTGTGTCCAAAATTAAATATTTTTTAATTTTTTTTGATGTTTTATCCATAGGAATAACAGAGATATATCTTATCTTTATTATTCTTACTATCGCACGTTGCTATGGATACGGATTATTGCAATAAAAGGAAATTAGCAATTTGGTGATAACAATTTTTATTGGTGATAACAACAATTATTTAGACAAAAGGGGCAATACATGTTAAAATATATGTTAAAAAAAATCACGTGTTAATCGCGTAGTGACCCATCGTTTTGAATACTTTGCAGTAGTCCGTAGTCACGTAGACTGAGGTGGCATTCGGCTGTCAGTTGATAAAATTGTTATATCAAACTACCGCCAACGGTTTCTGACTTGACTCGTTTACTGCCCTAAATTATTTACTGGTTTACTCTGGTGTGGTGGGTTTGAGAATTTTACGTTTTTATTAATGGGTCGTCATTATTATTGAAATTAGGCTATTTTTATATTTCAATAGCCTCGCGGATCATTCTAGGGATATATCTTTTTTCCCTAGCGAGTGTACGAGTTGTTACTTATACCTAATGTAAAAAAATACTTAGAATTGCCTATTTATATATTTTTATTTCTGAGCCGTTATATTTTTCATTTAAATTTACACTTTATTAATTATTTCTAAGTCTTTTTCGTTCTTTTTTTTTTGTTTCTCTCCGTTTTCCACTCGAATATAATCAAAACATAGAGTGCTGTATCCACTTGATTATATATTATGTGCTCTTAACTAATTTGAAATATTATAAAAATAAACTTATTTACTTACTTACTTACTCATTACTTAGCCATTTTTTTTAATATAATCCCGCGATACTCGTTACTCAACAATAAATGTACTCAGATCAGGTGAATCGAAGAGAATGGAAAATTCGTGAAGGCGTCACAATTAAAGCTATGTGTTTTGAGTCATAGTCGCCAAGAGTGAATATAAAAATTTAAAGAATCGTAACAGTAACGATAATATTTGAATTATTTTAATATTACCTTCCCGCGCCATTCCGAATGTTGGAAACCCTACTAAAACTTGAATTTATTGAAGAAATAAGACTTGAATTTTGTCAAGACATTTCGTCCTCCGCTTTTTGTCGAAATTCGAGACATTGCGTGTCGATTGGCAAAGCTCAACGCCACACTGTCTTACCTAAGTGGCGAAATGGAATTAGCCAATCACAAGTGACAATTGAACACACAACTACTGCGTTTACAATCAAACGAAGGTCTTACTTAGCCACGCTAGCTTAGACAAAATTCATTTTATCTATCATTTTACTTTGTAGAAGTAAAATAATTAGAAAATTGTATAAAGAAATTAATTGTAAAGATCTAGTTAAACAACTCATGTTATCACTTTAAGTACAGATCTCAAAGTTCAAATGCAAATGATAAAAACTAGCTAATCCCAGATAATATTGTGTTTCTTTCCTGTTTATGTTATTTTTTGAGAGCCTAGCAAATACTTTTCTCTACTTGTTAATCGAATACGAATACGATATAACAGATTATATATTTTTGACTCTATAGACATAAAAAAAAATCAATTTAGTGCGAGTTAATTAATCACGCAGCGAATTTTTATACAAAATACCAATATTTTGTATAAAGGCACTATACACCTGAATATTTATAATAATACCAGCTTAACCTTCACATGACAGATAGACGGAAAAGCGAAGAAGGTAAAATAGGTTTCCTTTTTTATTTCTTTTGGAGTACAGAACACTGAAAAAAATTACGAAAAAGGTAATTTTTTTAATTGAGTTATTATCAGAACCAAAATAATCTTTTCAAAAATGGAATTATGCACTTCTGGCTAGATGTATGTACATATAAGTGGAGACACTTAGTTTTCAACTTTCCATCTAAATTGGAGACAAGAATTTGTTTGACCTGATTTAAGAGTGGAAGATATTTAACTAAATCATCTGCAAATAACTACAAAATACTAAAATACCACATATAAATTGGAATTACAAGACAGTATTTTATTATTTTACAACTATTGGTAAGATTTTATCTATAAGGTTTAAGATCACGTCATAAGGAAAGCAAAATGATGACACGTGATTAGGTTTGCGTCATAAATATGGCCATATGCAGTACTAGCTAAAGTTTATCGTAATTTTTATATCAACTTGGAAGAAATATCGAATATAAGTACAAATTATGAAAATATATGTATGTATAATTAGATATACGTAAACTATAAAATAAGTAGCAATTATCATAAAATATTTATTAATAAATGAAAAGAAATATAATTTAAAAATTATTCTTTCGTACATTTTACGACTCTTGCTATAGGTCATATACAAACTGTAATTAACATAAAAAAAATATTAATAAATGAGAAAAAAAAATTAAATACTAATCTTGAATTTAAAAAAAACAATACGACCTTCTTGCTACTTTAATGGTCTGGACAACGCGAGGGGAATCGATGACCATTGAAACAGTTCTTGGAACCTTCCTCCTCCTCTGGAGAATCTTGTGGAAGACCTATAGTGTATCCTGCAGTGAGCATCGAAATACTGAACTGATAATAACGATGATGATGAAGTGGTCGCATAAACAACTACCAAGTAATTCCCACATTTTGCAGGATAGGCTAGGTTGGTTTGCAGATAGATAGACACTGTGTCGTCACTCGTAAAATGTTTTTTTTTATAAATAATTAATTTAGTCTCTAAGCCTGATGAAAACGTAAATTCATTGTTTTATAAGATATTAATTAGAGCACATCTTTTTGAATAATGGTATATATCCGGTATTTAGATTGTATACAATTGATAATTGATAACATTCGATTTTGGACACAATTGCATTGTAGACAAAAGTAAGTACCTAACGGTTATCCAGTACTTAATATCATTCCTTCTGCAAATCTGGCCAATATATTTTATGCGTGTGCGCATGTGTCTTTGTGTGTGTGCTATATACAGGCATCCCACAGAGCGGGAATCGAATCCGCAACCATCGTTATTCAGACACTTTTAGTGCCTAATTATAGTACTAAAAACTTTGTTGTCTTGACAATGTAAGACTATTAAATTAATTATTATCCATTGTTTGATTGTTTTATAATATTATATTGTATTTTAATGGTACTAATTAATTTGTTTATGAATAATTTTAGATTTACACGTATTTCCGCATACCGATGTAGGTAAAGGTAATATCAAGAAAAACTACTTACTTACTTATATATAGAAGAAGAAAAACTACTTACTATAATATATATATCTATATATATCTATATATATATATATATATATATATATATATATATATATATATATATATATATATATATATATATATATTATATATATATATATATATATATAATATATATATATATATATATATATATATATATATATATATATATATATATATATTATATATATATATATATATATATATATATATATATATATATATATATTTTTTTTTTTTTTTATGTAATTAAATAAAGTTTAAGGTGTGCTTAATTATAAGCTTTATTTAACTCCAGTATAATAATAATATTAATTTAATTTATTTCCTAATTTTAGTATATAATAAAACAGCTTACAGAGACACCAACTACAGAAATGTATGGGTGCTTATGTTGCTTATAATGTAGTGTTAGTCCTTAGGTTGTACTGGGTTCAATACCGGAATTGATTAAATTAAAATTTAATCCAAAGCCTAAAGGCCTAAGGCAGTTGGCCCTTATCCCAAATAGTACATAATACCATCAGTACCCCTCCTAATCTCTGTTCGTTTCAGGTCGTTCTATAGGATTATAAGAGATAACGACGGCAACGGACAGCGTAACGAAATTGCTTTGAGGGATTATTTAAATATATGACAGTCATAATATGGTGTAATTCATATCTTTTTTATATTTAAGGTAAATAGGACTAGAAAAGCATTTATTCTCTACTTTATATGAGGTGATTAAGAGGTGACATTAAGAGATGTTAAGGTCGTAGGTTTGATCCCTGTTCGGAGGAATAAGCAATTTTCATTTTCCCATTCTAGTAAAAGGGACAAAACGTTTCCGCAACTCAACGCGCAACATTTCGAATTCTAAATATTAAGCTCTATACGTGATAAAGCGTGAAAATGAATAGCAAAGAAATACAACGTTAGATGACGGTACCCAACATCGTACCAAGTTTAACCAAATCGGATAATCCCCTATATAACAGGCGTCCTTCAGGGTGCGCGATAAGGCACGATGACCAAAAACTTAAAGAAGGCGGCGGTAGTGATTGGAAGCGGTAGCGAAACCGGGAGATCTCTTCAAAAGTCTAAACAAAACTCATTTGAAATAATTATACAATTGTAGATCAGTGTGACTTGTAATATATTTTATCTACGGATCCTACGAAAAAGGTATATGAATATCAAATTTAGATATATATATATATATATAGTTTCCAGGTATATTACTTCATTCAAGCAAAAAGCGTGAGGACTCTCGTAAGGCTTGTTGAAGTGGTTAATGGAAGTGGTCGAGGTAAAGAGGCATGTAGGGACTGTAGCGCTTAGAGGTCCATTTTAAATTTTCCATTCGGAAACACACCAAAATTAAGTGATTATACACATTGATTATATAGTGATTTTATTTATTTTTCTAGGACTTTTTACTTATTTGTAGTCAGAAAAAAAGGATCCTTTTCTAATTGGCAAAAATTCGTCACCAATACGTCAAAGCATCATCTCGGAACCTATATAAAATTCTGAACACTTGAAGTAGAAGTAGTATTTAAAATAATTATCATTTATTTTTTATTAATTTAGCCAAATTTGAAGCTAGTTCATATTTTGTGTATATATTTTGGGTATATAATAATTTGGTTAAACCCTTTGGTATTCATAGTTTTCTCTCTTTGTACAACTCATTGTATGTGCTAGTACATACATATATATATATATATATATATATATATATATATATATATATATATATATATATATATATATATATATATATATATATATATATATATATATATATATATATATATATATATATATATATATATATATATATATATATATATATATGTTTGCTATTATCACCTTTAAGCATACATAATAAACGTGAAAATTAAACACGATCACGCTATAGGCGTTCTTATAAAATTTTCAATATTATCAGTATCAGACAACTGATATGTAAATGGGGACCGTGGGTTAATCGGACATGCGCATATTTATCAAAAACACAGTATTCATTAACTTATCACGCTTCCTTACACCGTTGGCAATCTGATTTGCTGCTTTTCTCAGCATTGAACAGCAGAGAACGCTGCCTAAGTAAACTAAATTCGTGATTAACGTGAAAAAATAATTTCAATATTTTCATAGTTGGTTTTCTTGCACTTGATAGAGTTCACGTTTTGGTTTCACGCATTTTCCCGCATATAGAATAGAAAGGCAGAGTGTTAAAACACTACGTTCATCACTTTCCGTCAAAAATTTCGAGACATGACGTATTGAAATACACCATGAATTTTAAAGCCGCGATGCGGATTAGATAAATAATTATATATCATTCCTGAAACTATCGATTCTGCCAATATCTATCGAATACACAGTGGTGGAACTCAGCGCCGCGCTCCGTCTTATTACCAAAGAGAGGAAAATAGAAATAAGTCATTCCATCAGATGGGAATCGAACCCAAAATCATTAAATTCCCAGTCATACCCTGTGCCGCTGCGCTACTACGGCCCCAACACTGGACACTGGGTTGCCCTGGAGAAAAAAAGTCTCCAAGACTAAAGACCACTCAAGTCACCAGTAAAAGATTAGAGCAATATAAACAAGAACGCTACACACAATAAAAGTTAAGTTATAGTTTTATACCCCTGTTATTATAGTCAAAACACAAACATCCTTTATTTCACCTTTTATGAGGCGTATAAAACGAAAGATATGAATTTGGTTCTGATTTTCATACAAGCGACGGATATTTTTTTTTATCAAATATGCTATTTACATATACATTCGCTTCATATAGACGTTTCTTATTGGAATACATGGATATGAATAAAAAGGGTCTCTTCAAGAGGCAACTTTACTTGTTGTACCTTATTCGTATTGTATGGAATAATACAGGTCGCCTTTTAAAAGATTGATCATAAAAAAGAAAACATTTCCAATAAAACCTCCTTTCTAGCCCACACGCACACCTCTTGTGTAGTTATATATCTAAAAATTAATTACCAGTATCAATCCTAACTAGTCGAGTCGTAATATAAACAAGTAACCCTTTAGAAAAACAGCTGCCAGTGAAAATACAAAGGGGAAAACAAATAAAATACTACTGGAAACGAAAGCAAGCGTTCATCGGAACTAATTTTCCTCGACGTTCCTCGCATTTAATGAGGAATTGTAGGAACATTTCTGAAATAGTTCTTATTTTTAATAAACAATCGCTAGTAGTGACCTTTGAAGTTCTGATCAACTGGTCGGTCAGTCAGTCTTTTTTTTCATCAGCATAAAATTGTGTTCTTTATTATATAGGTATGCAGGAACCGTTGCGCTTATTGCGCTCAATGACATATACCTTATTAATGGATTCTTTGTATGTAACATATTAAATAGCAATTCAATAGATACCTATATATAAAAAAATATTTCACTTTTAAAAAATGTCAGTGGAGAAACTTCTATTTAGTTCTAGTTCTATCTAGTTTCTAAAGCTTTATATTTCCGATACTTAGAGAGAGAGAAACAGGAAAATATGATAGGAAGAAAATGTTGAAAATTAATACAAGTTATATTTTTTTTTCTTATAATATATAATTGTTATTTAGTATTTATTAATTTATTTATAAGATCTACTAATAAGTAATCCAATGGGAACTGTGTTATATAGACCCTTCGCCACTGCGAAAACGTTCCACATCATTGGTTACATGTTGTTGCGTTTCATCTGTATAATTTTTACTCATGAGCCCAAAAAAGATTCACTACAAAAATAAAAAAAAAAGTTAAATAATAATAGTAATTCATCAATAGTAAGTACTCGCAAATACAAAAGCTTGTAACTACGTATTGTAACGAAACGAAAACCAAACGTATAGCTTTAGTCGTAGGCGAGCTTTCGTAGCGGACGCTACGTCGTAGACCGCACAGATTTACGTTCAAGTTTACTCTAGCGTGTAAAAATAATATTTTAAATTAATTTCATATACAATGAAATATTTCTGAAAAGTGAATCTTAATTTTGTTTCAAATATTGAAATTAAATAATAATATTATGTATAAAAAAAATTGTGTAATGTGCAACGTCAAAATGGGATAGTAACACGTATTATGGTAAGAATGCTTTGTGAAGTTCACCTTAAATAGATAATAAAAAGGTTTTCTCAAGATTTCCTCCACAGTGTTTTTTCCTTGATAACCAATACTGAAAAAGCATTAAAAATTACTTATAGAAATGTGGCAGGCTTGAATCCATAAAAATAATAAATACTCATTCATTAACGTTTGAAATTAGTTATTTTTTATTGCTATCCTCTTTTTTGCAACTATCCCGCATATAACAGAGTAAGCAGAGAGAAATTTTGTAATAAAGACACTCTGTACCCCACTTTCCGCCTTTTGAGACATTTCGTGTTGAGTGGAAAAACTCAACGCTACGCTTTGTCTTATTACTAGAGGGTAGGAAATGAACATAAATCATTCTCCCTGATTGGGAATCGAACCCACAACCGTTGCGTTTTTATAGTCAGATCATGTGACACTGTGCCACGATGGTGCCAATATTTGCTTAAATTTATGGATTTATAAATAATCATTCTTCTTAAATAGGATTATATTAATATTTTAAATCAATTCTTTTTCTTTTTATGTTTTATGAAAGTATTAAATAAATATCGTTACACACAAGAATTATGAAAATTATAAAAAATCTCAGCAATTACACCGTTTAATTGATTTTTAAAAATACACATTTATTATTGTTATATTAGTTATTATTTTATATATTGATATTTAAAAACAATTTTAGTTATTATATAGATATTGTAACAATTGTATGAGGAGCGTCAAGTAAGGTTTGGGATTTAATTTGTTTTACCTTTAAAGGCATATTCTCGTAAGAGAATTATGCTTTTAACAATAAATTCCTCTATCAATAGCATTAGTTATAAGCTTTCAAAACAATATTCTAACTCAATCGTTGTTCATGAAACTAGAAAGCTTATTAGTCCTTAGGAAGGAAGAGTTATTTAAAATTAAATTAAAAAAATATAATATACACTGCCAGCTGTATTATAGTTTTAGAATTACAATTAATTTTAAATTAACACTCTAAGGTGTCACAATCAAAATGAGCAGACTGCGAGCATCTTGGCTAGGTCATATTCATCGTATGGACAATGACGGGGTCCCTTGTCGACTACTTGAATCGAACCCAGATGATTTACCATCTCATCTCATCAGACCTGAGCTTAGGTGGCTTGCTGGAGTTACCAAAGACCTGAAAATTTTAAAAATTTGAAACGAGCGGCCCTGAATCAAGAGGAATAGAAAGCTTTAGAGGCTAGGGCCTAGGCTATAGAGGGCTGTACAGCCATTGATGATGCTGTCAATTAGGGCACATTGTGACATTAAATTAGATATTAACACAGATGAGTATATTTTAGTTATATTTATTTCTCTACAATTAGAATTATTAATATATTAAATATAAGAGTTATTTCTTTTTTTCATTATTTCGTTCGTTATTATTTTTTATTTAAGCATGTCCCTAGAATTGAGTAGAAATTCAAAATGGAGTCTGTTGATACTATTTTCCCTCTGTCTGAGAGGGCCTAGTACTAAGACCTCCGCACTTGTTCCGTAGAAAAATACTTTAAATACAAATTTTCTAAAAGATTACTACATAATATTACTAAGCTACCCCACCACCTGGACACTTGGCTACTGCTGTGTAGTTCATGCGTTAACCTCTGGTGTTATATGGGATCGTTGGTGGCGTTGATTACTAATCATGAGGTGAACCGAACGCTCGTTTGCCTTGTCTTTCCCAAAAAAGCTAACTTTGTGATACATATATCTTCCTATATATATATATATATATATATATATATATATATATATATATATATATATATATATATATATATATATATATATATATATATATATATATATATATATATATATATATATATATATATATATATATATATATATATATATATATATATATATATATATATATATATATATATATAAATATATATATATATATATATATATATGTATATATATATATATATATATATATATATATATATATATATATATATATATATATATATATATATATATATATATACAAAGCATTTTAACAAAATATAACATTAACCGCTAATTACTATTTCAGATGTTGGTTTCCCCAACTTTTGCTTACCTAAGAGGTACGTTAACCAAAAATTGTTTTTTTTGTTGACGTACAAACGTTATACCACGAATATCTTATTATAACTAAAAGATCAGCTACTGTAATATAAGGGAATGACATGCTAACAGTATTGCTCCAAGCAATAGATTTTCCCGATTCATAATAAGTATGTATCAAAATAATAAGTAATACCTCCACGTGCTAAAGGCAGTATAATTTTAGTTTAGGAATTAGTATGGCGTGATTAGATGGTCTAGTTAAATACTAAAGTTGTAATTTTTATAATGATAACAGCTACCACTGAGTTTCATGTATTTTCGTTTGGTTTGATTTTTTCCTTCCGCTATTACCCGATTGCCCACGGGTGGGCTATTCCTGCCCATGTAAGGGGACCACGTTTATAATTAGAAAATATATCCTAACCTCTTTTTAGACAAAACTCTTTTGTATCGTATAACAGATAAAATAAACGATAAATAATATATATATATATATATATATATATAATATATATATATATATATATATATATATATATATATATATATATATATATAGCTAAATATATATAATTTATTTACAAATAATACTACAAGAATAAGAAGTTCGAATTGAGCAAATAGATTTCTTGGGGAGTGTATGGGAGCACATAAAACTAAAAGTATTTAAGATTTTTTTTTATTTAAAAAAAATCTAATGAAATTTTACATTTTATAAATGCAAACGAAGTCGCGGGAGATAGCTCGTCGAAAAATATATATTTTCATAGAGACCTAATTAAATATTTGTCATGCTTAAAGCTTTAAGGCGAGCGCTACTTAAGTTGACATTTCCAAAGGCGTACAATTGTTTCTTGTAATCTATTTCACAAATACCATTGTTCTATATTTTAAATGAATACCGACCCGCTTTCATTAAGCTTACTATGAAATTTTTGCTATTTATGTTTTTTTTTGTTAGAGCTTTGTACTTGAAAAATAGAACACTTTGGTGACTGTCCATCTGTCTATATGTTTGTATATCTGTGCACAGTATAATACGTATGGATGGTAATTCTTTTTGTGAGTTAATAGGACAGAATTGACTTTTAAATTGAATACCTTAGATGAAGGCAGAATCAAATGGACATCTTTGCCAAATTAGAATGTCCTTTTTTTAGGTCTTTTGAGAAATTGTACTAGATAGAGAAGAAAATAATAGTAATGCTTTAGCTGTCTCGAAATTAAATTAATAAATTGGTCTAGTCCATGTCGAAGTCCATGATTTTAAGCCTTTTCCATATACAATTATAAAAGTTAACAAACTTAAATTTGCGCTCATTGTGTTTGTAATTAACTAAAAATATTAATAACAAATATTATCATTAATTACCAATTTTCGGCATATTGTCTTATACGTGCACTGTGAGTTCTCACTTCTTCCGGAATTTCATAGTTTTATATATTTCTATTATAACTCTCGGCGATTTCCATACAAAATGCGGTGAAACGCTCATATTTTTTGATTATGTTGAATCAGAAGTAGTTTTTTGTATGTGCTCTAAGATACTGTGGTGCTGGATATTTGATTTAAATACAGCTTGATACCTCCATCTGTCCTTAAGAAAAACGATCTCGACAGACGAGCAGCTAGACTGACAGACATAGTGACTCACTTCACTCACTCACTCACTGACTTATGGTATGAAACCCTAATGAGAGATGATAAATATATGAATAAGAGTAATATGTTTATCATCAGCCTGTCCTCGTCCACTGCTGGACATGGTCCTCTCTAATGGCATGCCACTGAGCTTGATCTTCGGCACTTTGTCCTCATCTACTGTATTATTATAGTGGATATATAATTGTTTCATTTTTTTATTTACACTTGATAAATTATTAAGGAAATTCTTGTAACGTTTATAGAATAGAAAATATTTTTTTATTACATTTTGCTTTTTAGAAACAATAATTATAAAAAATAATCAATCCATTCTTCAAATGCTATTTCGGAAAAACGGATTGTCGATTAGTGGGACCTAATACCGCACACACAGACTAACAAGACTAGAAAATACATATACGAGTGTTATAAAAAAAGCTTTTTTACTTATACTGGCGCTATGCACCCTTATATGCGCTAAGGTTCCATAACCAAGGAAAATGTATATATATACCTTAAAAAAGGTTTACTTACCCAAGCCAAGCTTAGCTTAATATTCCTAATAGCGTATACTTACTAAAAAATATTATTAAAATGGATAAAATATCTTTTAGCATTATATCCTCTTAGTGCTTTTAAAAATTATATTTATATAGATTAAATATTCATTTAAGTTAATTTAATATTTTATTTAGTCTACTTTTTGTATATATGTATTCTGTATTGAAACTATGTATTGAGTGGTGGAACTCAACGCCGCGCTCTGTTTTGTTACAAGAGCGAAGAAATACAAACAATTTATTACTTCGGGTGGGAATCGAACCCGCAACTGTCGCGTTTAGAGTAAGACGCTGTGACGTTGCGCCACGACGGCCTCTTATTATTTGCTCAAAATTAATTTGAAAACAAACTTCACGCTTAATCCCTTTTAGTTTTTCATTTAACGTTAAACATTTAGTTCCCGACAGTGTCCTTTGAAATTACACTTAGGGGTGTTTAAGAAATTATTTCTCAAAGCTTTTGCTCAAAGATCGATTGAATCGATTTATGTAGCGAATAAATATCTGGTATCATTATGAAGGTTACTTATTAAACTATTAATAATAAAATTATTAATATTATTAGGTTAAATATAAAATTTATTATTACGGGTTACATCCCTACTCCTAGTATTTTTTTTAAATTTCTCCTCAAGTCAAACTAAATATACAGCCTGAATAAAATTCAAATGACGTTCACTGTCATTCATTAAATATTCCTTTAATAGCGTAATAGACTGTATACTTACTGACACTGACATTTTATTTTAATTGCGAAATTTTATTATAGACACGTACATTCTGATCCATAAATGATTTGTTCAGTTTTTGGATATATAAATGCTAAAACGTTATAGGGGTGATGTTGAACGTTATATCTCTGATTTAAATACATTAATTGTAGAACATGGCATACATATAGAATTGCCAATACGTACAGTACCTTTATTTGAGCAACAAGTGTTAAACAGAATGACATTATCTAAATCTATACATATGAATAAAATTGTAGTGTCTGTTTGTGATTTTAAAATAAAGGTATTTTTTTCAATTGTATATAGTCATTTACACTTAACTAAACTTTAAAAAAACATTTTCAAAAATATTTGACGATCTGTCTGTCTTTCCGTTTGTCTAGACTAATGAGAATTCCCGCGAGATCCAGATTTACGTGAGAAATATTTTCCTTGATCGTTAATAATTATATAGCTCTCCTTATGTATAATTAAAATATAAGGCACATTAACTGTTATTTGCGCCTGAATTAAATTGAATTACATTTTATTTGTATGGCGTATGAGCACAGTACCCTTGTGCCAATGTCACTTTGTATGGAGAGGTTGTATGGAGAACACACGAAGGAGGTTGTATGGGAAAAAAGTATGATATAAATAAATCCAGCCATCACCTAAAATAATTAATATTAACAGGTGTATACTGTTTATATTAGTGTTATGTTATTGTTTATATTATTATATAATACAAAATGATTTAGGTTAGTAGAAGTTATATTTTATAATATACTTATATGTAAATATTAACTGTATGTGACACATGACCCATTCTAAGTTCCCCAGGTGACTGACAGTGGGTTACATTAGCCTTCCTCAACAAATGTATTATCGAATTTTTTTTTTTTTATTTGGGCCATTACTTAGACAGATTAGCGCGTTCAGCCAAATAATAATATAGCCAAATTATAATATTAGTAGAGATTTGGACTTGTCCATATTTAAAGTTACAGAAAAAATTGGATTTGACACCATAATCGAATGAGAAAAAGAAGATTCAAAAAACTGTTTCTTTTTTTTAATAATTTATCGTATAGTACTAATTTCAATTTCAAATTCAATTTATACCGTTTTATCGTCACATATGTTACATGAACTAGATACATAGATTTAAACATCATTATTAATATACAACAAATAGAATATAGATAGTGTATAGTCGCCTTATTTTTTTGGAATTTGACCTAGAATACCTTATAAAGAAAAAATACATTTTATGAAAAAAATAATATATAAATTATAAATTATATCAGCACAATTCAAATTTTCTATAACAATTAAAATACAGGTTTTTAGATATATTTTCTTTATATATGTACGTATATGTATCTCCTACATATAACTTATAATAATTCTCTTTTTCATTCGTATATACGTATACATTATTATTTATTATTATTATGAGCCTGTATCGTCGCACTGCAGGGAAAAGACCTCTCTACCTCCTTTCCATTTCTCGCGGTCCTGAGCTATTGTATACCAGTCATTTAGATGTTTGAAATTGTCCCGCCATCGCCGTGTTGGTTTGCCACGTGGTCGCTTCCCAGTAGGAGTCGTGATGGCCCAGCCACACATAACATACGGCAGACGTGGTCTGCCCAGTCATATTTCAATTTAGCAGATATACATATATATATATATATATATATATATATATATATATATATATATATATATATATATATATATATATATATATATATATATATATATATATATATATATATATATATATATATATATATATATATATATATATATATATATATATATATATAACATATATATACATATACTTTATGTCAAGTGTGGCACAGGTTAGTACAACTAATATGGCTGCTACGCCTCAGTTGTAGATTCTCAGAAAATGAAATCATCATTTTAATCTAGAGTGTATTTGTAACACTTTGTTTTAGACACACTGTTCCATATTTCCCGCTTTTCCAAGCTGTGGTTGAGTGGTGGAGCTCAATGCCTTGAATGTACTCAGTCTTTTAACAAGTAGTATGACCGAGTTTGCGGCCAAAGCTCTGTAAAAACTTTATAATTAATCGGTGAACAGAATTTTTCAAATTCAATTATAGTTTGGAGAAGTGGTAACTATCAAAAAGTGACTTAGTCATATAGTCATATGCTTATGACAAATTCAAAAAATTGTCTTCGATTCATACTTGGACTAGTTGCGTCTCTTAATAATACTATGTTTCTTCACTTAGTATACTGTTTTCAACGAGACAGTACTGGGTTATGATGTATGGTCAGTTTAAAGTCCCTGAAGCAATACATATGTTTGAATTGATGATATATATATATATATATATATATATATATATATATATATATATATATATATATATATATATATATATATATATATATATATATATATATATATATATATATATATATATATATATATATATATATATATATATATATATATATACATAAAAAATTTAGGCCTTATTTTTGACAGTAATATGTCTTGGACTTCACACATTAATGATATTAGCAAACGCATGCATTTCTCTTTCCATTCTCTCAAGCGTCTCCAATATTTCCTCCCTCACAAAACCAAAATTATGCTTGCGCAATCTCTTCTCCTGCCAATTCTTGACTACGCCGACGTTTGCTATTTGGATGTGACCGAGGAGCTATTAAACAAGCTTGAGCGTCTTCAAAATCTCGCCATACGATTTATCTTTGGTTTGCGTAAGTTTGACCACGTTTCTCAATTTCGCGCTCAGCTTAATTGGCTTCCTATCCGCCTTCGCCGAGATATGCACATACTTACACTCCTTTTTAAAATTCTTAATTATGAAAATTTTCCTCTTTATCTCCGCTCTCGTTTTAACATACTTCCCACTCCCACACGCTCTAGGCGGTCGTGTGTCATACCGACACTAGACATACCTAAGAGTAATACTAAATACCTCCAGAAATCCTTCTCAGTGTATGCTGCAACCCTGTGGAACAAACTTCCTAAATCCATCCAAAATAGTCCAACCATCATTTCCTTTAAATGTCAATTAAAAAAGCACTTACTCGCTAGTTGAAACGAGTAAATTTAAAGTTGATTTTCAGACAGTCATCAATGTGATAACCTTATTTTCAGCTCAGTTATGTATGTATGTATTATGTTTTTTATTTTATATATATACATATATGTATATATGTATATGTATGTGTATGTCTATGTATGTATATTTATATATGTATATGTATGTATGTTTGTATGGTGTATTTATATGTTTGTGAATATTTATGTATTTGTAATAAGTAAGTATTTAGTATATATTATAGTTCCATATTTGTATATATCAAGTTTTATTTATGTGTGACATATAATTAATTATATATGTATTTCTAATTATAGAATAGAATAATTTGTACTATATTCTTACCCGCTGCTTAAAAACTCATCCACTACCATAGGTTGGCTGGAAGAGATCTCTTATAGGGATAAGTCCACCTTTATGTACTACTTTTTCTTTTTTTATGTTGTTACGCTTATGTTTTTTTTTTTAGTACAATAAAGAATATTATATATATATATATATATATATATATATATATATATATATATATATATATATATATATATATATATATATATATATATATATATATATATATATATATATATATATATATATATATATATATATATATATATATATATATATATATATATATATATATATATATATATATATATATATATATATATATATATATATATATATCAAAACGATCTCTTCATGGTAAAATTCCTCATTGCCAATTTTATGTATTGCTTCAGGGACTTTAAACTGACCATAAATCATCATCATCACCAAGTTTAATACGTATGTGCTGAACATGAGAGCTAGACATGTTTCTACAAGTATTAATAATATTACACCTGTATGACTTTTCTTTAAACCGATAACTATCTTATATTATTATCACCGTTTGTTGTTTTTTTTTATTTAATCTAATTAATTAGAAATGCTTATCTTCGTTAACATGAGCCCATTAATATGTAAGCGGTGTTGAGTTTTCATGTACATGCAATATTTTAGAATTTAGCGAAAAGTGCATACCAAACTTTTTTTAATGCCTTACTGTATTTTCAAATTCAAATTCAAAATATTCTTTATTCAAATAGAGTTTTACAAACACTTTTGAATAGTCGAATGAACCGATGGTAGAGACATGTATCATTGCTGTTTTAAATATCAAGAGCGCAAAAGCCTTGAGAAAAAATTAAGCGCAAACCTAAAATCTTTATAGCTTATATAAATATAATAAAAAATTTGGTTACAAACTATAAAGGAATATTTACATGTGCTAAACACCCCGTATAACATGATCACTTTTAATAATATACCCGCATAGAACGCCATTTTATGTTCTGCTTAAATACAACAAGCGGAAACGGTCAGCGACAAATTTAGAGACATTAAGTATAGAAAAATTTTACCTGCTTATATTAAATATTGTAATAATTTTGTAAACGTATATGTTCTATGTAATTACAATGTTATATACAAAATTACGACAAAAGGTTTTCCCATTTATTACGAGTCTCGCTTAAGACGCGTTGGTATAAAGGTTAATGGCAGTAGACGAGAAACATGCAATTCTCTTAAACTACCCTACAAGGTATAAAGCATGAAGTTAAAAACCAAATATAAATAATATTACATTACACAATAACATTATTTTTACACTAATTGATGTCAAAACGTTAACATGTAATGGAGACATATTTTGCAATAATGTATTTATAAATGCCATATGCATACATTAATTCAGTTTAAGCATGTAAAGTTGGCTTCCTAATAAATAATTAAATAATTTAACCGTAATAATTTATATTTTTCTTTGACTAATTAGTAAAACTTCATGTTTGTTTCAGTAAGGACTTTTCTCCTCTCGCTCTCTTTATTCTCTTGTTACACTTGCTATACCGCTACCTCTATAAAGAAAAAATATTTATTTTAGAATTGTTTTATAACTGCAAATTAGTAAATAAATTTTCATTACAATTTTATCAGTTTCCAACTAAATCTAAATCCTTTCAGATTATTAGTCAGGTGCACTCGACACCTGTGTCTGACACCTGCTGTCATACATAGGTATGACAGCAGGTGTCACATGCGATTATAGACTCGCACGTTGTTATTTAAATGAACTCGCATTAATCTATATTTTTAGTTGATACCCATACTAAAATTTCTAATGCTAAAGCGTTTTTGTCTGTCTGTTTATTTTACGTTTTGACCGATTTCAAAAAAAAGAGGATTCAAGTTTGAAATATTGTATGCATGTTGTTGTTAGTGCAATATCACCTACATAATAAATGACAAGATAAATAAATTTTATATAGTTAAAGTTTTAACTATTGTTACCTATTTTTTTTTTCTTTCTAACTGATATTTGATGTCAGTTTAATTTTTTTTATTATTTTTGCTGCACTGGCTTTACTTAAGACCCTGCGCGCTTGGTGAATTAGAAAAAATTGGCCAAGTGCGAGTAGTATTTGCGCACTAGGGTCCCGTACCAAAAACCAATTAATGTGAAGGCCTATAAGCATTAATTTCGTATATAATAATCAATAGATATAATATTGTATACTTTGCTGTGCTAAACTTATAAATAAATAATTTTCAGATGTGTTCCTTTATTTGTGCTACAAATTCTCTTCTCAATTCTAGATAAACGAAATACACGGTAGTCGAAATACACGGTTTTTATTACCATATACGCTATTTGAGTCTTTTCTTTGCGTTGACTTAGGTGTTTGAATTTTTCTGTGCTCTCAGAAAATGTAGACCTGAGTATTTGATATTAAATTCATGTCATACTTCTGTAGTATAGGCGTTCTATAGAGAGATTGGTCTTGATAGATGCAATACTTGACAAAAAGATGGTCAACAAAGCTATCCTTTATTGGTACCATTTTTCCTTTTGATGTATGGAGCCCTAATTAAACACAGATTCTTATAAATAGCGTTCCTGGGAAAGTATATATGCTATTCATTAATCAATACAATGCAATCATGAGTTCTCAGAATCATCTATATCTATACTAATAAATAAAATTGGAGTATCTGCTTGTAATATTAATATAACAGCGCTTATCATGCATATGAATATATATACATAATAACAGCTTTCAAATTTTGTCTGTCTGCCTGATTATTCCGGCTAATCTCTGACACGGCTGGACTGATTTTGACGGGACTTTCGCGGGACAGGTGGCTGATGTAATAAGGAGAAATTCATCCCATACATGAAGTCCGTCCTCTCAAAGTCCCTCGTCCCCCATAAATTCCGAAACCACGGGGATTCCGGAATACAGAGTAGCCTATAAGTTCTAGCTCCACTGCCGCCTCTGTCTTCTAGTAGAAGTCAAAAAAATGTTTATTAGTTCCGCAGATAAGCTCAGACAAACAGAAGCTCAGCCATCAAAATATTAAGTCGCACTAGAAAGAATACAATTATTTAAAATCACATCTGGACATTTCAAAATCTTCATTTATCGGCGAAGGAATTAAGCTGAATATAACACATATGCAATTTCAAGGTCGATGACTGCATCTGACTATGCATGACCTCTGATGATGCCTGATAAAGGGCAGCGTTACCATATCCTTTGGAATAAAGTGAAAAAATTTAAATGTTTAATTCATTTGCGTATACGATATTTTTGATTAGTTTAACATTATGTAATATAAATGTTATTGTATAGATTATCATTTATATTCACTTCTTAAAGCACGTATTTACTTCGTTTACTTAAGCTTGTACAATTGTTTACTTTGTGCTATCGAGTTTTCAAAATATTTGCTTTTGAAACCTTGTTTGAGTAAATGTTTAACATTGCTTAGTCGATCATTACTGTACTTATTATATTTACTATGTGTATATATATATATATATATATATATATATATATATATATATATATATATATATATATATATATATATATATATATATATATATATATATATATATATATATATATATATATATATATACGCACTGAGTTTCAGCATGGCTTTCGGCCAGTTTATGCCGAAATTGTTACTGAGGTCGTAATTGTTTCACCCAAAACTGACGGATACTGAGAATAAGTCGATCGGTCGCTGTACTAATTAATTTAAAAAAAAGACTTAAAATATTTTTTCTTTTTATGAAAATTAACGTAAAGTCTCTCACTCGAGGGATAATTAATTATATAAATTCCCTACGCTCTGGTAACAAGGCAAAGTGCAACGTTAACTTCCGAACAAATCATTAAGGGCAATGAGCGATTAGAAATAGAGCACGCATCTATAATTTTTCATAATTTTTGTCTGTAGTATAGTCCAGAACAGATAGACTGTTCTGGACTACTGGACGGATTCAATCAAAGAATCATATTATTGGACTTAAACTTTAAGAAATCCTGAAATACCACCTTAGCCTTAATTTTACATAGTTTGACTGTCACTGCTTCAGTTATCTAGCTTCACACTGTATCCCGAACATATTAAGGTAGGTAGAGGGACCCAGTGTTAAGACGGAGTTCATCGCCGCGCTAATTAATATAAAGCGTAATAAATTATCTGCCAATAGCAATGATAATAGATAATAAATATACCAAAATAAAATGGTAAAAGTAATAATAGTGTCTAGTTATATATAAAAAGCGGATCGTATCAGGTCAGATCTGAGAAATAATTATTACCTATAAATATATCTTTAAAAAGTTCTTTACGGCTTTAAAAGATATATACGCGATTAAAAAAAAATTAAAAAATAAGATAAAATGTATAATATGTATAAATTTCTTATCTACGAACAAAATGTGTTGAAATGACCACATCCTTTGTTTTATTCAAAACTAGGTCTTACTTGAATATACAATTAATTATGCATATGTACTTACTTTAAAAGTATATAAGATTGACTTAATATTTATTATTTTCTTATATAGATATGTAAGCGATTACATTACTACACTAGCGACGATGAGTGATGTTCTTGAATTAAAATCATATGCATATATTGTACTTATACTTTCCCAGATTTAAAAAAAAAAGAAAATTGTGATATCTATCTGTACATATATAAATGTAAATTATCATTTTTATGCAACATTTTGTATGAGCCCCGAACCTGGATCCCGCGGGAATGCCGGCATAAAGACATGACAAACGGGAAAACAGACTGACAGACAAATATTTTTAAAATTAAATTATTTTTTAAGTCAATTCGGGAGAACTATTCTTGAAAACGATCAGGAACTAAAGAAGTCATCGATATGTGTAAAGAACTTGTGCAGAATTTTGTATTCAAGAAAATGATCTGCTACAGGAAGTTATACTATAAGTTAGAAGTTATCATTTTTTCAAATGACTCCTTTATAAGTAAACACGCCAGAAATATTTTTAAAATCTATCAGGATCTATAGAACTATGCCACATGTGAACTTCTTTTTTTTAATTTTTGATCTGCTGGACAATGATCTGCAAATTTCACAGACATACCCGACGTCTCTATGTAGTTCGGTCTTTTAAAGAAGAGTTTTTTTTAACTTCACACTGTATTCCACACATAGCAAAGGGAACCGTAGGTAGAAGGTAGCTTGTGTTAAGACACTCCGTTCTACACATTCCACCTATTGTGGTATTATGTGTTGAGTGGCGGAACTCAACGCCGCCCTTTGCTTTGTTGTCAGAGCAAAAAAAATGGTAATAATTAATTCCACAAAAGAGTAGTTAATATTATACTCGTATATTAGAAAATACACGTGTTTCTCGTCATGATTAGATAAGATATGATGATATTTCATCATCGAATAAAAAAATGCCAAGTGAAAATGTTCCTAATGTGTGCAAATATAAAAAGACTGGGGAAAACCGTGACGTGTGACGTGACGGACGATGCTATCATGACAATTATCTAAGTTTAGCAATTGGTATGTGTTGTGATAAATTTAACAAAACACAATATAGTTCTGGATTTAAATTATACTCATATGTAGTATGACTGGCGGGGAAACCGGAAGAGAGAGAGAAAGCTATTAACTTGAAGTGTCTTTCTTATATCGTGATGCGTATGCGTATGTGACGTGTACTCTGTCTGCCAGAAGAAGAATTCATTTAACTGGGTGTATATCGAATTCGCCATTGTCATTGCCCATAATGGCTAAAAAGTAAAGCGGCGGAACTCAACACCGAGTACACTAAGTAATGCCACGAAAATTAGGCGAAAGTGAGAACGGAGTGTTTGAATACTGGATTCCCTCTGTCTACTCTGCTATATGAGGGAAATAGAGTGAAGCCATTTATTTATTTTTATTTATGTAGTTACTGGATTGTAAAATTAAAAATAAAGAGATGGACGAAAATGAAAAATATAAAGAAAATTTTCAACACGTAACTTCCTGATAAAAGAAACACTTTTCCAGCTTCACGCTGTATCCCGCTTGTTACACTAACACGAGAAGGACGACTTCACTACACTTCGTAATTCGAGACATTGCACTTTGTTTTACTCAAGCGGGAAAACATACATACCATATCGTTGATCAAACCAACAACCATCAAAAAATATGTGTTATATAAAATATGTTATTTCATATTGTTTAACATATTTTTTCAGTGTTACTAATAGTATAACAAAGCGTAAAAGGAAGCTTGATAGTCCACCGGATATTGAGTTTCCCTTCTATTGGAGTGAACAAATATAGGATACTAACATATATATATATATATATATATATATATATATATATATATATATATATATATATATATATATATATATATATATATATATATATATATATATATATATATATATATATATATATATATATATATATATATATATATATATATATATACATATATATATATATATATATATATATATATATCTTCTTCTTCTTCCTGGCATTAGTCCCGGCTTTTGCCAGGGTCTGCCTTCCGACTAAGACCAATCGGTCCATATGAGTGGCGAAGTGGTTTTTTGTGGAGCGATTGCCATCTGACCTCCAAACCCATTACTGGGAGAAACCAAGAAAGGACAGGGAATAAGAGGCAGAAAGACTTGGAATATAGGGGAGGGACACCACTTACATGGATTGGATCGGGTTATGAAAGTGGTGGCTCGAGGTCCCGGGGTCGCGTACCCGTATGCCGGAAACCAAATATCGGACAGATAATTGGCTTAGACACCCTCTATATATATATATATATATATATATATATATATATATATATATATATATATATATATATATATATATATATATATATATATATATATATATATATATATATATATATATATATATATATATATATATATATATATATATATATCAGAAGAATTGATTTTATTATTCATCTTTTACTCGGGATAATGTCAAAGTATCCACATTTATGGGCAGATATATAAGGATATCTAATTTGATTTTGAATTTGAGTAATATTGACAGTTCTCAGATATGCCATGTAAAAGACAAGGCCATATTTTGTAACTTGTAAGTATGTATGTCTCTATATAGGTCGAAAATGGACAATAGAGTGTCTTGACAATAGGCTCTAACTGTCTATCCTGCTATATGCGGGATACAGCGTGAAGCTGAAAAAAAGTGGGGTTATTAGACATCAATAATTCTTCTATAATCAGCGTATGCAAAATACAGGAAATATTTCAAACAATAATTTCCTGTTGATCTACTACTTCTGCAACTTTGATTACAAGCCTTGTAAAGCCCTTAGAAAACTTTGCCAACGTAAACAAACTATTTAAAAGTTTCCCATTTAACTTTACATAAACTTGTTAATCGAATTTGTTCTAATTTGTGTGAAAGCTATATTTTGTACGGAATTTCTGTTTTGCTAATGTTAAATATACATGACTCTCATTATTAGATTATTAAGTTAATCTTAGATACAAAAATTCTTCTTCTCTTTCTGAAGTAAATGAATGAGATGCTCATAGATTATTATTTTTTTTAATGGAAAAAAAGCTTTTTTTTATATTACTATATTTCAGAAGTAGCTTTTTATATAACAACAATTACTTGAACTTCAGCTTGGCTTAAATTGCAATTGATTAACGAAAAAAGGAGATTCAGAGATATTAAAAGACTAGTCGATGTGAGTATAATTTAAAGTTACTATTTTGAAATTTAATTTTTTGGGATCGAAAAATAAAATCGTTTGTATTTGTGCTTACATAAATACTAAAATTATAATTTAGGTAATAAAAAGATATTTACATAGAGTCACTTTTTTAAAACAAATATATATATATGACAGCCAGTTTCTAAATAGAAGAGAGAAGCGTTCAAAAACACAGATCCTTCTACTTTTAAAATAATATTTTTTTTTTTATTTTTAGCTAGATATATGTACCTGTATGTATAAACAAATGTACAGCGCTATAATGCCTAAAGAATAGCCAATTACTTTAAGCTTGGAAGCTATTACTGCTTTAAATTAGCTACCAAAACTTTTAGCAAAACACAAATTTAAAACATTTCAGCTTATATTATTAAAATAATAGAATGTACGTGCATACAAGTATATGAACGTTTAAACGATACTTCTCAGTCAACTCGAAAGCGAAGGAAAAGGAGCAAACTAAGTAAGTGTAAATTGCATTAAGCCCCGCTTCTTGGAGCTTCTACAGTTATTAATGAATGTAGTGATGGACGTAGAGACATTTTAAAATTGTATTGACTTTCTTAAAGAAGTAAATGAATTTTAGTAGCGTTGGAGAAAAATAATGCTTTAATTTGCTGATTTTTTTAAATATGTATGGCATTCAAATTTTAGAAAATGTATGTATGTATAAATGTTGTGTTTGTTGTTCGTTCATTTAACCTCCTTAATAATACTATGTTTCTAGAAATAGTTCAATAAGAGCTTTTATTAGAAATAAGCTTAACTTGATCTACATGTTCTCGAAGATCAACCGAGGTGTTTCCCGCTCCCTCTAACTATTTTTTAATAATTCCGATATCTTAATATGCAAAAATATATTTTACTCTTAAATACGTTAAAATATTGCAAAAAATACTCATTATATAACCATATAACCATATATTATATAACCTATAGAATATTCATGACATTTCAAAGAGGAGTGCACGATTGCTGAACAAGCTACCTAAATTACTTTCTCATGGTACCAAATTTCAACATTCATATTTAAAAAACATGTCAAGTGCGAGTCGGACTTATACACCGGGGTCCGTACTAATTTCATAACTGATTGATAACGAAAATATAAATTTATAATTTGAGAAACATAAATTAACTGGCGCTAAATGCCTTCCTTAAGAAATGAAGCCATATCTTTTGATTGCATTGAACTTTAAAGTTAAATTTAGTTAGTTACTGCGCTCTAAGGGACTATAGATCCGAGTATTTGACAGACAGATGGCATGGCTTCTACTTTTTCTCGTGAAACCCTAAAAAAGGTAGAAAATTCACGTAACAAAGTCGTCAAATTCGATTTCCTTCTAGATAGGAGTTCCTCTAATCAAAAACGTAGCAAATAAGATACATGGTGATTACGATTGATAGACAATATTTGAACAGGAATGTTTGATAAAGCTTTTTTTAGAAACATGCTTTATGTTATCGAAGGTTAATGAGCTAGGGCTTTTTTGTAAAGATAAGCATAGAATTAAAGAAATAGAAATACAACTATTCTTTATTTTGCTATAAGAATATAAATTCTAAAGAACTTAGCCTTTGTGGCATAGTGGGTCAACGCCTGACTGCAAATCCGATGGTTTTCGGTTCGATTCCCACTCAAAGAAATGAATTATTTTATAATTCCGCTACTTACCACGCGGGGTCCCAAATCAAGCATAAAGTATAAACTTGATTCCATTTATATTTTTTTCTGGTCTGATGTGTGGGACAAGGCGTGGAGCTGAAAAATGTCAACCATATTTCAGTCGCATTAAAATTCCATTTGTCATATAAACCTCATAAGGTTATCGCATGATACCCCTTCGCAAACTTCGCTTGTACTTTTAGAGCGGTTTTCTCATAAATCATATTTTTGGCAGTGCATTTAAATATATTTTTATCTACATAATTCATGATGTTTTTCTTTTCAAATGTTATCGTAGTTCAGAAAGGATTTGAGTGCCTTTAAAGATTATAGGTTCGGTGTCGAGTACCAATACGGGAAAAAAAATCATTCTATCTACAAAACCAGAGATAAATTACACTCTCCACACTCAAGGAGTGAATTATTTTAAATTCCTAGCTTTAGCAACAAGAAAGTGGAGAGCGGAGTATATTAACACTATGTTCCCTCTGCCAACACTGCTGTGTGCGGGATACAGCGTGATGCTAAAAAAAATGGCGTTGTGACCTTTATACAAAATAAACATTTTATAGAAGCTTAAATAAATTTTTTATAGACTGTACCTCATTATATTTAAAAGTTAAAATTTATAAGACAAAATTAATTAACGAAAAATCTTTACCAATTTCATAGACGTTCTTCTTAAAATCAGTGTTCGGACGTTTTACAGTAGTAATAAAAAGGGCGATAGACTTAATAAAGGCCCTATAGGTCGATTTTTAAAGCTCTATAAAATCTTTTCATTACGCCTAAATGAATTTGGAAATCTTTTCACTTCTTGTAAATAAGTACGATGAAGTTTTTTTTTAAAAATAGCTTCTTATCTTTATAGGATTATTGGAAATTCGACGTATTCCCGTGAAGGGTAGATGAGATTTAGTCCCATAATACTGTACGCGAAAATGCAAATATCCTTAGATTTTTTTTACTATACAGCCGAATTTGCATTTAATAAAAAAATATATATATTAAATAAAATGTCATTCTTTTGATGTCATTATTTAAAATATATACTAATTGTAATTTTGTCAATTATTAAGTACGAGCTACCTGTATAAATATAGAAATGGGAGCCAGCGATACAGTAGAGAACGTGAAAGCATTAACCTGACCCCTGTGAAAAATATAAAATTTGTCTTTAAAAATTACTAGTTAATTTTACGTGTAAATTATTTTAAAATCTTCTACAGATCATCAGCTTTCTAATGAGCTATAATAGCCTAAGATATTCACACTAACTATGGTGAAATGCTATAATAAACCGAAAAAGTATGGAAAATCAATATATTTGTTGCATATGAAAAGTACAATGTATATAGGTTTTTCAAACAAAGAACAATTAAGTATACCAATAATTATTCACATGATGTGAGAATATTCTTTAAGATTCAAAAGACTGTAGAAATCACAGTGAGTAGAGACTCAAGGATTCGAGGACTATTAAGGTACAAAATGTGGATATTTTCACAATTTGGTAGAACAGCACTGTTGATTGCTCCCCATTGGCTAAGATTAAAAAAAATATTCTATGTCGTAACTTTTGTTGCCTACTACAAGGTGCGCTCTTAGAGACAAAGCAACTTATATAGGATCTAATAACCCTGTACATGTATAATATAAAACTCATCCACTACTGAATGAGTGACTGGCAACGCTCAGAATGTAGCGCAGAAACCTGATATTTTGCATACGGTCCTTGGGAAGTGTAAAGGCGTATTAAGAGAGCGTTACCAATCCAAAGATCCGATGGGAACAAGAAAAACGGAATTTTACACAGCTTTTTAAACAGCTATAACAGTTATAGTATTTTACTTTTAGAATTACTAATTAGAATTAGTATAATTTGTTTTTTAGTTTCACGCTATATCCCGCACATACAAGATGAGGGAGAGGGAACCTAGTGTTAAGACACTCCATCCTACATTTGCGTGCTAACGTGCGGAACTCAATCCCGCACTTTGTCTAACAGACAACCGTCGCGTTTACGCCCCGATAGAGACAAGTCATTTTTTTTACACATTCCATTTGTAGACGTAAAAGTCAAATACCATTCTTACTCCAGAGAATGAATTCTTTTTTTTTTTTACCATAGAGAACGAAGTGCTTTTACATTGATTCTTTCGGCGTACCCCGGTTTTATTATATTGATTCATAAAACCAACACATCAAAATCAATAGCTATCTAATTAAATTGCTGACACGATTTTTAACTATTATTGACACCAATCAAATTTATACCAAAAAGCGACAAAATAAGGTCTAATTTAGAATATTTAGACGATATCTTATATTAATAGGACGGGGTTGTTCAAGTGCTCTTACGTTGGAGGATGGCAAGCATCGAGGGTCAAATCATTGTTATAAGTATAATTCGTTTATCTCATCGCATCTTGAGATTCACCTTGGTTGAAAGGCTTTTATCACAATATGGCTATTAACCCTGATACTGTTCGTGAAAGCTGAAAGAAATTTGTACTCTTGTTGCCATTTTTACATCTTTTGAATTCATTTTTTTTTTCTTCAACGTGATGGATGTGGGTTCGATTCCTATACGATGACGACGAATTGTTTAATTTTCTTGCTTTGGTAAAACAACAAAGAGCGGCATTTAGTTCCGCCGACTCACCAAGCAATATCTCAATAATTGTGAGCAATTCCCACTGTCTACCCTTCTATAAACGGGAAAAAGCGGGAAGGTATTAAAAAAATATGCCATCGTGGTCAATTCATTAACATATTTGTATTAAGAAATGGCTTTGGTTTCCTTATCTAATTTAATAAATGGTTATTGGTTACCACAGTACATGCAAAAAATGAGATCTTCAAAATGAGAAATTACTTCTTCAACGTAGAAAAGGAGTCTTCTCTAAGGTGAGAGATAAATGGAGAGTGGAGTGTCTAGACATTACTCTCTGCCTACTTCATGGAATAAATAATATAAAAAGTAAATATTTTAACTATTGTTTTGTACGATGCCTATAATGTCACACTGTATACAGTTTATCGTTCATTATTTGGCATTTACAACGTTAGGTAAGGATAATCTGATTGTAAATATAGTGAACTTTTGCTAAAACATGTATACATCAGTTAACCTAAATCAACGAAAGTGAGAAATTATACTACAGCGTTTATATTACACGACTTTAGTTTATATTTATGTTATATATAACCTTTTCTTATTGTATTTCTTATATTTCACTTTTACAACTTTTACAACTTTTACAACTTTTACAACCTTTACAACTTTTACATACTTCCATGGCTTGGCTACCGAGCTTTATTATGGGTTGCAACGAAACGATTAACGTCATTTAGTATAAAAGCCAAAATAAATGCACTATAAAATATAGAAATATTTTTTTTCATCGAACCTGCAGTACCTGAGATTAGCGCGTTCCATCAAACAACCTTTTCAGTTTTATGATATTGGTACAGATAGACAGTTTTTTAGAATCTTTTTTTGTATAAGTATAACCCATGCGTATAATGTACATGCGTATAATAGGCAATGTCCTGCTGTATGCAGCATATATATTAAAATTAAAAAATTATATATATATAAAAATATATATATATATATATATATATATATATATATATATATATATATATATATATATATATATATATATATATATATATATATATATATATATATATATATATATATATATATATATATATATATATATATATATATATATATATATATATATATATATATATATATACGCCAACGTCCATGCCACGTTGAACACACCGGTTCTCGTCCGATCACCGAAGTTAAGCAACGTCGGGCGCGTTCAGTACTTGGATGGGTGACCGCCTGGGAACACCGCGTGGCGTTGGCATCTCAGAGGGTGTCTAGCCAATTATCTGTCCGATATTTGGTTTCCGGCATACGGGTACGCGACCCCGGGACCTCGAGCCACCACTTTCATAACCCGATCCAATCCATGTAAGTGGTGTCCCTCCCCTATATTCCAAGTCTTTCTGTCTCTTATTCCCTTTCCTTTCCTGGTTTCTCCCAGTAATGGGTTTGGAGGTCAGATGGCAATCGCTCCACAAAAAACCACTTCGCCACTCATATGGACCGATTGGTCTTAGTCGGAAGGCAGACCCTGGCAAAAAGCCGGGACTAATGCCAGGAAGAAGAAGATATATATATATATATATATATATATATATATATATATATATATATATATATATATATATATATATATATATATATATATATATATATATATATATATATATATATATATATATATATATATATATATATATATATATATATTTATATATATATAATACGTACATACAACTTGAAATTACATTTAAAAATAGCAATTCTAAAAGAAAAACAGTAATATCGTATCGTAGTCGGCCATTGAAAAGCATTCATCAAGACACATTACCGCCGGCATATCGCAGATTGACATTTGCGTTCCTCTCATGAGATGGAAATTACACGAGGATTAAATGGATACGCTCTATATAACCTCGCTCATTTAAAATTTTTAACCTTTAGGTAAAATAAATATTGAATTTCTTTAGAAAATAGTATTGCGTTAGTTAAAATGTAGGTTAGCTTTACCTATAGCTCGGCTAGATTAGTATTTTTTTTAATAGGTAAAGTAATTAATTATTAATGAACATGTAATCGTAAAGAAATACAATAATGTAATTCTATATCTATAAAATTTTATTCTTGCAAATGCATAGTGGAAATTTTTAAGAATTGCTTTGCTGTGGTAACAAGACAAAAGCGCGGCGTTGGATTCCGTCACACACGAAATTTGGAGAGCAGGGAACGGAGTGTCTTAACAATATGTTCCTTCGTACGGTTACGGTACGTTACCTCTGCTACCCAGCTATGTGCTGGATACACCGGTACAGCAATTGGCTAAAGCATTCCAGCGAGTCTCATCTCTCTTTCTGCCTACCGCCTGCATTCGAGTGGTGCAAATCAACGCCGGACGAAAAAATCATAGTAATTTTAATATAACTATTCGCGAACCGACTCGATAGGTATACCCACCTATCGATTCAGTTTCGTGAAATCGATTACATCAAATCATATCCTGCCACAAATGTTATTGATATTAAATCACATGAATAAAGTGTGGTTGTATGCGTCATTTAATATCTGCATTAAGGCTAACAAGATTATAGCTTATGTACGTGAACTCCATCACACACAGGGATGTCAATTAGTATTTAATTGGCATTAATGTACAGAGCGAAACTCAAAGATGTAATTTAGGTACGTTAGGTTTAATGATACGTATTTTGAAATTGATTTAAACGTGTCTACTCTTAACGTCTTATAACTTAAGTCAACACAATTTGTAAAATTTTGTCAAGCTAATTATGGGTCAAATCATACACTATATGCAGATATGAAGTTTATGTAAAGAATGCGCCATCTTTTAACTTATTTTGCTTTTTGTTGTAACAAGAAGGTATTTTTTGTAGTATCTTAACACTTCACCGACTTTCATTGACCGTGACCTTTTTTGCTCGTTTTGTTTAGATTTATTAGTATCTATTCAGTAAAAAGTCACTGTTAATTGAGGAATAGGGAGACCTCAGTTGGGTGTCTGGCCAAATATCTGTCCGATATTGGTACTGGGCATACGGGTACGCGACCCCGGATCCTCAAACCACCACTGTCATACTCCTTCCCAATCCATGAAAGTGGTGTCCTTACCCCCCCCCCCTCTTTTCTACTAATCTTTTCCCCTCTCATCCTTGGCTTTTCCCACAAAAATGGGTTTTGGAGGTCAGATGGCAATCGCTCCATTAAAAAGCCGCCACCTGCCACTCATATGAAAAGAAAAATGATGTTGCTGGGTACTGCTAGGGCGTCGCCGCTAAACGACGCGCAGGCACATCGCCCTACACCTGTGTTAAATGGGCAAGGGCTACCGTGTCAAGTACGGACACGGCTAAAGAAGAAAGTACCCAGAAGGAAACTCCGCTTTGCAACGTGGAATATTGGCTCTCTAACCGGACGATGCAGGGAACTAACAGATGTACTCATGAGGCGTCGGGTCCAGTGTGCTTTCCTTCAGGAAACCCGCTGGAAGGGCAATAAGTCCCGTATCATCGGACAGGGTTACCAGCTCATATACACTGGGTCTCCTTCCGGTAAAACTGGTGTAGCAGTAGTTTTATCTGAAGAGCTACGGAATGGTCTTCTCGAAGTTGACCGACGCAGCGACCGCCTGATGCGGGTGAAGGTACTGGTTGAGGGGGCTATCGCCAACTTAATTAGTGCTTACGCTCCCCAGGCTGGTTGTAGCGGGGCCGAAAAGGAGTCATTCTGGGAGCAATATGAAGACGTTCTACTCGCTATACCATCTACCGAGGTTATCATAGTTGGGGGAGACCTTAACGGTCACGTGGGTAAGGCTGCGGATACGTATGAACGTGTCCACGGTGGTTTTGGTCACGGTCGCCGCAATATAGAGGGCGAAAATATCCTAAGAACCTGTATCGCATCTGATCTGGCCATCGTGAATACGTTCTTCCAAAAGAGTCCGCAGCATCTTATTACGTATGCGAGTGGACTCCATTCAACCCAAATAGATTACCTATTGACCAGGCGGTGTCATGTTGGCAAGGTAACTAACTGTAAAGTCATTCCTGGTGAAAGCCTCACGGCCCAACATTGTCTTCTTGTAATGGATTATGTCGTTACCCCGATAAAGAAATTAGCCGAGACGCGTAAGTCTAAGATCAAGTGGTGGTTGCTGAATGGACCGATGCAGACCGACTTTCTGGCAGAGGTTAACAGTCAAAATTTAACAACTAACACCGAAACTGCTCAGGATGCTTGGGATCGAGCTCAGTCAGCAATTATTACGGCTGGTAAACATGTTCTTGGCGTTTCTAAGGGAGGACGTATTATGGACAGGGAGACATGGTGGTGGAATGACAAGGTACAGGAGGTGATTCATGATAAGAAGACTGCATTTAAGGAGTGGCAGCGTTCCAACTCTCCTGAAGACAGACTGGAGTACATAGCAGCGAAACGTGCCAGCAAAAGAGCTGTAGCCAGAGCCCGCAGTGAAAGTTTATTACCTCTATATGATAAACTTGAAACTGTGGAGGGGCAGAAGCTCATCTACAAATTGGCACGTGCTCGGGATAAAGCGACGCAAGATATCACAAAATGTCTTTGCGTCAGAGATTCCCAGGGCAAGCTGCTTTGTAGTCATGCTTCTGTGAAGGAGAGGTGGAGAAGTTACTTCTTGGAGCTGCTGAATACTCAGCACCCGGGTAGTATTCCGTCTGAACCACCTCCTAACCTAGGACTTATTGCTCCAATAACCCTTGATGAAACTCGGAATTGTCTTCGACGCATGAAGAACGGCAAGGCGGTGGGACCTGACGATATTCCGATCGAAGCGTGGAAATCGTTAGGCTCTCGTGGTGTGCTCATGCTTACTGATCTTTTTAACCGCATTTTGAACACTGGGACGATGCCACATCAATAGCGGCACAGTTTTATTACCCCTATTTACAAAGGAAGGGGCAGTGTTCAAGATTGCGGTAGTTATAGGGGCATTAAGATTATGAGTCACACCATGAAGCTCTTCGAGCGCGTGATTGCCCTCAGGCTCCGCCGAGAGTGTACTGTCTCTGAGTGTCAATATGGATTTCAGCCAGGATCAGGCACTACGGACGCCATTTTTGCCCTCAGAATTTTGATGGAGGCACTCAGGGAAAAGAGGAGAGCTCTGCATGTGGCATTCTTAGACCTGCAGAAGGCCTTTGACTGTGTGCCACGTCAGTGTATCTGGTGGGCACTGCGATCCAAAGGGATCCCTGAATCCTATGTTGCTATTATCAGAGATATGTACAACGACTCTGTTTCTACAGTTAGGACCGCTGTTGGCGATACCAAACCCTTCCCAATTACAGTAGGGGTTCACCAAGGCTCAGCTCTTAGTCCACTTTTGTTTAATGTAGTGCTAGATACTGTCACGGCTCACATCCAGGACCAGCCTCCATGGCTGATGATGTATGCCGATGACATAGTAGTAGTAGTCATTGACGAGAACCGACTGATGCTGGAGCGTAAAGTGAATGCCTGGAAGGGTGCGCTTGAGAACGGTGGTCTTAAACTGAATGTGTCAAAGACCGAGTACATGGCTTGCGGGAACCCAGACTCGAGCACCATCCACATTGGGCCTGAGCCAGCCGTTAAGTCGGAGAAGTTCAGGTACCTTGGATCCATTATGCACGAGTCCGGAGGCATCGACTACGATGTCCACGCCCGGGTTAGCGCTGCTTGGGCCAAATGGCGGGAGGTCACTGGTGTGGTCTGCGATCGCAGAATACCGCCCAAACTCAAGGGGCTGATATACAAGAGCATGATCCGACCAGTTCTTTTATACGGCAGCGAATGTTGGCCAGCATTATCTCGGCACACTCAGGAGCTTCACGTAACGGAGATGAAGATGCTGAGGTGGATGTGTGGCGTTACTCGGGCTGACCGCATACGCAACACATTCATTCGAGGTTCTTGGGGTCCGTGACGTAGCGGATAAGCTCCAAGAGCGTCGTCTGAGATGGTATGGCCACGTTTTCCGCCGGCCTAAGAACTACGTCGGAAGAAAATGCCTTGATATATCTGTCCCTGGAGTAAGACCCCCCGGACGCCCAAGGAAGCGATGGCTGGACGTCGTGACGCACGACATGAGAGCCAATGGACTAACCACTGAGGATGCTCAAGACCGTGCAAAGTGGAGTAGACTAAGTAGGAAAGCAGACCCTGGCAATAGGCCGGGATAATGCAAAGTGGAAGAAGAAGGAGACCTCAGTTGACCTCCGAAACATAGTACCGTGTTAAACATGAAAAGCATGAGGACCAATCAGATATATAAAAGTTAAGAGGTTAATGAGAATGGACTAAAAGAAAAAAGTATGTAAGGGTTCCCTCTTAGTACCTCCGCCAAAGATAAAGCTTGGAAATGTTATGTGTTTTATTACTGCGCCAAGAATTATGGGAGGGCTGAGCTCAGCTCCTCCTACCAGTACTGCTAGTCTTCAAATCCGGTAACGGACATCTTCTTTTCCTTTTCTTAGACTAACTTAGTTAACATGGTGCTTGATAAAATTTTTTCCACTTTTAGAACTTATCTCGATTAAAATAACAAAGTTAAATATTATACCTCTTAATACTCAACTTAGCCAAAAAAAATACACCATAATAGATATAAATTAAATGTTGATGCTCAAAATGCAAATGGGTGAAAATGTCTAGACAGATTAGCAAATTTTAGTATTAAACTAAATATCAATGAGGCCATTGATTAAATATTTAGCGTGTATATTTTGTAAATGAGCGTGTTAGTCGAATGATTTATATATAAGGACAAAAACGTTGATGAAGCATGTTTTTATGCGTACAGTACACGTGATCGTGGATTTGATCGAAAAATTTAAAAAGCGACAATATGTTGCGCATATCAACACGTTCCGAAACTAGATAAAAGGATACTAGATAAAAAAACAAAGTAAAAACCGAATCTTGGAACCGAATCTCTTTCAAATCTTTTTTTTTTAAATATTTTTACGTATGCTGAAAAATATGTATACCTACATATAAATAAAACCGAATTATCTAATTGTGATTTCAAAATAACTACATGTATTCATTATACTATAGTAAAATGAAACAAATTATTTTTAATGTTTGTCTGTCTGTCTGTTTTTTGTTTGTCGGGCCCAGAAACAGCTGAACTGAATTTTATTAATTAACATATAGATTTTATTAATTAACATATATTAATTTAACATATAGACTAAGAAAGAGTACTTTAAAGTTGAAATTACTGATGGATCGGGATGAGCGCGGAAAATATCCACGCCTGCCGCGCGTGACTTCCTTCTACCCAAGTAAAATGTTGTATATAAAATGATTATTTTCAGTATATATAGTATTACATTCTTCATTATTTTTCACAGACAAAGTGATTCGAAAACAAAAATAATAAGCTTATATGTCCAATACATTTATATTATATAAGAGTAAATCCGAGAACATCGGAAGCGAGAGAAGCTGCGAACGGGTCGCTGGTTAAAAATATTACTAAAACTAAAAATACACTTGTAGATTACTAAAATAATATATGACCTTCGTAAGAGCAATGTCAAATAATTTATCGAACGATTTGCTATTTAGATTTTTTTTAGACATTTATTTAATAATTCATATTTTAATTACTTTTTTTATTTAATTTTTTAAGATTGAACTTGAGATTAAATCAAATTAGAGAAATAAAAAAAATATTCGCCACATAGCAGCCAACATTAAATATTTATTATTGTTTTAGCTTCACGCTGTATCCCGTATATAGTAGGATAGGCAGAGGGAACCCAGTGTAGAGACACTGCGTTTCCAATTTTCCGCCAAATTTTCACTACATTGCGTGTTATTTGGTGGAAGACAACGTCACTCTTACCACTTTCTTACCATGAGGAAATACAATTTACATGAAAATATCTATTTGAAAATTTAATCTTTTATTTAAAGAACAGTAACTGCAAGTGAACACAATTCAATTTGTATAAACAAAGCATGGCACCCTCAACCGCTTTATCTCCCACGGCCAAACGTTTCGTACTTATATATATATATATATATATATATATATATATATATATATATATATATATATATATATATATATATATATATATATATATATATATATATATATATATATATATATATATATATATATATATATATATATATATATATATATATATAATAAAATAATATATATACGGAACATCCTCTTTATATTATGCTTTGAATACTTTGTACCCCATATTTAGCAAATTAATTCCGATTCGTGACAAATTTCGGAAACATTTGCGTAGGTTTAAATTATTACGCAATCTGGATCTATGAAAGGTTCTATGAAAGTACAATACTCGCTGAACCCCACGCTAAGGTAACCATGATAATGAGAATGATATATTTTAGACATTTTTTAAATATTTTATCAGTAATAACATGGTCACGGATAAACAATGTCAGAAAAAAAAAAACCAAAAAAATATACGTGTCTGAAATATATTTTTTTTATTATTTTTCACATTTCGTACTGGATGCCGTTGTAGTGCAACGCCAGGGCAAAAGCGTTTAGTTCAACACATCGAAAAATTGTTTCGAATTCAGGAGGAAAGTGGAGATCTTTGTCTACAAAGAATATTAAAAAAAAGATCGAAATGTTAAACTATTTATAATTTCGAAGAAACAATTTCATTTAAAATTAGTATCACTAGCTCCATTCAACATTAATTAACGCTCGATGGTCAGTCATGATACACAATTTGAACAATAAAGCTAATTAAGCTCATAGCTTTAAGCTATTTTAGCGTAGCTTTAATCGCGTCATACTTAGTCCTAATATAAATTAAGTTGTCGTCAGCAATAACCTATTTTACAAGTTTTGAACGTAGTCGGTTAGGCTAGTATAAAGCGTTCCATGGACTATGACCGCAGGTACTTTGGGCTATGTCTAAGCGATTTACGTCGTATAATAGAACCTTTCTCTATATAAATGGACTATCCAACTTAAAAGGCTTTTTTTTTTAATTTTTACGATTAGTCCTTGAGATTGTTGTGTTCAACTAAATATAGACTTCCTCTTTATAATAAATAAACCAAGAGAGAATATGACTTCCATACGAAATGTTGTTTTAAAAAGACAGATATTTTTTTTGTTTAATATTTTTTAGTATTGTTGTTATTAGTTTCACTCATAACATTCAAAATTATATTTTATATTGACATAACATAAAACTACAGATCTTTACAAATTTCATCAGCCAAAACAGGAATAGAGTTATATATCACACACTCTGTGCGGTCATCAGGCGTAGCGTCAGACTGAACTCGATGGGGGTTCGATTCCAACTCCAGGTAATAAATTACTTTAACATCCTAACATACCTAGTGTGTCAAATAACAACGTTAACGATCGCCTCTCGCAATACACAATACTCAAATTCTGACAGAAATCAGGAAACTGAGTGTCCCGAGGCTAAGTTCTCTAGGTTTTAGAAATAAATAACAATAAAAAAGTTCCGTTGGTCAAAATTTTTTCTTATTTTGAGAAAAACTCTATAAATCAATCAAAATCAAAATGTTCTTTATTCAAATAGGCTATTAAAAACGCTTTCGAATCGTCAATTAACAGAAGTATCAGTATTGTTAGTCCTACTAGAAGCTGCCACCAGCTCGGAGGGTGTTCTGCTGACACGAGCTGGCGAGAAATTCAACAGTTGCTCTTTTTTAATGTAAATTTACAATATATTTACATCTGTGGTTAGCACCCTGAATGAGCATCAACAGTATTTAACTCCACACTTCTTCTTCTTCTTCTTGGCATTAGTCCCGGCTTTTGCCAAAAATGACATTTTGGGCAAAATTTAACTCCACACTATATTATTATATATGAGGATAAAACAAAATATTATGATTTTAGTTCACAAAATGAACGATGTCAACGGAGACTAATGACATCGTTTATAATTAACATCACATTCCCGATATCCGTACTACGACAGGCTGATCCGCAGTGACCCTAATTAAAATTGACAACCATTGTTCACGTGTTCGAAAGCAGTGTTGGATACGTGATGTCTGTCTACATATATGTATATATATGTAAGTATATATGTATATATATATATGTTTGTATATATATGTTAAAGTTACATAGAAATATTGTTTTTCACGATGCATGCATACGTTTCTTAATATTATGAATAATAATATTATAAATTAATATTTTTTTTAGTTCAGTCTGTACGTCATGTATGTAAAGAACATAGTAATATATATACTTGATGTTCTTTAGAAATCTAAGGACAATTATGTACACTCAAACTACAACAGTCATCACAAGCGGGAACCGAACAAGGGCTTGTTAAATGCTTTTGAATTTGTAGTAATATCCTATTCTAGGTAAGGGTTCTTAAGCTTAGGTTCTCTCAAAATAACAAGCTTACTTAGCCATAATATATTTGAAGTCTACAATTGAACAAAATACCTATATATATATATATATATATATATATATATATATATATATATATATATATATATATATATATATATATATATATATATATATATATATATATATATATATATATATATATATATATATATATATGTATATATATAAATGTCTGTCGGCGGTGGCTACGTTGTTAACGTAGCTCTACAAATGTTAAAAGCTAATTACACCAGGGTTGCGATCGAACAAGCAACAATTACGTTTAGTCAGACGCCATCCCTCTGCAAATGGTCTCAAATTCTCTTGCCCAGGTTTAATTTGATAAAGTGCAGCGTTGAGCGGAAGTCTCTGGATTTCCAAAAAAATAATAAATAGAGAGGTATTTATTAAATATTAAAATAGTAGTGAGATCTATTATAATTAAGTAATAAAATAAATTATATAGGCACATGAATTGATGTCACGTAGTCATTCCATCAAAATGAATATGAGGTTAATCACTTGTGACGTAATTTTATGCTAAGCCTTTTGTCGATCTGTCACGCTTATTAATAGTAATCTTCATACTTTAGCATTATTTTTATGCTTAAAAAAATATATATTTTTAATCGTTATAGATTATTATTAAACTGTTTTTTATATAGTTTTTGTATCATACAATTTTATTATTATATCTAAACTTTGCTTAACAATTTATGTAAAAAGTAACTGTAGAATTTGTATAGAAATAATATTCACTCTCGTTGTAACTAGAACAGGCCACTTGCATTAATTAAAAGTACCTTTTAACAGACAACTTTAAAGTGTAACAAGCATCATAGTCGAAAAATAGAAAAAGTTTCTATATTAGTCTCTATATGAGAAAATAAATAGGAACTCTATCTATTTTTTAAATCAAATTTTTAACATACTTTTATTTTACTTTCACGCATACATATCATGTATTTCCAGGGTAGGCAGATGGCACCTAGTTATAAGACACTCGGTTGTTCACGGAAAGTGAACAGCTCAATTTTCGAGATATTGCGTGTTGAGAAGCCGAACTCAACGCTACAAAAGATATTTTATTAAATAAAAAAATATATTAAGCTAAAATATAAAACAAATAAATAGAGCAAAAAAATACAAAAACAATGATGATTGGATACCATGGCAACCACTTTGACACCGTTGCGCCCGGATCATGAAGTTATTATTATTTCTTCGTTTTATTTGTATTCTTCGTCGACCACGAATTAAGATGATGCGATGGCAAGCGTAGTTACTACTACTTTCCAGAGTGCTTGCCAATGTCCAGGAATCAGACAAAGCCTAGCTTGCATCACGCCAGATCTCTCTACTTCAACCCATCGCCACAGGACTGTTATCGGAGTCCACCAATCGGAAACAATCAGTTGCGCAGGATATATATACATATATATATATATATATATATATATATATATATATATATATATATATATATATATATATATATATATATATATATATATATATATATATATATATACATATATATATATATATATATATATATATATATATATATATATATATATATATATATATATATATATATATATTACTTGTTTGTTCAGCACAAACTTTTGGCATCCGTGCCATTGTTGTTCTGGTTTCCATGTTTGTATAATTTGAGTTGGAGTCATAAGCACTTTTAGTACAAATCGATTCTCATTTATGTTCCGGCTGGCCGACATTTGTCGTCAACAATATCACAGCTGTTGTGTTTATTTTCGTTTCCAGGTACCTTGTTAGAGACTTTATTCCGTTCTCGTTATGTCTTCGTCCTCTATAGGAAATAGCAGTTTTGATGTTATGTTCTACTATATCAGTCATGGAACTTTCGTTTGCCTGACGAATGATCCTGCCGATTGCATCTTCTTCGGCGTCAGAGTTGTAAGTACTTCTTTTTCAGGATATATTTGGATACGCAGACACACTCGTTCTTCCCCTCCTCGATTCAGTAGAACGGCGAAACGCTACGACTAAATGAGAGGCCAGATGATGTGTCTGGCCGACGGTAACCTACCTCTACCCCCGCCCTAGGCCACCTTGGCTTGCTGGATCCCCGAGTTCGCCAAGCCCTTTCGCAATATCTGCGATATCTGCATACACAATGAAATGAGCATGCAAACGCTATAAAAAATATCATTAATATTCCGTGCTGTGTGAAGGGTCAAGGGAACTTCGCACTTCTTGTCACCAGAGCAAGAAAATGAAAATAATTTAAATTTAAACTAAATCTCGTTCCAAAATACTACTTTTATTGGCTTATATTATAATGGAAGAAAACGTATCCAAATGTACGAAACGTGACTAAAGTCCAACTTTCGTGTATACTATAGAGCAACTGCTCTGCTGGAAGTATAAAATTAGATTTTCGATGGCGATAGCGTTGTGGGAATTGTGAAATAAACCAGGACTGTATAAACTTTTCAAAGTGAATTTGTAGATATTTATTGGATACGATTTTGCTTTTAACAATTAAATAAAAATATATGTATAAGTAAATTATATATAAATATCCTCCTTCCTTTTAAAATATCATCCTTGACGTAGGTATTAGCTACATGCTGTATCCCGTATATAGGGTGGGAGGTATTGCTTGTTGATTGGCGGAATTCAACGCCGCGCTTGTCTTGTTACCAGAACGAGGAAATAAAAGTAATTTATTCCTCCGATCGGGAATCGAAGCTACAACCGTTTAGTTGATAGGTTTAAGCATGATAGATGTGCCTCCAAGGAGATACGAACTCAAAATCAACTCATTCAGTCTTATATATATCACACTCATTGTCATGTTAATTACATGTCAAGGTGGCTGTTACATGCATAAAATGTGACACGATAATATTGCGTTGCCACCTCGCAAAATATATAAGATTTGTGATTGAAATATTTAATTTAAATCTTTTATACATTACTTACTTAAGTTTAATATTTTCTTTTTTTATATTTACTTCAACGGAACGAAAAAACATAATTATATATATATATATATATATATATATATATATATATATATATATATATATATATATATATATATATATATATATATATATATATATATATTTATTATTATTTAATTTCGCCATTTTTGGAATAGCCAGTGCCAGCGAACCTTTGTAAATTTATATTAAAAATCAACTTATTGCAAAGCCCTATACAAAATGAAGCACCAATTTGTCTCACAAATCGCTAAGGTCGTAGGAAATTGAAGGGGGAATGGCAATCGGCGACACTTTCCGATCGAACCAATATTTGCTCTAAATCATTTCAATTTGTTGGATTCTTCATTAAATTAAAATAAATTTATTAGGATTCTATTAAAATTTCGATATTGCTTCTGTGATTTAAATATTTCTCTCTTACTTTCCTACAAATAATATTATATATGTAAAAGACTGTGAGGAGTGACGTTTATTCCGGTTTGACGGAAACGCTACTGTACTGATTTAGATGATTTCATGCAGTAATATAGCTTATACATAAGAATAATATATAGGCTAAAATTAATAAATAAATAAATGCAAATGACTCTATTAATAAATAAATAATAGCGAAGTTAAACCGTATTGAAATAAGAATATGTTTTCGGCCATATTGTATTTATTTCACTTGAGTTCTAGACGTCGTGTGTTATGCAACGCAATGCATATTGCCAGAGCAAGGACTTTTTTTATTAGAAGATGTTAAAACGAGATTTGAAAGATATGAAACGCAAGTAAAGTGTACAATTTTATTCTTAATTAATTATTTTCTTTATTACTTTGAACTGGTCATCATCAATTACAGACAATGATCTGATGAATGAATCTTATGATGTATAAACCTTCTTTAATTGTAAGTTAATAACTTCTTTATTTTTTTTTTATGGGTTCTCGCTATATACATTGCTGCATATAGCAGGGTGGGCACAGGAACCGTTCTTCTCGCCATTTGTGACATTGCGTTTTGAGTGGCGAAACTCAGGGCCTCACTTTGTTTTAGTTCCAGAGCGAAGAAAAATAAAAATAATTCATTCCCCCCGAGTGAGATCGAATCCACTATCCTCGAGTTTATAGTCAGACGCTGTGCCGCTGCGCCACAGCGGCCTCTGTAGTTATCTAGTAATGCAATAACGATTACGGTAACTAGTAAGTCGATATCTAAATGACTTTGTGTATATTCAATTTATGACAATTCCACTGAAAATCCGATAGATTGTTTAAAAAAAAATCAAAAAATAAATTATTTTGCTAAGAAATTTGGATGATTCATTGTAATCTGATTTTATCCTGTTTCTTATAGCATAATTTTTCGGTAGCCATATTAAAAAGAGCCACCGTTGAGTTTCTTGCCGGCTCTTCTCAGCAGAACTGCCTTACGAACCGGTGGAAGTGACTTGTACATTCGACTATTCAACACTGCTTGTAAACGTCTATTTGAATAAAGAATATTTTGCATTTGACATTTGGTGAAGTTGAAGTCATCTTGTGCAGAATGGAGTAGATATATGGAAAATATAACTATCATTCCGAGAAAGGTTCAACACTATTATTAAGCCTAGACCTAATTGTATTATAAATATAGGATAAATAAATTTATTGGAAGTCCACCGTGGTGCAGTAGAACGCCGTCTATCTATCAACGCAACGGTTTGCGGGTTTGAATCCCAATCGGAGTGACTTTATTATTTCATTTCCTTCGCTCTGGTAGCAAGACAAAGCGCGGCATTGAGCTCCTCCACTCAACGCGCAATGTCTTGACAAGTCTAAAACGGAGGCCGGAGTGTCTTAACACTTGGTGCCCTATGACTATTCTGTAAACTGCAGGATTCAGCTATCCTGAGATATAGAGAGATACTCTATCCTTTACTTTTTGGCCATTTATGAATCATTGCATATTATGTTGCTGGAAAAAAATAACACATAATCCATTTAAGTCCTGAATAGCCAAGTATTAGGAAAAGATATCTTTCTCATCTGAAGCGTGAAATCCAGTGAGCGCCAGATGTCGTAGCCATATCCTTTGATAATGAAAACAATCAATTTTTATCTTTATCACAACGTCCTAGAGTCGAATTTGATAGTTACTTTATTTAACCCGTTTTATGGCAATCACTAATTCTGATGGATTTTATATAATATTTTTATCACGGTTTTTATTATAAAATATTAGCACGTTTTTTTTTTGTCTAGTATTTAAGAAATAAATCATGTTTTATAGAAATAAAGGTAGAAATCTATTGTGAATTACTGCAACAACATTGCGTTAAGCCTAGTGTATTTTACGATTGATATTGTTGTTTCGTATTATAGAGAGATTGAACAAATTGTTATACAAATGCAGTCCTTGGATACAATTTAAAAAAATTTACTATTCTGTACTAAGTATAATCCAAGATATAGCCTGTATCATCTGATCTTGTCCGAATGTTAACTCTATAGTTAAGTTTTTTTCGTTATACTATATTCGTTCAGTGCTCTATAAAGACAAAGCGCGGCGTTTAACTCTGCCATTTAACAATGAAGCGAATTCAGGCGGAAGATATAGGAAAAAGTGTCTGGACACGTTGTTCTTCCTGCCTATCCAGCTATATGCGGAATAAAGCGTGAAGCAGACAAAAAAGAGTCCAGTAAAACATACGTAAGGTGGGTGTGAAAACGGCAATATTATCTACTTTTTTAATAAATTAAAAAAAATATATAGTTTAAACTAAAAAAAAATAATAAGTATAAACTTTTAAAACGCTAAAACCCAAGTCGTAGAAAACCTTTATACAGTATAATCATTACGTAACACTTTGCACTAAAATGTGCTTCAGTCAGTAATAAACCTCCTTCTAACTGGATAACTACTGGTAGAAACTTTTAACGACTGCTCCAATGTTATATAGACAATAGTTTATATAATATTTAATATAATGTAGTAATACGATTTTTTATCTATACACATCATATATTAACTTCTTTTTACAATAGTTTTTATATTTTTAATATTTTTTCATTCCATTTCTTTATCGATATAAAATATTGAGTATATATCTAATACCAATATAAGTCACTATAAAATATTTGACAGACGTTTTCTGCAAGCCATCCATCTCATGTTAACTTAAATAGATAGTAACTATACTTGGCTGAGTTAAACTTTGAAAGATAGAGGTTATTTAGTATGTTATATATTTCTTTAGTAGATTAGAGATAGTAGATGTCTTAAATATCTACATCACTTTATAAAAATATATTGATAAAAACTTTTTAATTATTTAACTTACGTTACGTTAATTTAATTAATAATATTACAAATTAAGACTCATTATAGTGCTACTTTATTCCTTTGATCTAGAACATAGTATATTAAATGTAATCTGGCATTAGTTTTCGTAATCTTCCAAAGCACACGAAGTTCTTTCAAACTGAATAAACCGAAAGAACCTATCTGAAAAGTGTTAAAGTGAAGTGTGAAAATTAACATTTAAATTACCATACCATTAAAATAACTAACTAACTAAATAACTAACTAACTTTCGCTTCCAATGTTCAAGACATTGCATGTTAAGTAGTTGAACTCAACCCAATCCTGAGTGTGGACCACTATCGTGTTTAGTCATCTTCAATAAACCGAGCGCTAGTTTACCTTGTCTTTCCCAGAAAAAATAATCAAATATTGTTCCCCTTAGCAACGACTGCCTCAAGGCAATCTCCAGCCCGCTCGTCGGCCGCAAGCCGAGGCTCGAATCCCGCAGGGGACGCCCTAGCCGCCGACGTTTCCTCTCAAGCAGACACGATAGTGCTTGCTACTTCTCAGGGACAGAGTACCCTCTTCCCTCCTCAACTGGTGTCACTATCAAGGCCAATAGGGCTAACAGCATTAACCTCACAACAAAAACCTCACAACAAAGAATTAAACAAGGCAATCTGATAATTTGCTTCTTACTTATTTCTTTATTTATTGTCTGTTTAAAAATGACAGAAGCCAATCAAAATTTTCATGTAATCAGATAAGCCAAGCATTTCCATTAATCATATAAATATTACAAATACTAAATTTAATAAAAACTGGCGAGCTTAGTAGGTAGGTACTCGAAAAAGTACGTGAAAGATGTAGTCTAGTCTGTGATCTAGATCGTCGATTAGTATGCAGCGGTGGGAAATGTCACTGCATAATGACTTGTACACGAGCTTACTACCAAAGTACATGAATACATTTCTTTATTATCATGTACTTTAATAGTTACATATATATCATAAAAATCTCTCTTATATATATATCATAAAAATTTCTCCATATGACAGTGTAGATAAAGAGAAGTAGAACTCTCTGTTCTTCATGTTAAATGGCGGAGCTTAAAGTCGCGCTCTGTTTTATCATAGAATGGAAATGAGAATACGTTATTGCCCCGAGAGCGGATCGAACCAACAGCGTTCATAGTCAGATGCTGTGCCACTATAACTAAATAATGCGTATCCTGCCCTATTCTTCGTAATTTACTATAGAGGATAGATAAGGAGGATATATTTTCACGACATTTTCCAGCAAAATGAAATATCTACACTATTTCAACCAATACTATAAAATCAGCTATATATTTTAAAATGAACGTCGTTCTAGTGGGACTTGAAATAACAAGGGTAGTAAAAATGGCTTGCCACGAGTTAAATGTTGATTTGGCGTACTATATTCACGTCTATTTCTTTTTATTTTATTGAATAACAAGTGTTTTTCAATTTTACTGGAACATCCAAAATTCTTCTTTTTTTCAATCTAAGCATCTCTCGTATGTACAAGGTTAATGAGCGACTTTATAGTATTAAGACACTCCGGCTACCATGTTCTACATTTTAGGAAACTAACACCGCGCTCTGTTTTGCCAGATAAGTAAAAAAAATGTATTTTAATGTAATAGAGAATAATTTTTTAATATGTCAAAATCAGTTTTTACTATTTTTAAAGGCACACTAAGGGCACTTCACTTCTATTATTAACAATAATTGGTTTCACGCTATATCCCACATATAATATAAGAATTTTCATCAACCAACCAATATGTGAGCAATGTTAATTTAAAAAAAATCACAAAAATAAACTAAGATCTCTTTCTAATCTCTTTATAATTATCTCTTTATAACTATTAATTAAAATACAAACAGATTTAAGGCAATATTCAACTGTAACTTTTGTTAAAGTTACAGTTGAATACAAAAGACATAATAAACCGACTAGCTGTTGCTTATCAAACGGATCGTAGCCATCAAACGTTTCAATCCCGATAAGGGCGAGTGCCCTGAGACTCGTGGGATTACAGTAATACGGTAAAAAGGCGAAGTTATATCAATTTGTAGTCATTTATGGATGGAATTAAAGAAAATTTTGTCCAAATTTTGTCAAAAGTCCAAAGTTAAAGGCTTATCTCTAATATTTGATAAAATATCAGTCAATTGTGAACGGTACTCGCGCACTGAAGGTTCCGTACCAATTTGTAATTAATTCAAAGTGGACGCGGGCTTAAATCTAGCTACGTTAATTTTTCTTACGTTTTCTTAAAAATATTATTGTTTCTTAAGTGTGGAATAACACTTAAAAAAATCTTTTCTAAATAATTATTGCTGGTATGTTTTGATGCGTCGAGTTAGAATTAATCTGTTTTTATCTGTGCCCCAAGAGACCATAGATCTGGATATTCGTTTCAACTTGATACCTAAATACGCTTTTGATATAAGCAACCTTGACTGACGGACAGAGCGACAGACGAACTATGAAGTGATCTATAAGGGTTACGTTTATCATTCATCATTTTATTTAGCATAGGAATTTATATTTTTTCTTTTAATCAGCTTCACACTTTTCTCAGCGGAGAGCGGAGGCAATGTACTGGTAAATGAAATTCGACACCGCTCTTTGTCTCATTCGCCCAAGTGAGGATCTAATCCACAAAATGTAGTTACCTTCGTCACACTGACCCACCAATCTAACTTTCTGAATTTTATTATTTGCAAATATGGATATATATTAGGAACTTTCCTAGTTTGGTCTCGAGTGAAATTGTTGTCGCTCGCAACTCAGTTGCTTTATGAACCAGTAATGATACTTGCTGTATTATTTCCGGTTTCATGTCAAAAATATATTTGACCTATTTTACAAGTATATTCGACTTACTTATCTTAATTATCATACTAAATTGTTTAAATAACCAGAAACCAAGAAATTTAGTATGAACCTTGAATTATTATTATGGATGATATAGAACTGACGTTAGCATATATTATTATGAAGCTTGTATTTGATTTTCCATTTTTGAATTACCTCTCTTTTTTAGGGCGTTGAATAGATAGAGAAACACTACATAACAGTGACTTGTCTTCAAACCCAGAATGAGTGTTTTAAACCAGTGGGAACTGACATAAAAAAAATTGTAAACATATCAGTTACATAATATATATGGGCGCAAACTAATATATAATAAGTTTATTTTTAATTTAATTATTAAATGTACCTAGATTTAATTATTATTACCATAATTGTAAAGTAAAACTTAATTTTGTGTAATGTTCTTTATGATGAAAATTTCGCTTATTGTACCGAAGTAAAAAGGATTGAATTATATAAAATCAAGATGAGAACGTCTCTGTTTCCAGTCTCTGTGTTGAGACATACCTATGACCTACAATATGTCCTACAATACCCAATACAAGCCTACAATAAGTCCACCGCAACGACACGTCCATATTTATGGACGGAACCAGAACACAACGGGCAGAGGGCAAAGCCCTGGTACCGCTCCCCCTCTCCCCCCTTGGGGGGCTGAGAGAAGAGAAGATACAGTGAAAATAAAATCAAGAGTTCTTATTGTAGGTCTGTACTAACTGTCGCACGAAAATAAACCAATTGATATTAGTTTGTATTTTCATTATAAAAAAATCGCTTCCTAGCATCGAAATTCTAACTTAGCGCCGACATATACATGTCGCAAGTACATAACTTTATACGTATTTTTATGTTCAAAGGTTCGCTTTAAGTATTATCTTGGAGTTTGAAATAAATATTTACTTTGAGTTGTAAATAACAGTTGTGTATATAAATAATGAATCTAAATAAAGCCGAGAAAACAAACTAAGAATATATCTCTCACAATCAGCTTTGTAGGAGGTAAATATTATGAAGAGGATTACAGTATGTGACATCGTTCAAAGCAGACTATATTGTAAAGGGACTTGCCACCAAGAAAAAATATGCTGAAATTTTTAGTGCTCTTTCTTTATTTTTCCCTATAGCTTAGGTACATCGTTGATAACTAAAAATGTTTACAAATTATATATAGCTATTAATATAAAGTGTTATACAATATATTATTTTTAATATGTCGTTGAGCTATGACCAGCTCTATTAGCACGCTCGATTTGTTTTAATCGAATTATCATTAATTATTAGAAGCTTTTATTTAGCTTACTTTAATTTATGTTTGTTCGGATGAAGCAGATATTTTTTGCTGATTTAATCAAAATGTTGTCAAGTTTTAGTTTACAACAACAACAAGGCATGATTAAGTGTGTCACTTCATTGATAACTACATAAACCAAGAAAAATATTAAACTTTTCAATTGTATAATAATATTCATATCCTTTCCACTCCAGCCAGGGAAACCACCTAATGAGGTAACATCATATCCACCTATCTCGTTGCTGCCAATAGTATTCAAATTATTTGAAAAAGAATGAAGAACTAAAACTCGCATTGAATACACTTAAACATATTAATGGATTTAGGAATTCATTTTTACACAGAATCACAAGCATAATTGAGCAAGCGCTGGAAGGAAAAAAATGTTATATATGTAATGTAATTGTTATAATGTAATGTAATTATATTTCTAGATATAGCTCAAGCTTTTGATAAAGTCTGGCACATAAGCCTTTTATACAAAGTTAAGTTATTTAACCAATACAGTTTTTAAGCTCGGATAAGATGACGAGTATTCTGAACCAAAATAAATACCAGCTTGGGTACCACGAGGAAGTGTTGTAGGTCCAGTCCTATACCTATTATCTATATTTGATATCCCAGATCTAGAACACAATAGCATTACCACTTTTACACACGATACTGCTAATATCGCAACAGGCGTCACTTACAAAGAAGCAGGAAAATAAATCCAGAAACTATCAGTTAAGTTACTCGGCAATAACTTACAAAAATTATTGAATCAAAATTGATTCATATTAATGGTGCCCATATGGCATTAAGCTATGGCATTACGCCAAAAAACATTATAACAATATCCTTCAACGTTTTCATAAAAAAGAATTCAGAGGCATTGTTAATGATACATAAGAAATGAATATATCCATTGGTACCTAAAAATGGACTTTGTAGATAAAACAATAAAAAAATATACTGAAGCTCATGAACGCAGACTTCAGACTTCAGCATCACGTGAATGTTGAGGCCATCCACCTTCTCGATAACATGGACCTAGTGAGGAAACTAAAAAGGACGAAACCTCTTGTATTACTATAGTGCAGTGTTAATGCAAAATAGTGACAGTGAACATTTCATTAGTCCAACAAAGAGGTGACTTTCTCATAAAATATAATAAGAAACTCCCAATAGGTATATTCATAAAAAAAAATTATCAAGGTACTAATATTTGAACACCTTTAGAAAATAAATCATTTCCACTCGCTACACTAGCGACAGTAAATATATGTGTATAGGTAGAATATTACAACTTGTCCCCATTACAAGACGGTACTCCTTAGTTCTACACACCATATGAATAATAAACATTTTTAAAAAAAAACGTCTATTATATTATTTTTAACAAAAATAGATTCATTTTGAATATAAACGTACCAATATTTGATACAAACAGAGCATTGAAACGAGTATACGAGTCTTATGAATTTCAAACACGGGATCTCGCTCCTTTGAATTCTCTCTCAGCTCGTGATTGGATCGGATATACAATCGTTCTTTACGAACTTGGCATCTACGTCTATGCTAATGTATTTTATAATAAATTTTCTTTGTACAAACCATTTTAATATTATTATGAAGTTAAAAAGGTTTAACGGGCGAAGCGAGCGGGGAGTGGCGAGACAAGTGAACAGTAGGCGAAAGAATGTGAAACGATCGAGTATGAATATAGCTTTAATTATATAATTTGTTTTTAAAACAAAACTCTCCACGCTCTCCACTTTCCGGTCACTTAGTATAGTATCCACGCTTATCTTATTGACGAAAAAACAAGCATTATTGCTACTTTCTTTTTTTTGTTATCCTGGACTTCTAAATGAATTATATAAATTATATTAACAGAACCCAGAAATATCATTTAACGTTTTATACCAATAATATCAGCTTGAACTAATTGACATCTTTGAGAGCGGCTATAAGTTAAGCAAAAACCCTTATTCCACATACATAATTAATATACGTAAATCCTCTACCCTAAACTACACGGTATTATAAATAATGAACGTAACGTCGCCCTTAGTAAGTCCTTGAAAATCCCTGAGACTATAAGTTGAAATCATTCTGTATGAATTATATATGAATATAATATATATTATTATTATTTTATAAATGTATTAATTATTATAGTTATTATAGACGCTAACTCCCTACACGAAGCTTACATTTGAAATATTCTTTATATAGTAACTCTTGTGTTCTTAAATAGCCATCTTGTTTCCATATTCTAGACTCTAGTGGTAAAAATTATATGTGAAAAAGTCTTAATTTTCTTTTTATGACTTAAGATCTAATGACTTAAGATGAACGTAAGATATAATATAATCTTCCAATAACTAACAATATTCTTTTATATATTCTTTTATTGTATGACTAATTTTAAGCTGTGGTTTCGCTGTCTTGGTCTTATGGAAGTAACTTAAGTAGCTGTAACTGTATGACACCTGATATATTCTAAGTGCCCGAGGTATTTCTTACCACAGGTACAGTGGATTACAAAATGGATTATTTTATTAGTAATAAAAATATTTTATTAATAGTATTATTTAGGGCCGTCGTGGCGTAGAGGCACAGCATCTGCTTGTAAACGCGACGGTTTGTCGGTTCGATTCCCACTCGGGGGGAATGACAACTGTGGCAACACGCAACGCCTCGAAAGGCGGAAAGTGGGGAACGGAGTGTCTTAACACGTTATGATAAGTTAAAAGTCGTATATAATTTATTTTTTTGTAGTGGACTTATATACAAACCTCTTGCTATATAACTAAATATAAATGATTACATTAGAAATGCTACATTATTGCTATAGTCCTTATACATTCTCGGAAAAATGAATTATTTTCATTGTTCAATAAGGCATGTAAATAAAGTCAAGCGAAATCAGGAAAACAGAATATTCTGACACTAAGGCTTCTCTACCTACTGTTCTATATATATATATATATATATATATATATATATATATATATATATATATATATATATATATATATATATATATATGACTTCCTCGACAACATCAAAATAAATAAAAAAAAAATTTCCAACGAAAATCTGACTGTAATTTCCACCTGTTTTGAATAAAATAAGCAAAAAGGTACAATCATGAACGCAGACTTAAATAAATGGATCTCGCCACCCCAATCTCCTTTGATCTTCATCATCCACAAAGTAATTTTGTCACGTAGTCTTGATATATGATGCTACGTAACTACGTGCTTTAAAACTGAAACAAATAAAACCCTAGTTATTACTGTTTTTACTGGCGTATACAAATTATTTATTATTTTAAAAAAATTATTTCACACTAAGGAATTTTGTTTATAGTGAAACTGCAACGCGCGCCTCTTGAAAGATATCCAAGAGGCGAAGGTTGGAGTCCCGTTGCGTTAAAATTTTTATACATTTTTGATTTAGATTGTCTAGTTGGATTAAATATTCGTCTAATTATTAATTTATTATTATTATGATTATTAAATAATTATATAATCTATGCATGTAAATAAAAGCGTTAAGATTATAAACTCATTCCCCAATTGTAAAAATGATTATTAGTCAATTATATATAAAATATTTTTTTCATATACAGTCTCTTTAGCTATTCTATAATATCAATGATATGAGTGACCTAAGATACAATATGTCTTCTTAAAGATAAAAATTGTTTTATAAGAATATTTTATATGTACGAAGATTTCATATTTTTTGTGATAATACCTTAGTTTATTTTCAACTATATGGCCATGCCATCAATATTACACCTTATAGGGGTCGGACGTAGCTAAATATAACTAAATAAAACTAAATAAATAAAATAAATATAACTAAATAAAACTAAATAAATAAAATAAATATAACTAAATAAACCTAAATAAATAAAAGAAATATAACTAAATAAATAAAATAAATATAACTAAATAAAAGAAAAATATCAACCTATTTAATATATAGAAATAATAATATGAGTGAGAATTGATAACACTAATGTAACCAAACAAATTTTTACTTAATACTTAATGAAAATGATTGTAGTATATACATATAAGGTATATTGTAATACATTTACAAGAAATTTCTAAGACATTCAACGAGAAATTTGTATTTAAAAACTTGAACTTGAAAACTACGAGAAAGTCAACATACGAGTATATTGTTAACACTGATTATATTGTTATATATATATATATATATATATATATATATATATATATATATATATATATATATATATATATATATATATATATATATATATATATATATATATATATATATATATATATATATATATATATATATATACTTTAAGTCAAATCAAAATAATTTTTTTCACAGCACGTACCAAAGTTCGCCGTAAAGTAAATATAAAAAAAAAAACCTTCCAAAAGAAAAGTTCACTCGAGTTTAACTTCAAAAAGTGAGTTCTGAAATTATTGGAGATCAACTTAAACTCTATTGAATGTTAAATGTTACTTGTGTTCTGAGTAAAATTTTACGAATTCACCAACATTTCACGATAATAGTATTTCTAAATGTGTTTATAATAATATAAATATTATATATATATAATATTATAATAATATAATATTATATATAATATATATAAATATTTCGTTGTTTGTTTCAGCGTAGTCGGCGTTAAACGCCGGCCTGGCATGAGGCGTCTACGTCGGCCGACCTACTGCTCACCCCCTCAAGTACCCCTAAGAATAACCCACCTTATCCTCACCTTACATTTAATCCTTCTAATCACACCTATTATTCAGACACAAATGACTAGCCATAGTATTCCCAAAACACTTTACAATAAAGAATTTAAAGAAAATATATCAGATAGTATTAATGATGTAAAAAAAAATATAATTGTACAAAGAAGTACAGATGACGTTAACAGTACAGTGAATACATACCAAGCACTTTTAAACAGATTCAGAAGGAAAAGCTATAATATAACCTTAGAAAATTTGAATAAGCTTAATGATATATCTATTAATCGTAATAAAAAAGTAAATAATTTTACAAGAGATTTAAAAAAGCAATCCACACTTACCAAAAGGTTAAGACTTATACGACAAAATACAAATATAGATAAGATAGAAGAAAGGCAAAAGAAAAAGGAAACAATGGGGAAAATTAAGCTCGACGACTCAACTCAAACGAGGCTATATCATGATTATACGATGACTATAAATAGAAGTGCTTGGAAGGATGATTTCGAATCATTTACTGAGACTACTAAATCTAACGTGGAAATGTTAACAAATAGTAATAATTATCAAAACGAAAGGGATGTGAAGTTCAAAATATCAAATAACTCATTAATTCCCGCCAACCTTTCCCATCCCTCGATTAAAAATGTTATGAAACCAACAAAACCAACCCTGGCTGATGGTAAGCTATTTTTAGTTTTATTGCCTTGTAATTAAGTGGATATTCATTTGTCGAGTTCAAATTATCAATTCAAGTATAAATTAATTCTGAAACTGGCACCAAGTGTGCTAAATTAGCAAAGATAATATTTTATGTACTAAAATATCACATTTAACATTATATTTAGTAAATATAATGAAATTTATTATTTTTAGTTCACATCCGTTAAAATATTATTTACACGTGTTTGTATATTAACAGAAATTACAATATACACCTTAATGTACGTCGTTATTGGCATATTGCTCAGTGTGTTTAAATATCAGTCAGTGGAACATTTAACTCAGCAGCTTTAGGTTGTATGCCGTATCCAGCAAAGTAGAGAGAATCTGGTGTCAAGACATTCTGATCTCCACTCTCCACCAGAATTTCAGATATTGCCTTTTGTATTGCCAGAACGTGGATACAATTCCTTCCTCTGAGTGGATATCGAACCCTTAACCATTATATCTATAGCCCCACTTCGCTAAGATACCATTTATTTCTTAAATATAAGTATTCCTCCGGTATATATAGACCATAGTGTGATGTTTGAAAGTAGAGAAGAAGTAAACTTATTATATCGCCAATTCTCGTTTATAAAATTCCCGCCAATTCCCGTGAAAGTTATACGTCGCCTATTTTAATTTTATAATCGTGTTTCTACAAAATCTCATAAAATATTCATTATTCAGCCTAGAGATGTATATATTTGACGCTGTTACAAGATCCTACCAGACTAAGAGGTTTAAAATATTAATTCAATTCGTAGTACGGGCACAATCGAGTTGCAGAATAATCTTGCCCTAAGAACCATTGTAAGTTTATTAGTGGTAAAATTGTTGATATAAAATTCATAGAGAATTGGTTTTTAGATTAATTTATATTTTAATGATTTTATAATCAAATGTTTGTATGAAAATTATATAGTAATTATTGATTTTACTTTTTATCGCTTCGGTAATATGGCAAAGCGCGGCGTTGAGTTCCGCCACTCAACACGCAATGCCTCAAAATGGCGGAAAGCGGGGAACGGAGTGTCTTAACACTAGGTTCCTACGGTTCCCTCTGCCTACACTGCCATGTGCGGGATACAGCGTGAAGTTAATATTTTTTTATAGAAATTGTATATATGAGAGATGATTTGATTGTGATTTGTTTAAAAATGCATCTGTAGCAGTAAGATGGTGACCGGTGTGTGAAATGAGCGGTCAATTTGTATTCCGATATATATATATATATATATATATATATATATATATATATATATATATATATATATATATATATATATATATATATATATATATATATGTATATATCATACGCAATTACATAAGGACAGAACGGTACATATTAATATTATATTTACTCAAAACATATTCGTGTATGTTTAAGAAAATATATAACGTTACATAAAAAATATTACCTCTCATAAGTGAAACAGAAAAAATAAAAGGGCGTAGCTACGTAGAGTTAACTCAAGTAGGTCTGTATAACACTTTTGGATAATAGCTGTGCAAAGAAACTTTTGATGTTAAATATATTTTGTATGCATAAGCATATACTCGTAAATATAGTATATCTTCTTCCACTTAGCATCCCGGCCTATTGCCAGGGTCTGCTTTCCTACTTAGTCTACTCCACTTTGCACGGTCCACGGTGCACGGAGCATCCTCAGTGGTTAGTCCATTGGCTCTCATGTCGTGCGTCACGACGTCCAGCCATCGCTTCCTTGGGCGTCCGGGGGGTCTTACTCCAGGGACAGACATATCAAGGCATTTTCTTCCGACGTAGTTCTTAGGCCGGCGCAAAACGTGGCCCTACCATCTCAGACGACGCTCTTGGAGCTTATCCGCTACGTCACGGACCCCAAGACTACCTCGAATGAATGTGTTGCGTATGCGGTCAGCCCGAGTAACGCCACACATCCACCTCAGCATCTTCATCTCCGTTACGTGAAGCTCCTGATTGTGCCGAGATAATGCTGGCCAACATTCGCTGCCGTATAGAAGAACTGGTCGGATCAGCCCCTTGAGTTTGGGCGGTATTCTGCGATCGCAGACCACACCAGTGACCTCCCGCCATTTGGCCCAAGCAGCGCTAACCCGGGCGTGGACATCGTAGTCGATATATATATATATATATATATATATATATATATATATATATATATATATATATATATATATATATATATATATATATATATATATATATATATATATATATATATATATATATATATATATATATATATATATATATATACATATTTCTGATCCTTTAATTAATTATTAACTTCGGCGTTGAGTGTCAATTCTTAGCAATATCTAGGTGATTTGGAAATAGAAAAACGAGAATGTTGTTCTGAAAGACATTATCTCTCAAGTATTATGTCCTAAATGAGTTATAAACAAAGCTATGGTCTGGAACTAAATTCTAATCTTAGAAATCAATCATCCCTATATTAAAAAAACTAAGTCTTATTTATTCATATATTTTTGTATAAAAAAAGTATTTACACGCCAATCTGCCACCTGATCGCTTATAATTTTTGCCTCTAAATTCCCATAAAACCATAGAGAAACCATCTAAAGAGCAGTAAAATCCCTCTCTAAAAATTTAATTTACTTTTAAAATACGGGAAAACGGGGACCCAAATATATATAATTACATCAAAGGGCTAACACGACGGGGTCATTCAGCATTGATTAACAAATTTATTAGGTATTGGATTAGCCGATGTAAGGGCAAAATACGATTGAGCTTTAAGTGTTTAGTCTGCAAGTAAATTGCCTTATTGACCCTAAGCGATTGCTGAGAAAACGACGGTTTTGTTTGCAAGAAAGCTATTACGTAGAACATTGAAATGGGTTGACGGTATAATGGACAGGGGAAATACGATAAGTTGAGTGTAAATATGTGATGCCTTAGTGTTGAAATTGGAATAATTGTATAATCAAATTACGATGAAAACGCTGCTTATGCAAATTTGCTTTATAATATGTCATTTAGAAAATTGACAATATAAGGTACTTTAAAGTACATATATATGTACATGTAATATTTAAGACCTTGCCTAATCTTCTTATGTATACAATTTATAAAAATAAAATAACTGTAATATTTGAAAAGAAATTTCATAAATTATAGAGGCAATATATAGACCATAAAATATCACGCTTTCGAGGTATACGAGGTACAGAGAAACGCTTATTTGTATATAAGAAACGCTATATATATATATATATATATATATATATATATATATATATATATATATATATATATATATATATATATATATATATATAAAACTCTTACGATTACTGACTACTGAGTGACTGACAGATATCGCATAGCCGAAATTACAAAGCGAAATTTGCTATGTAGATTCCTTGGGAAATCTAGGAGAGCTCTAGAGGATATCCTGAAAATTCAACAGAAACAACTTTAGTCCACACTAATAAAATTTCGGGTTACAGCTTGTTATGAATATATTTATTCAGCATTTTTATTTAGTATTTCATGGATGCGCCGGGAGGGAGTGAGACTCCTTCCGTTGTAAGGTGAGGAGCTATAAGCTTACTCGCCTCCATTCTCCAAGCTCTTCTCTCTACCTCACCAAATATACAATGATTCTTGATATGACAGGAATAAACACAGTATTAATCTTGCATTTTAAAAACTAATGTCAATTTTATCAACAACCTATGCACAAGCTATGCACTCTTAATATTTTACATATATTTTTTATATATAAATAAAATATACATTTTTTATTAATATTTACATATTTCTTTTCTTCAGAGTATAAAAAACGTAAATCAAACTGCAAATAAAAAAATCATATAGATACTAAAGCAAATGCTAAATGCTACAATGAAGTCGTAGATATGTTAGACACGTACATAATTCAAGCAAGATGCGAACGAAATAAGAAAATTTCACAGGAACAACTTAAAGTAATAAAATTTATAAGTTCAAATCTAAACCGTAACTTTATCATACCGGACGTTTGGAAAGTTTCTGGCGGCGTGATCGGAATAATCTTTATTGCATATATTCAAAGTATTTTCTTCGCACCTTTTGGACGTAGTGTGTCGGAATAAAACTTTAAAAGCTAAGAACTCCTACACCTATCCTGATTCCTATAAATATTTCCACAAGATTCGAGCTTTTAGCTTTACAATTTATCTATCTTTACAAGTAAGTTTACACTAAATAATACTATAGATGCTTACGAGTAACTTACAGGATGTTCCGGAACTCTGTAACCATAACCAAAAATATCCTGTATTAAAAATATATATCTATAATAATAATATTAATAAATATTTCTTATTGTAGGCCATAAACAATAAAAACAATATTCCATAAAAACAAAACAACAAAAATGTAATTAATTTACATCAGGCGGCCTTATTATATTATAAGAGTACTCTGCCAGGCAACCTTAAGATGTAGGATAATATAAGAATACATACCTAAATAGATACTTAAATATATACATAATAAAAAAATCTATATATTAATACGTGAAGCAAAAGCTTTGAACCTCTTTTTACGAAAATTGCACGGACGGACGAGTATGAAATTAGGCACACTTATAGTTTATGTGTAGGAGAAGTATTTCTAATATTGTTCGATAATAATACTTAAAAAGTATATTAAATCAATAAGTAAAACATTAAACACACTAACATAAACACACTAAAGTGACATGCACGTTGCTATGGCAATGCGTATTTCCCGCGTCAACGGGTCATCTTGTAAAAATAAATATACATACAAAAATATTCAAATTAAACCAGAAGGAAATAAAATAGCACAAGGAAATAAAATTTATAACTGCGTACAAATAAAAATGTAATACGCAGAGACAAAGTATAGTAGTGTTTTAAGGATTTAAGTAATGTGCTTTTAGTAAATATTTAAGACTATTAAGATTTTTGGCACAGTCTTATATTGATAGGAAGGGAATTACATAGTCGGGGAACTTTGGTTAACTACCGCAACCGTAACTGGATCTGATATTATAAATTAGGATAATTTCGGATGTGGGAGAAGAAAATATGAGAGAGAGATAGAGAGAGAGAGAGTTTTTATGGGATTTTTGTTTAATTTTGTTTAAAAAAAATAACAAAGTCGCGTTACAGCAAGTCTCAGCGTGACTTATACCTTTCGTTTCTCAAACATTTTATGTCCGCAATGGAAATTTTCCGAAACTAACGGATAATCCGAAATATTTACATCCGTTTCCGAAACCGAAACCGATATAACATTATTTATATATCCATTGCATGTCCAGATCCGCATCACTACATTATATCTGTAACATTACTTGCTATATGGTTTTTGTTGTATATTGACGAATTATTAATAAAATAATTGGCTTTAGATATTGTTTTGTAGAACATAAAACTATCGTCTATTAACAGTAACGCGCTGTACCACGATCACCACAATCATTTCATATTAATAAATAGAATTTCTTTTTATTAAGCATTTTCCTTAATAGTAACTAAGAAACTAAGTGAAAATCGATCAAATTTTTTTAAGTACTATTTAAATTTAATACGCTAAATAATTAATTTACAAGTAAATAAATGTGAATTAAGTAATTTAAAGTTAATTTAGCTTGAACTGTATAGAACTCGAGATATCAGAAATGGAGCAGATGTCAATTATTAAAAAAAAACAGTCAATTACGAGTTGAATTTCACACCGAGGGTTCTGTAATAGATTAACGGAAATTATAATTTATACAAATTGAGAAATTTAAGTTTGCGGGCTGCACTGATTTTATATAAAAAGAATACAAATATCATATATAAATAATAAAGCAATGACTTCGAATTTTTTTCTGTGCTCCAAGTGACAAACCAGTGTAGACCTGAATACTTTATATAATTTCATCCCTATACCTGCGTGTGTTCTTGAGTAAAAGACGGATAGACAGACGTGCACGGATAAAGTGATCATGTAGGGGATCGATTTTTCATTTTAAGTGACGGAAACCTAACGCTCAAGAGCAGGTGGATTTTGACCCATTTAGATTGAAACTACTGTATACAAATTTGTATTTTCTATATAAATATCTTATGAGAACAAGTTTATATTTTAGTAACATATGTTGAATTATTCACGATGCTTGATTTATTCGCTTTTGAGGATCTTTACTAATTGTAGTATGCTGAAAGAAGAATGTCATTTGTGATCTGCCACCGTATATAGACAAATTCTCCAGTGCTTCTATACAAAGCTATACGAATCGTCACAGTGGCGTAGTGTTCAATTTTTCAAACTTATATTCATATTCGAAAGCTATTAACATCAATGAAATTAGAGCAATATCCATTAAAATTGTTTCGACATAAACAAACTTACCTGAAACTATGCAAAAATACCGTTTTTTGAATAGAAACTTGAAAATTAATTTAAGTATTAAATTTCTCAGTGAAAAAGGTTTTGATAAAAAAATTGTTTCTTTTTGTCATTGTTGTTTAATAAAGTTTCATTTTTCAAAATCAATTCCAACTTATTTGATTATTCTTATTTAGATACTTATATTACAAATCTAAAAAGTTTATTTACTTGTATATGCTATTCTCAGGAACTAATTAACAATATACATACATACATAGCTTCACGCTTTATCCCTAGCGGGAGAGTCAACGGAGCGCTAAACGCTGCGATCCCTACATAACTCTTTCGCTTCGTCCACTGTCATCAACCTCTTCATACATGCTCTCCGGGGCGTCCTCGTGCTTTTTACCTGACCTTCCTCAACTATCTTCGACACTGTGTTAGCGAAAGTCAACCGAGGTCTCTCTCGAGGTTATCTCTCTTACCATTCACTTTTGCTTCATATATCTTTTTTACCATACTTTCATCACTTATTCTCTTGACGTGCCCAAACATTTAAGAGTTGGTAAATTAGTGTTCAGGTGGAGCACTAATTTACCAACTCTTAAATGTTTCCACTTAACCACGAGAGCAAAGCCGTATGTAAAAACGAGTATAGCATACGACAAGTGAATTAGAAAATCAGGAATAAATTTTAATTATCAGAATGGCAGCATATAAAACGTATTTTTATATTGCATTTTAAAATTGCATTATTCTCTAGTCTTCCAGGATTTCATCATGATAAATGTAATATTACAAAAAGCTCGAATGGAAATGAATGGATGATTTCTTAGAATATATTATTTGCTTCATCTGGTTTAAATGAGCAAAGCTGTATTTTCAGATTGCTCAAGTAATTTGGGAATTTGCGAGATCTCAATATTGTACTTTTAGGGAACTTGCCAAGAACTTATTTCTATTATGAGATTATCTGTTTATCTCTTGATTCTATATTAAATATTAATTATTAAGTATTAAATTATAAACCATCGTGGTATAGTGGTACAGCGTCTGACCGACGCAATAATTGTGAGTTCGATTCCCTCTTCAGGAAATTCAAAACCAACCTGTCAGATTTTGAGGCTCTTAGCGTCCGTTTAGCAAATAGCGTTCACCAATTTCATTAAGCAATGAACAGTGTATCTTGATTGAAGTCTCTCTGCCTACGACACGCTTGGACAAAATCTCTTTTTAATAGTTAAAATGTGTTTTACAAGATTTTTAAATCGACTTAAATAGCTATGTAACTAATATATATTAACTTAATCACAATTTATTAATATCATCTGATAATTTCAAAGCAATTGGTATAAAGTAATAACAATAAAAGTATTTTTATTGAAAACTAGCGTAAAGCGCTTGAGCGAAATTGAAATATAATGACATTTGTGAGGTCGACTATGAGGCAGAAGCTCAAACAAAGTACTCATCCTAAGCTTTCGAGAAGGTTGTGTGTTTTTCATTTATTTTACTTACCGGTTTATATACGAGTATAGTCATATAAATGTTTAGTAAAAAAAAACTGAATTGGAAACGATTGTGATTCGTGTACTTTATTTTTTATTTAATATATAACATTATTTAAAATTCCAGTATATATAGGATGAAAAAGGAAATTAGTAGTTTTGATAATGTATGTATATATATCTTCTTCTTCTTGGCATTCGTCCCGGCTTCGTTTGCCAGGGTCTGCCTTCCGACTAAGCTTACTCCATTTTACACGATCTTTAACATCCTCAGTGGACAATCTATTGGCTCTCATGTCCTGCGTCACGACATCCAGCCATCGCTTCCTTGGGTGTCCGGGTGGTCTAACTTCAGGGACAGACATGTCAAGGCACTTCCTTCCGACATAGTTCTCAGGTCGGCGCATAACATGGCCATACCATCTCAGGCGACGCTCTTAGAGCTTATCCGCTACGTCACGGACCCCAAGACTACCTCGAATAAATGTGTTGCGTATGCGGTCTGATCGCGTAACGCCACACATCCACCTCAGCATCTTCATCTCCGTGGCGTGAAGCTCCCGAGTGTGCCGAGATAATGTTGGCCAACAATCGCTGCCGTATAAAAGAACCGGTCGGATAATGCTCTTGTATATCAGTCCCTTCAGCTTGGGCGGTATTCTGCTATCGCAGATCACACCAGTGACCTGACGTTATTTGGCCCAGGCAGCGTTTTTACGGGTATGTATGTCGTGGTCGATGCCTCCAGACTCATGCATAACGGATCCAAGGTACCTGAACTTCTCCGACTTAACGGCTGGCTCTGGCCCGATATAGATGGTGCTCAAGTCTGGGTTTCCGCAAGCCATGTACTCGGTCTTCGACACATTCAGTTTAAGACCACCGTTCTCAAGCGCACCTTTCCAGGCGTTCACTTTACCCTCCAGTATCAGTCGGTTCTCGTCGATGAGTACTATGCATACATACATCATCAGCCACAGAGGCTGGTATTGGATGTGAGCCGAGACATCTCCAGCCATCATATCCAGCACTACAGTAAATAAGAATGGACTAAGAGCTGAGCCCTGGTGAACCCCTACTGCAATCGGGAAGGGCTTGGTGTCTCCAACAGCAGTCCTAACCACTGAAGCGGAGTCGTTATACATATCTCTGATAACCTCAATATAGGCTTCAGGGATCCCCTTGGATCGCAATTTCCACCAGATACATTGACGTGACACATGCTCAAAAGCCACATGCAGAGCTCTCATTTTTTCCCTGTAAGCCTCCATCAAAGTTCTGATGGCAAAAATAGCGTCCATAGTGCCTGATCCTGGTTGAAACCCATACTGGAACCCATACTCAGATGCAGTACATATATATATATATATATATATATATATATATATATATATATATATATATATATATATATATATATATATATATATATATATATATATATATATATATATATATATATATATATAATGATATAATATTATACTATTATATCATTATTATTATATAGATATATTTAAGTAAGTTTATTCTAACTTAAGAAACCGCCCAAGAATTATGTATGTATGCTACCCAATATCAAAAAACCTCTGAAACAGAAGTGAAGTGAAACTGAAATAGCTATACGTTTCTGGGGAGATATAAATAATATAAGTACCAAAATAATAATTTAATTTCGTCAATAATAATTTATTTATAGACACCTGTTCGTTGTTCCTTTCCGAACAGGACACGTTTCACATTTTCTACCCTACGCACATGAATTACGACACCTGCAGCTCGTGGTGTATATAAATGAAAATTAATTATATTTGTTATAGCTTCAGGCTGTACCCCAGAGATATAGGTAGCCTAGTATTAAAACACTCCGCTCTCAACTCTCTGAGTTTCGAGACATTACGTGTTAAGTGGCGGAACTCAACGCCGCCGCTTGAATCAACAATTCGAAAGAAGATATATAAGTATAGGGATATGTTAAACATTACCGGATTATTACATCATAAAAGAGGACATAGCCATTTCGTTTCTATACTATATCTTCACATATGTATGTAATTTCCACCATTCAATAATTTTACACGTGAGAGAACACGAGCTCGCTTGAAAGACCGCACCGTGGGCGTGCAGTGTGCATCGATTATATATATTATGTCGTTAGATTTTTACGATTTTATTTACCTAGATTACCCAATTGTTTGTTCATATCGATTTTATACCTATATGTTTTTTATTTGTTTTTGTTTAATTACCTATATGTTTTTAATTGTTCTTGTTTTTATTTGTTTTTGTTTATTTACACGGTTTACACGGCTTAATGAAGTAGTAATGAATACGTACTTATTATTTTATTTATTCAAGTACTTTTTTCTTATTTATATAGATTTATTCGCAGGGAAGTTGAATTTGTGTGACAACGTTTTAGGTAATTCTAATATATCTTTTATAATTTGACAATTGGATCACTTAGCTATCGTAGCGGACAGCAGTAATGATAACGGTGATGGATTCTATGTTTGGGGGAGGGACTCGTGGAAAACGGAGAACGGACTCTCTTGACCTAGATTCTCTCTGCCAACCCTGCTATATGCAGGATAGAATGTGACGATGGAAAAACTACTGTCGACGTACAATATTAGAAATACTTAAAGAAAGTGTATAACATGATAATTTATCGTAGTATTTTCTTCACGTATATCACATATTGAATATAACATGTACGCGTAATAACCCAATGAATTATTCTTCATAGTGACCTATACCAAATATATTTAAATATACTCATGCTCACGAGAATTGTCTTGTTAAAAATGAAAGAGCAAATTGTATTCAAAGTACAATCCACATGAATAACATCACATACTCCACTGCATCGATACCAAAACAAATATAAAAATTTCCCTTTGAGGAAACACGATGTAAGTGCGATTTTACACTTGAATAAATCTGCCGCTACGAATGAACACGAAATGGCTAAATTATAAGGCAAAGTTTTACAATGTGTAATGTTTTTTTTTTAATCTAAAGCTTTCAGATAATTCTATGAACGCAAGCTTCGACCCTATCGTGGCGTAGTGGGTCAGTGTCTGACCGTACACGTGGCAGTGAATTCGTGACTTTGAACTGTTGAACTCGGGAGAATGGATCGATCTGGCGTTGAGCTCCGCCACTCAACACGCAGTGTCTTATATTTGTATTGAAAGCAGAGAACGGAGTGTTTCAGTACTAGATTCTATAAGCAGACGACAACAGCAAAGGAGAAAAGGAAAAGAAAAGAAGCAAAGGAGAACTTACCGATATTACTACATTAATAGATATAACTCATAAAGCTGTAGTTATTTGAAATTATTCATCACCAATAGACTCGTTGACAGAATCTACTGACATTCTGATTACCACATTTTGTACTGTACTATATTATATATATATATATATATATATATATATATATATATATATATATATATATATATATATATATATATATATATATATATATATATATACATACATACATACATACATATATATATATATATATATATATATATATATATATATATATATATATATATATATATATATATATAAGGGAAATCGAGTTTATGACAATAGTAGGATAATTCCACTAAGTGTGATTATAAGGACATTTATAATAAATTTTTAAACTAAACGAAATAAAGCATTTGCTCGATGAAAATTCAGAAAGATCATTGGAAGTGAGTCAAAGAGCAGTTTCGAAATGTCCAGATATTCTGGGAATGATCTAAAATCACGATATTGGGACCACGCGTGATGAAGCCGATAGATATTAAACAGATATAATAATGAAATGAAATTCGTGCACTGAGTTGTGACTGACTGATAATTAATATAATAATAACCTCAAAACTCTGGAAACAATGGAGACATCCCAATCACGTTTGTTTGCTAACGTTTGAGCCGAATATAGAAATTAATGTTCTGTATTAAGCAGGAACAGCTTGGTGTAGTACCATATAATAAACAGTTACGATGGACGATAAAGATTTATTGAATGCATTTAAACAGCATTACAAAAAAGATGGCCTTAAAATTGATGAAGAGTGGAGTAAAGATATCTTGCAAAATGACAATAATCTTTTTTCATAATTCTGTGCCTCTTGAAAGCCACCCAAGTGCTCTAATATCTAAGCCTAAAAATTTTGATACGTTTATTACAACTTATTTATGTTATAAGCATCTCTATAGAGAGCATTACGTCGCAGCTTGTCGTACCCCTATCGCTGCATTGTTCAGAGGTTGCTTCCTCGGATTATTAACGACGATGACGATGCCACACGGCGAAGGCTTTGCTGACTGGCACTTCCGGTCTTATGATGATTAATATTGGTTCAAATCCTAGATTACCTCAAAAAAGCATAAGCTCTTTCAACATGGACTACCTAAAATTAGAGGGAGAATAGTGGCCAACCATATGTAATACGTTGAAACATAATAATGCTTATGATCCTTGATTTTCACGATTTTTACATATTTTCAATGAATCTGTTTAACCGGATTATTGAAGGATATAGACATAATATTTTTTTTTTTTTGGAATTCTGACTTTTAAATACTTTGCAGTGGTCTGTAGTAACTGGTATTGTCAGTCTTTTTTTATTTATGCACTTCATAATTATGAAATAATACTGCAAAAACGTCGTTATATATTATATTTCGCATACAATCTGTTTTGTTAAAATGTACCAATCTGAAGTTTTCTATGATATAGGTAGCTTTATATGCAATTAAAATTGGCAAAAACTCTTGAAACTTTACATGTTTTTTCACAATTAACTTTATACACACAGTTGAGTTGTAAGCCTCAGCATGTAATATATTCGATAGTATATTTTGTAGATATTTGGTAAAGTTTCCGGAAAACATAGCATTAATGCATATATTTGTATTTAAGAAATTATTGTTTTATCTGTGAATTCTACATAGTTTTAAATTAAGATTAGTTGGTCCTTGTGTTTACTTCAAAACTTGGTGTTATTAAGTGACACTGTGTCTTGCTTTAATTGTACAATAAAAAAGATCCCGATATTTCAAGCTGTATTCCGCATATAGCATGGCAAAGAAAACCTAATTATAATATTAATACACTCTATTCTCCGCTCTCTCTGCACTTCGTCGTGCTGGAAAGAAAGAAATGAAATTAATTTATTTATATATATTTAAGAACTTGAAGGTAAAAAAAAAATATGATAAAACAAGCTGTATAACGTTATTAAGCATTTATGAGAATATGTGCAGTAAATTTTATTTTCATCATACAAAAGTAACGAAATGAAGTGAAAAATGTTAACGTAGAATTTTAAATTATCTTCATACTTCAACTTTTTCGTTAAACATAATTTTTATTATTTTTACTATACATTGCTCACATTGTTGGCTAAGCCAAAATAATCTTGGAATAGTCACTTTTTTTTACTTCACATCAGGATAGGCAAAAGATAACTTGTGTTATGACACTCTGTCCCCGCTTTCCGCCTAACTTTCGGGACGCTGCGTTTTAATTGATAGAAGTCCACACGACGCTTTTCTTGTACACGACTACCAATGCGGAAATAAAAATAATATATTCAATTTAATTCATTAATTTATTTAAAAACTAATTAGCTTAATGGGTTATAGTATCTAAAAGGCGCAAGTCCAGTCCTGTTACGCCTAAATTATATACGTTTCTAAATTTTTTCTAAGCGATAGCTATGGGTTATATCCCCACTCGAAGAGAGTGTATCATTTCCCGCCAAATAACGCGCAGCGTTGGGTTCCGCCACTCGAATTTCGAACACTGTATTTCGAATACGAATGTAATGCCAAGAACCAAATGTAAGTACATTAAGATTTCTATAAGCGGGAAACATCGTGGATGCTATATAATAAATATTACACAACTATTCACTAAATTGATAAAATAATAATAATCTTGGACAACACTGCTGAACACTAGTGATGTCTGTCACTCACTAGTATTCGGCAGTGGCGAAGTGTCCATATTAAAGGATACCCATCGGGTTACCTTTTGTGAATTTGAAATCTTCATAAATAAAATGATAAATATTAAATATCAATTTCTTATTAAGTAAGTGCGTAACCAAGTGCTCACTATAAGTCAGAATAAATCTCAAATCTCAAAATAATAAGTAAATAAATATTTGCTGAGTAAGTAAACTTCATGAACTAGGCCTTGTCAAATGTTTTTTTTTTTTTTATAATATTTGTCGACTACGCCTTTTCTTCATAAAATCTTCATACATCGCCACTGGTGTCCAGGATACAATACACTTCGACTTCGACTACGAATCAAATAACATGGGACAAAATGAACGGAAGCTTCAGAAAGTACACTATATATGCACACTTTACGACGCTTTCGATCCTTCTTCAACCATTCAAACTAGCGAAACCTTTTCGGTAACCAATAGCCAGTAGAGTGCTGACATTATTAAAAAAAATTAAATTTATCTATACTTATAAGATAAACCTAAACAATCAGGAAAGAGGAAATCAAAACAGATCATTAATTAGCTCATTCTGCCACTCAACACGCAATGTCGTCTGCGCCATGGCGGAAAACGGAGAAATGAGTGTTCTCTCTGCCGTGCCATATGCGGGATACAGCGTGAATACAATCTTCACTCGTCGCTCTAGCAAAAGGATAAAGAGCAGTATTAAGTTCCGGTACTCAACACGCAAGTATGAAGTGTCTTAGCTACAAATCCTCATAGCTTACCGTGCTTTAAAAGGGATATATATGCGTTTATTGGAAAAATATATAAAATTTGAAACGTATTACCTTTGTAAGTGAGCACGTTTCTGTACTTTGGTAATTTCTAAATATAAAAAAAAAATATTCAGCACATTGCAAAGTGGTGTGTGGAGGAGCACTGGAATAATATGACACGATACGCCCGAAAATATTTTAATGTAAACATACCTCTGGGAAGGAGTCGAATTTATATGCTTCCTTGGCTACCTCCCATCTGTGCCACGATGGCGTAGAAATTATCCTAAAACATATGTAAATTAATTTATGGCGTTTTAACTAAAAATGAATATTCATTTTATACTCTGCTGCTCTCAGTGTGTTTTTGTAAGGGATTTTAAAAGCGCTCCTTCAATGTTTGTTTAAAATTTAAAACTTTGGATGGCTTAAGTAACTTGATTTATTATAAAATTTACAAAATATTTCACGTACATTCTTATCCTACCATGGTTTATTACCGGGTAATATATAAACGAAAAAAAAATGAAATGTTCAAAAATTCCTACTAATGAGTTGTAAACATATCACGTAAATGGTTTAAACAATTGAACGTGTTATTCAAATTGCTTTGAGTGAGTTGAACCCTTTATATAGATATGTATTATTACGTAATAAATAATTTTATTTATAATAATATATCTATTACAGTACTATCTGAAAAAAAATTATAAAGTTACATAAAAAAAGTCTTCCTATATTGACGAATTCAGGACAGAGTGAATAAAATCACTACTTATTTCAATTTATCCTCGTAAAATTTGAGATGAGATCATAGCTTCGTTTTCAGTAAATATTAACATTTCGGTCGTAAATTACACCTCAGGTTGTAATAAATATTTATTAACCAACAAGTAAACAAGTGTCGCTTTCAAATACTCGAAATTGAGGTTCAAATTCTTCAAAGACAAGTGACATGTACGTCAGCTGTTATACAGATACAAAATCAAAGGATTACTTTGACTTAAGAGCAGCAAGAGACTCTTAAGTAGTAAGGAAATTTGTTATTATTCAGCTTCACACTGTATCCTAAAAGATCACAGAACAAAAATTAATCAATGATTTCCTCGAGACCATCGTGGCGCAGTGTGACAACTTCTTAACGTGGTGTTGATTGTGAGTTCGATTCCCGCTCTGATTGAACAAAATAACAAAAATGGTCGGAAAGTGAGTGTCTCGGCACTAGTCTCTACGTAAACTGACGTTGTGTGACAATTTGTGAAATTTAAAATTTTTCATTTAATTCCCGGCTTCATATTTAAAGTGTTATATACATATATATATATATATATATATATATATATATATATATATATATATATATATATATTTAAAGTGTTATATACATATATATGTGTGTTAGTAATTATTAAAAATTATCATTAGTATAAAAAGTTTTGTAGCAGCATTAAAAAACATAGATTCTTTTTGTATAGTACTACAACAATGTAATAATAATATATTCGATACATCGTGTTACCTCAGTGATCCCGATTCAAATCACATAACGCCTTACAATCCAATGTCATTGTAAAAAATATCGGTCTAGTGCGAGCTGTACTCGCGCACCGAGGGCTCCGAACAATTTCATGATGGAATTCCGTTGAGGGAAATACTACTTATATATATGACAAAATTAAATTTGCGGTAATGGTTTGTTTCTGTGTTAAAATTAAGCATGAACGCGCATATTTTTTTATTGCTGCTCATATGCGTTGACTTAGAAGTTTGACTTTTTCTGTGCTTCAAGAGAATATCGATTTACTTATTTGATATTGACTTCAGCTTGATTCTTTCACATGATTTCAATAAAATTGTCTTGACATACGATCAGACAGACAGACAAACAGACGGGCAACAAATTGATCCTATAAAAGTTCCGTATTTTTTATTTTGAGTTACAGAACCCTGAAAAGAACAATTTTATATAAATTTGTATAATCCGCCCTCAATGAGAAATGGATATCCAAATAAAACAGAATCTACCAGGGATTTCCATTAACAAAATTAACTTTTTAAGAGGCCTCTCTACAACATTGCTTGAGACTAAACGTAATAAATTTACCTTCAGAGGGAATACAGAGTCGTCACCGTTACTTTGTTTTGAAAAATTAAAAGTTCACGTTTTAAATTATATTTAAACGATTTTTATATATATTTGAAATAACGGGGCCGTCATGGCGCAGCGGAACAGGCTTTACAGCTTTTCTGACTGGAAAGGCGACAGTTGTGAGTTCGATTCCCATGAAGGAAGACGGAATGTCTCGAAATGCGGAAAGCAGTAAACATAGTGTCTTGACGTTAGGTTCCTTCTGCCTACCCTATTATATGCCAGATACAGTGTGAAGCAAAACAAAATTAAGAAAAAACTCTGTACTTAAATATGCTATCGGTAAGTAATCTGATATATACTCTATATCCTGTGGGGACTTATTTATAACAAACGTACAAAATTTTTGACGTAACTTGATTTGAACCTACGTGTCTTCGAAATGTATAAGCTAAGTCAACATTTTCATAGAATTTATTTTTGTTGTTAGCATCTCTATATAGAGATATCTATATCGCATATACTTATATATGATATATACATATATCATATATAGGTAAACGTTAATAAGAGAACGTTAAAAATGAAAAGAACGTTTTATACGCGGAAAAAAAATTCGATATTGAATTAACGTTATAGTAGGGGCCGTAAAAGTCAGAATTCCGAGCCGAGTGGTATTAAATTACAATTTAAAAGGGAAAGAATGCCAACTTGCTTATTTATTACTTTTTAGAAACAGTTAATCTTTAAAAAGACCAGTAGAGACAGGATGCTCATTTTAATGTTGACATAAACCGAAAGGACCCTCGCGCTATACATGCTTTCGATATTCCGTCAAAATAAGGATATGGCTGCCTTTCTCTATCATACACATATATCATATCCATGGGTTCCCAATCTCATTTTGGCCGAAGGCTTATTACTCTGGATTATGATCATTATAATGATGAAGCTGTCTGTTTGTCCGTGCTTTTGTACAAACTAATCTCAGCAACAGCTGACCGACAGAAATTCATTTCATTTTGAGTTCAATCGGTATTGAGTATTTCAATCGGTTAATAACCAAAAAAGTTATATTAATTTAATGTATGTAGTTCGACAAGATTTCTGCTAAATAACTGTTCTATTGAATTCGCTGTAAATAAATGTCAAGTATAAACAAAGACCGAATTTTTCAAATCAAAATAAAGAACTGTCAATATAAGGGCACCACAGACACTAGCGCAATTCAATTTATGAAATTATGAATGGTATAATTCAAGCGAGCAAAGTCGTGGGGGGATCGCTAGTATAAAATATGCCTTTACTAAAAGATGAACTTGAGACTATCACATACAATGGTTGTTTTAACAACTGAATCACAACGGTGTTAATAGAAACAATTTAAAATTACCTCAAATAAAAATCTCATTTCATACAACGTGAGCAACGGCGGTTCACAATGGATTAAATATTAAAAAAGCCGTGAGAGGAACTCCTTTCTATGGCTTTTTAAAAAGGTTAAATTGTCTCAAATATGAATACGGTGTATTGTTCTTAACAATGAAGAGAATAGTCTCGGTGGTTTGCTACGAGAATAATGGCTTGCAGACGTATATCTCATACAAATTGTTTAGAAAAAATACTTATAAAATAAAATATAACAATATTATATGTAACTTAAAAATGGTGTAAACGATAGTTGCCTGTTCAAATAACATTTATTGAAACGTTTTTGTTTTAGAAGAGATTATATTTATATACCATTAATCCTTAGCCAGTTGAATATCAAAACCAGACTCTGCACGAACTTTTACCAGAGAATCCTCTAAGACTTTGGCCATACAGCTCGAAGATAATATTGAAAAAATGATTGTTGCTGGCAAAGTAGACGGCAGAAGACCTAGAGACCTTGCCGATGCTCAGACGCCGTCGAAGATATAACTGGTCTCCCCATTGTTAAGATGTAAAGGCAATCTGAAGGCAGATAGTATAGAAGCATTTCGTAAGCTTTTACACCAGTGCTTATCAGAACGGACACGATCTTTAGGAATGAAAAAAAACAACTAAGGAGAATTTTATAATATTTTTTTTATAATCATTTATTTATTTGGAACTGAACTGGAATTCCCTGTATTTAAGGTCACCAGGTCCTTCTGCCATATACATCATGAGCCTTGACAGTTAATATTAGATTATGTTATAATAATATGCATATATAAGGCTTAAACTATGAGTATAAGTGTGTAATATAATGTGTGTGCGTGTGTGTGTGTGTGTATTTACGTATGCATACATGTGTGTGTATATGTTTAAGTGTATATCTCATTCAGATAATTGTAAGAAGTAGCCTTTAGTTTCTTTATAATTTAGTTTAGACAACGAGGCATATAAGAGATATTTATATTAGTTTTTCCACCACTCTATATAGTAAAGTAAATACTTCTCGAAAATAAAGTAAATACTTCTCCCCAATTTTTATGAAAAATATACTGTGTAACATATACATATGTGTATATGATTCGTTGGTATATCTCACGTCAAAGAAGCAATTAAGCGCCTCGATCTGTTCTAAGCTCCAAACGAGCTAAAGGTCACGCTTGTTAGTGGAATCGGGTTAATGTTTGCCTTCAATATTTGGATGGACGTTTTTATTTTATATAAAATAACATTATTTCAATGTTCATTGTATTTGAAAGCCCATGCAGTTACAGTGCACTGACTGTATACGCGATTGATGTGGGTTTGATTCCCACTCAGGGGGGAGGGGGTTATTTTATTGGTTCTCTGTAAAAAAGAGAAATAGTGCATTGAGTTCCGCCACTCAATACGCAATATCTCATAATTTAGTGGAGAATGAAGAACGCAGCATCTTAATACTAGATTTCTTCACTCGGTCCAGTCTACTATATGTGGGAAGTAGCGTGTAGCTACTTTTTTCTTTATAACACATACTGGACGTATATTTTTTAAGTTTTTTATTTCGAATCACTGTGTCTAAAAAAATAATTAAAAATATATGTACGCACACATTTCTCATGTCGCAAGAATTTTGTTAATAAGAGTAGCTTATATGTTGCTTCATAGCCTCTTCTATCTTCTTATAAAAGTTCCATAAAGATAGATATTCTATAAGTCTATAATAACTGTACGCCAACAAAAAATACTGATATTTTGAAATCATGCACATACCATATGCCATGGCATACCATGCGAATATTAAATCGATCAATCAATATATATATATATATATATATATATATATATATATATATATATATATATATATATATATATATATATATATATATATATATATATATATATATATATAACTGTACCGTTACTGACTCACAGACAGCGCATTGTACTTTGAGAGTAAAGGAGAGCACTAAGAGAGGAGTTCCCGAAATTCCACATGATACCTTCACGCTTACAATTTTTTATGTAACAGATAATTATTAGCATGCATTTAATAACTAATAAAAGGCCGTAGTGGCGCAGAGGCACAGCGTCTGCTTGAAAACGCAACGGTTCGTTGGTTCGATTCCCAATCAGGTAGAATGAATTATTTTAATTTTCTTCGCTCTGGCAACAAGGCCAAGCGCGGCATTGAGTCCCACCACTGAGCACGCAATGCCTCAAAAAGCGGAAAGTGAAGAACGTTATGTCTTAACACTAAGTTCCTTGTGCCTACGGATCCCTCTGCCTACTCTGCTATATGCAGCATACGTGTAACATATACAGCGTGAAGACAAAAAAAAGAATCTACAGGCACGTGTTACTGTCTATTCGGCTGTGATTGATTTTGATGTATTATGGGATTAAGAACTTTTCTAAGTGTATTTTTGGGTAAAGTATTTTTTGTGAATGCAGTTTTAATATATTGTTTATTTTATTCTTAGCTGATTTAAAAAAGAAATATGTCATGTCTGTGACGTAATATCTAGTTTTATTTGTCTCTCCCCCCTAATGAAGACAAACGCTACTTCTTCCATAACTTATTTTCATAGTGGAATACATGTAATATAATTTTAGATATCGTATCTAAGATCGGAACTAAGATATCGTACTACTTTTTATCTGAACCCTACATACTGCTTATTAAATGGCGGAACTCAACACCGCACTTTGGCATATGAAAAAAATTACTTGGCATACGAAAATAAATCATTACCCCCAAGAGGGAATCGAAGTCATAACTATCGCGTAGACACATATGCATTTGAATTACACATTACTTCTGTTCAACAATATATCAGCTTTTTGAGCTATCATTATTTGTAATGAACTTTGTCTGACAAAGGAAGTCAGAGAAACTTATATACAATGTTAAAATCAAAGTCTATTAAATTATAGAAAATAAACTTGAATAATAAATAAAAAATATTTTTTTTTATAAAAACCAACGTATATGATATTTGGCTTTGATATGGTTTATGGAGAAACATAATAATTAATAATAAAAGGTAAAAATAAATGTAGCTGGGCAGGTTAGCATTGTACGACCAGAGTTGTTTGGGCTTTTGATAAATAAAATAAATTAAAATATGGTTATAGTAAGGAATCTAGATATAAAATAATCAATTTAAAGCAGGAGCCGTCGTGACGCTGCGAGACAGCATTTGTCTGTAATTGCGACGGTTGTGGGTTCGATTCCCACTCGGGAAGAATAAATTATTTTCATTTTCCTGGCTCAAGTAACAAGAAAAACATAAAAAGAACAAAGTCCCGATACTCAACAACAATAATTCTCTATGTGGAAAGCGGAGAAGAGAGTATCTTAATAGTTGCTTCCCTCTGCATACCCTGTTATATGCGAGATACAGCATGAAGCTAATTTTTTTATTAACATTTAACCTTCTATTCCTTCGTAGAACTTCAAAAGAACCAGACAAGCAGAATAGTATCAATACTTGGCCTTTTCGAGCTGTCTATTGGTGACCATCCACGAGCAGACGGACTGTCAGAGCTAGCGGCGGCCAAGTTGGCGATACATCATGTTAACCAAAGAACGCTGTTGCCAGGATATAAGCTTCATCTTATTACAAATGATACCAAGGTAAGAAAAAAAGCTGAAAAAAATTCTCTATCCCCCAGAAAACGACAGTGTGGCACATCCAGGAAGTGTCTGAAATAGGTTCTGTACATTCCCATTCACTTAATCTTTTACCGTTTTCGTAGTGTTGATATTGATAAATACATACATCCCTTATGATACTTGAGCCCAATCCTGTTTGCCCACAGTGTGACCCAGGAGTAGGCGTGGACAGATTCTTCCACGCCCTCTATACTGAGAGAGAGTCACGCCTAGTGATGCTCCTCGGCACCGCTTGCTCTGAAGTCACTGAGAGTATTGCTAAAATTGTACCTTATTGGAATATTGTACAGGTATGTAAAGGGAAAATAAAAAGGCTCACTGGCTCATAAACTATATAGACATATATATATATATATATATATATATATATATATATATATATATATATATATATATATATATATATATATATATATATATGTATCAAGGCCATGGTGGCACAATAGGACATAGACTAGAACCAAGCGGTTGTGAATTCGATTCCAATGAGGAGGAATGGATTACTTCACTTCTCCACTTCTAGCGACCCGTTCGCGTCTTCGCTCGGTTGAACAATGTTCTCGGATTTACTCTAATATAATATGCATATATTGTACTACTTTATACTTTTTTTTATTATAAACATTTTATATGAAATAATTTATCTGGCCGATAAGTACTAGAGCGCGTTTTCGGTATCTATAGGAAAACGCTTTACATGCATAAATCTCGGAATAAAATAGCCTCTTCTAGTGAAAGTTTCATACAAATCGGGTCAGCTGTTCGATCAGCCTGGACAAACGTAAAGACAAAAAGAGAAATTTTTTTTTAGTAACATGCAACTATATGCACTCGAACTTAAGTTACTTAGAAATCACAAACAAGCACTTCAATTTTATTTATATGTATAGATGTATAGATTCACTATGGAAAGAATTATATTTGATAAATGTATAGAGCTTTGAACGAAGCTGAACTCGAACATCCGCGTCAAACTTTTTACGTTTTCATTTAAATTATTCATGAAATAGAATTTCTTCTTGGCTATTTACCAACATATCATTTTAAAGAATAATATTTGGTTAGGAGAATTTTGTAAGAATCTCCCTACAAAGCAAAAATAAGTTTATACAATTATTTGTATTTTGACAATTAAGCAAAAATAAGTTTATACAATTATTTGTATTAAGTTAGTTAGTAGAAGATCGATGAAGCCCGATAAGAACGTATGGCTTAGGTATGGTAACCAGCACTTGGATAGCATTCAAAAGGTGCAGGTTCGAGTTCCACTCAAACTTTATAAAGTTGTTATTTTACACGTTTTCTAAATACATGATAACTATCTAATAAGTGGAAATAGTCTCAAAGTGATGACATTACGTAGATTTTCCTTCATTACTTTGAAAATACGTACCTATTTACTTTACATTTTTACGATTTATACCGCATATAGCAATGTATAATGCGTAAGCAAGAAGAACTTAGTAAAAGGAGTGTCAAAACACTCCATTACCCGCTTTCAGCCCCAATTCACGACACTATGTGATAATTAAAATAGTACATTCCCCCAAGTTGGGATTGAACCCACGACCATCGCGTATATTTTTTAATTTTTCCTTATTTTTTTTTTATATTTTCCTTTTTTATAACTTCATTTATTTATATATTTAATTCATAATTGAATGCTGTAATCTCATTAAGTATACATAATTTTATAAGAGATTTCCATTAGGACTTTTTAAATAATGAATCCTAAAAAGCTCTTTCATTTCCATATTCCCGGAGCAAAACACGTTTTTATGAAAGGGCTCTATTTTCACATCTCGCTAGTACGACTGGAGGTCACTAAAATTTCACGCTATACAAAAGAAAGCTAGAGTGCCTGCAGTCTAAGGGGTTTTCGCATTTGAACCGCATTTCTAAACGTTTTTCTTTCAAGGAACTGACCTGATTATACACATTTCGAGCTTAAATTGGTTCCATTATTGTTACAGCTTCATGATTTTTCATACGAAACAACATGTTCGAAGGGAGCATAGTGTTAAGACACTCCGTTTCCCACTTTCCGCCCAATTTACTACGCCACCATCTTCGCCTCCACCTCCGCCTCCAAATCCAGACATCTATTAAAAGAAAGCTCGCTCTGTTTAAATAATCGCCTAATCATTATTACGAATTAATAGCATACAAATATTTTTGAAATTCAATAAGGAAGCTGTAGGCGTTTGTGTTCAATTATTTTTTTAAGCAAGTTGTTTTTTCTTTAAACATCATTCTGTCGTAATTATCTTTGTGTAGCTGTAATTTGTGAAATGTATAAAAAATCTCCTTACAAAGATACTTGTAAGAAGCTTAGCGGTCAGAGCGCTTGTACGGTTTCCAAGGGTTCAAGTCCCGACGTTCAAGTTTGAGTTAATGTTTTCTATAAAACAATTTTCTTTCCTTTAAAAATGCATTAAAATTTTTCGTCCTTTGCAATTTAAAATAAAGAATTCTATCAACTGCATATATTAGAGTTGTAACATGCTAAGTAACACATAAATAATATCATAATCTCATAAAGAAAATAAAAAAAAATAATAACGTCTGGACAGTTTCCAAAAGGCGCTTTACGTTTCTTAATATTTATCTTCTCCACCAGTTTTATTGATAAAAATCACTTACAAAATAATACCACTGAGCTGAAACTACCACAAAATCAAATTAACTTTCAGCCTTTATGTATCCATTGAATTCTTACTCTGAAGTCCAAATTAATTTTACTAGAAGGAAAGTTTCGGTTAATCAAGAAACTTCTATTACGATGAAATTTAGATAGCTTTGAAAATTGCTAATTTATTTACAAGTTTAGTACATGATTTATTTTATTTATTACATAAGAAATAGCGATATAATTTTTTATTTGTATCATCACTATTAATCATTGACTACTGTACACATTTTGTAGCTTCCATTTAAAAGTGTATTTTAAACACCACTTTATATATATGTTTTTGCTGTAAGCTCCAAAACATAAAAAAAGATGAATACATGTAATAAATAAAAAATGTATGGAGTTTTAATTTCACGTTGTACAATATAAAAGATTAAGAATTTAGGCATCCATGGGCGTAGGATTAGAGGGCGTGGGCAGTGGGCAGTGCCCACTCCAGAATTGTCTTGGTCCCACCCCAGAATTTTTAATAGCAAAAATCAAGGGTGATATCTTAAAAAAACCCTTAACACAAAAGATTTTCTTTTTTAGGAGTACGTTATTTATCGTATATAATATATTAAGTTTGACGATATTTACCTTTTTTGTCATCCACAGCGAGCCAGGCCCAGAAAAGCACCTCTAAATACGCTCATGAATTTGGATCTATATTGTGATACTAATATGTCTTGAGCATAGTATATTAATGATATCGGAAAACGAATACATTTATTATTCCTCTCTTAGTCGTCTCCAATACTTCTTCTTTCATACCTGAAACCAAAATTATGCTACTCTCTCTCTTCTCTCTCTCTCTCTTTTTTCTCTCTCCAATGTATTACATAAATCGATATCGATAGAAATATAATATATAATACAAATACAAATACAAATATTTATATTATTCCTCGTGCCGTGCTAACACCATATGTGACCACTCATCGAATAACACAGGTTAATATATACAGGAAGAGCTACCTCATAGAAATAAGAAAAATTTTATGAACTAGTTTTTTATTATGTAATTTGTGCAACAATAAAAAGACCAGGAAAATCGTGCGACAAGCTTGTATTAAACCAAATAGAAACGTTTCAGAGGCATATCTGTTAGAATTCTTTTATTTTATTTCAAAGGAAATCAAACGCTTTATTCTTTCTGCATAAAAGTTCTTCTTTGACATTCGTTATAAGTTACACATAGTTACCGATGCTTTGTGATTGGTAGGAGAAAAGTTTTTACTAATCACCTTCAAGTACTATAAGTGGATTGACAAAGTTCTTATTGTAGGACAGTTTATTGGAATAACGTACTTTTCTGTCACATCCTTGTACGTCTTCAACAATTATGACAAAATTGTGGTTATTTTCGTCCCGGTCTACCTTCCAAGAATGCGAATAATACTCACTCATTGATGGTTCCGTACCTATTTCGTGATTGTAGGTTTATTTGTGAAAAGATTACAAACTTAAAATTGCGGTGGTATCCCTCATTATGTATGAAATGAATAGTTTCTTTCTATGTTAAACATATAAATTATCAAATTTTAGATTTTTTCCATTACATATACTGTAATTCAATAAAGTACAACTAATAACAGTCGATAAACTTAGGTTTGTAATAGTTTTTTTCTGGTATGTATCTATAGATGTCCAATTTTTCCCTTTGTTTACCAAATATCAAAACTCTAGGTCAACGGTAAGTACCGTGTAGGTTTTGATTATGTGGTGATTTTTATAGAGGCTAAAGTTATGCTTGGATATTGATATTAATTTCTTGACTCATCCACATGATTTTCAGAAATTGGTTGTGACAGACGGACAGACAGACACACAGACGGACAATAAAGTAATCCTATACTGTCACCTAAAAGTACGGAAACCTAAACAAGATCTGGTTACAAAAACTACGTTGTTATAGGCACAAATATGGATATAAGATTCATTCCCTCCCTCACTCTCCCTCACTATTCGAGGGTATTTGAGGATATTGTGGATTATATTGTGGATTATATGTGGAAATAAAATAAAATGGCGCGTATGCTAAAAGCTAATTTTGCGACCTTCAATTTTAAACGGCCTTCCAGTTTACTACAAACGTGATCCGCACTAATAGACAACCGTCCTTATCTTGACATTTTATTTACATAAAGAACTATGCAATTTCAAAGGATCTCTGTAGCTGTAGCCAAGTTCTTCTATTTATCTTCAAATTACTTGTGTATTAAGGTTCCAAAGGGATCTATTATTAAAGATCTTAAAGCCATTCCGGACCAAGTCGGAATAAATAAACGCTTGTAAAGTGTCATGAAATTTTTCTTGATACGTTTGAAAAGTGAACGCAAGCGTAAGTACAAATTAGAAATTGTATATATTGAAGAAAGGTTAAATTTTAAGTATTACAATACGTGTACTTAAAACCTATTTTGACCATTTTAATAATTTCATCGGCACTTCAGTTCTGATTAATATACATACATATATATATATATATATATATATATATATATATATATATATATATATATATATATATATATATATATATATATATATATATATATATATATATATATGTATCCAAAACGTACATTGTCAATTTTTACTTTTATTTTCGTCAGAAAACTAGTCGGCCATGTTAGCTCGTGACCACGACAGGTGCGATGTGTCGAAGCGTCGAATACGACAAATGGTAGAATTTGCAAAAATACCGTTTATTTTAGTTTAGATATAAACGTATTTACTTTCAAAAGCTTCGATGAAATAAAAAGAATTCTTTTCCGATGCGCCGAAATAGCTCCAGCTTTCAAGTTGTTTTTTTTTTAATTTAAACTTGTTATACGTTGGTAGCTGTAGGTTCGATTTTCATTTGAGCAAATATTATTTTGTTTTAATTTTACACATAAAAAGACATAAGTAACAAATATAATATTCAAATAATATCCCTACGCCACATAGCAGACCCTCAGTTACCACTTTCCACTGGCTGTAAGAGCGACGGTTGCTAGTTCGATTCCAATTGTTAAAATAAATAACTTTTATTTCCTCACTTGGTCCACTCAATACATAATATCAAGAAAATTAGGCCTATATATATATATATATATATATATATATATATATATATATATATATATATATATATATATACATATATATATATATATATATATATATATATATATATATATATATATATATATATATATATATATATATATATATATATATATATGCGGGGTAAAATCATTAAGCAAAAATCCAAATTCCGCTACAGTAAATTCTTCTTTCAAAATGATTGTATGATATTTTATCAAAATAGGTAATTTAAATTCTTTCATCTTCAGCATTTTCTTTTAAACACATCACGTACACGACGGTAATAAAACGTCACGACGACTAACGAGGCACGTCAAACGCACCCGACCTGAGATTCACTCTTAATAAAAATCTTTTGAAATTGATTCTGTAATAGCTTATAATAATATATGGTTAAAAATTTGAGAAGATTCTTAGCATTCCTGGATCCTGGATGTAGAGATATCATCATCCTCTAGAATTTGTTCAAGGATATGTGTTATTAAATTAAGCAAGGTGTGTGGTTTTTCTGTTTCTTAGTAATTCTTGGTTTTTTGGTAATATATGCTTTTGCTACAAAAATAGTAAATATGTATTTAATATATAGATATTGTTCGCTATATTGGCCTACCAACAATTCTTTTTTTTTTGTTGGTTTTTTTTTTTGTTTATTCACCACAGACTTTCGGCGTCCGTGACATTGTTGTCCTGGATTTCTGGTTTGGATAATTATAGTTGGAGTTTTTCGGTCATAAGCACTTTTAGTACGAATCGATTCTCATCTATGTTCCGGCTGGCCGACAGTTGTCGAAGACAATATCTTCAGCTATTGTTTGTTTTTGTTTCCAGGTACCTTGTTAGATACTTTATTGCGTTCAATTCTGTTAGATATTACCAACAATTAGATATTTCTACTGCTTCCAAATCTAAGATTTTTTACAGCTTGCTTTTATTATTACGTACATTTAACTTTAATTACTAGGTTATTAAACTTAATTATTATATACTAAACTAACAACTCAATCTATAATTAGTATCAATGGAAATTTCATAAGTTTATACTGTATCTAAAACATAGCAAGATAGGCCTCTGCCTATATGGAACAGAGCAGTGGCGAGGTGTCCAAATAACTGTGTTACCTTCTGTTAAAATATTAATAAATAGAAAATAATAATTAAAAAAGGACTAGCTAAAATTCCACTATCGATCAATATGATTTCCATACAAGCCATAAAATATTTTCAAATATTTACTTGACAACTCCGTAAAGTAAACTCTAACATTTAGCTATTATTTATTTTGCAACATTTTCCTTCTGTTTCTGGCGTAAAAAAATTACATAATTTTCTTACTTATTACTCCTCCTCCTTGGAGGCCTCCACGGAAGACACTACGTCCCCTGCTTTCCGCTTTTCAAGACATACCGTGCCGCGCTTTCTCGTGGTACCGAGGCAGCAGGCAGTCTAAGAATCGAACCCACAACCGTTGCGCTTTGCCACTGCACGGCACGACGGCCCAACATTTTAAAGGGGTAAAAATAAACAAAAAAATATTTTCCATTCCTTTATTCAGAAAAACTATATTGAAATAGGCACGTACCTCCAAATACCAATCAGTCCCAGTGTTCAACGTACTTGAAGCGAACCGTTTCAAAAAATTGGCAATATGGAAAATATTTCTTGTAACTGGGGTCAGTTGTACTGTTTAAAATATTACATCATGAAAATTCAATAGTTGTGACCGTGAGTAGCCCAAAATCTTTTAGAGATTCAGAGGTAACAGATTAAAGAAAGTTTGTTTTGCCATCAGAAGTTAGCCGTTATATTGTATAACTAAAATCTCGACAACGTTCCGTTGAAACCACCCAGAGCGTTTCCAAAGAAAAGCCGCAGGCGCGTCTATCAGTCCCTCCATCATGACTTTCATGAGAAAAAGATAGCGCAGCGCACACCCCACCCCACCACTGCGAACACAGTCCAGACCGCAGCTTTACACTCATATGCGTTTCACAAGAGATTCACTCTTATAAGATCGTGCTATTTATAGGATTAAAGAATGTTCTCATATTTATTCAATATTTGATACGAATCTTGCAACACTATACATTCGCCAGTACCACTACCGTAGTACTAAATACTTGGCCTCGATCGTCTCATACTGCCCCTCTATATGCGGATTGATTGTTAGGACATTCCGGAACGACTTCTATTACTATAATATACTTACAACTGGTATTCATTACACGAATAACACCCATATATTTCTATGCTTAGCTTCTTTTGTCATCGTGTTACATGTACAAGTCTATTATTATCACTTTTGTATATATATATATATATATATATATATATATATATATATATATATATATATATATATATATATATATATATATATATATATATATATATATATAATATATATATATATATATATATATATATATATATATATATATATATATATATATATATATATATATATATATATATATATATATATATATATATATATATATATATATATATATATATATATATATATATATATATATATATATATATATATATATATATATATATATATATATATATATATATATATATATATACCGTTACGTTATTCAAATCACAAATCTTGGTAAAAAAAAAACAAGGTAAGCAAAATTCAAAGATCTACTAGCATCTACTCTTTGTCATAATTGGCACATATTGCTTAAGTAATAGAGGAACCCCATGTCCCACTTTGTTTTGCCAGTGGAAAGATCAAACCATCGAGTTTCTCACCATGACCTGTATCACTGTTCTAAGACGGAGATATGCAAAAAAAATGAAAAAAAGTATATCTATTATATTATACGGAATTAATTCTTAACCTTTTTGTCAAAAAAATACAAATTGTTTATGAATTCTAAAGAAACCTTTTCCTTCTTTTATCTATACCATTTTGTAAATACGTACTAAAGGCATTTATTTTAGTAGAGTACAACAAATTCTTTTGTTTGCAAGGTATCCTTCGGATCAACGTCACCCGCACTAAGCGACAGGTCGGAATTTCCACTTTTCTGCAGAACAGTTGCACCTGACTCTTCACACAATCCAGCTCGCATCGCTTTCATCAGGTATTTATAAAAAAAACTACTACTACATATACTACGGGAAAAATGTACACGGCAATAATAACCATTTTTGGGAAAACCATTTTTTTTGTGTAGCAGGCTATACAACAGGAATCTAGTGTTAAGACACTCCGTTCTCTTCTCACATTCCGCTTAGTGTTCAAAATGTTGCCTGTTGAGTGGAGGAGCTCAACGCCTCGCCGTATCTCTCACCGGAGCGTGGAAATAAAATAATTAATTTCCCCGAGTGAAATTTGAACCCGCAATTTACTGTGAGATGCTGTGCCGCTGCGCCACGACCGCCATTATAATTTTAATATTTACTTTTAAATATTTCTTTCTATATAGTATGTTGGTTAAAAATTCGACGTAAATTTTACGATCTTCACAAAACGTTAAGCTTTGTAAAACTCATCCAAAAAAGGAGGTTAATAACATATTTTGTAACGACTAAATCTTTGTAACAGGATTTGTATACAAATATTAATATTTCCTAAAACTGTCGTGGCGCAGAGGCACAGTGTCAGCCTGTAAACGCGACGGTTTGTGGGTTCGATTCCCACTCGAGGAGAATGAATTCGCTATTTTCATTTTCTTCGCTCCGGCAACAAAGTAAAGCGGGACGTTAAGTTTCACCACTCAACATGCAATGCCTTGAAAGGTGGAAAGCGGGGAACGGAGTGTCTTAACACTAGGTTCCTTCTGCCTACTAATCCTTCTGCCTACGAATCCTTCTGCCTACGAATCCCTCTGCCTACCCTGCTGTGCGTGGGATACAGCGTAAAGCTAAACAAAATATTTGAATACTTTTACATGTTAATAATAATTGTGTTCATATTAAATTTAAATAATATAAAATTTGTATCCAGGCTTGCTTCTAGTTTAGTCAGATACGTACGTCATCGTGGCACACTGACAATAAATATGCAAGAAGGTTCAATTTCCATACGAGAATATCCTCCATACTAGTAAGACAAGTGTCGGTGTTAAACTCCGCCGCACTACGTGCAATGTCTCGAATTCAGAATAATTACTTGATACACTATATTCTCTTCGTCTACAATGTTATTAAATTTAATGAATGCGCCACAAATATCAATAACCTTGTTATATATTCACATTTCTCTAAGTATATCAGTAAAATCCAATTGAAATCACTACTTTCTCTAAATTGAAAATATTTATTCCTAAGCTTTAAAATACAAAACTGAAACTAACTAACAATATTTACGTACAAAAGCAAAAACTTTTGTGTAGCTGCAATGAATACAATAAAAATATAGACAATGCTTTATAAAATAACACAACACAACACAACTTTTAATAAACATTAAGTCTTTAATAATAACCATTATTAAATTATAAATGCATAAAAGCTCTGGTAAGATAAAGCGTGGCGTTATATATATATATATATATATATATATATATATATATATATATATATATATATATATATATATATATATATATATATATATATATATATATATATATATATATATATATATATATATATATATATATATATATATATATATATATATATATATTTTAGTTCAGTATTACTATGCTACAATTTGCACCAGTCTCCATTTTAACTTTGCACAGTTTTTAATAATATTTTTAATAGTATATATTTTAATCTAAAATATGGCTTGACCTAAGTGTTTCGAAGCTCTTCATAAAATGAAATTTAGGGCAAATATGGAAAATTATGGAAAATAATCATACCTGTCACCGTTATAAGTGCACAGTTTTGTCTTATATTATAAAGGAATGATAATATAAAGGAATGAATAATGGAAGGTTTTACTGTAAACGCGACGTTTGCTGGTTCGATTCGTGAAGAATGAATCATTTTCTTTTTTCTCGCTCCGGTAATAAAACGAAATGCGATGTCGAATATATTCGTCACTATGTCTCGAAAGGCAGACCAAAACAGGCAGCGGGAAACAGAGTGTCTTAACACTAGGTTCTATCTATACTACTACTAACGGCATATACCGTAAAGATACCATAGTCTATACTAAAATAGTGAATATTTATTTTATTCAACATCTTGCCGCGTTTCTTAAAAACGCTTACAAATGTTTACACGAAACATTATAATATACAACATGTTGCCATCGACGTCGTTTCCGTACGTTATAATAAGTAAACATACATTTTTTTTCTATTCCGGTTGGAATTTCGGGAAATCCCCTTTTAGTACACTCTCACATATTACGATGTGTAGTTTCGGCTATACATAATTCAGTAGCAGAAGAACGAGGAGAAATATCTTAAATAAGTGTAATATAGTAAATACAAAAACTAATGATTACCAATTCTACAGACAATTCGGATGGGACACAGTGACGGCGTTCTCTCAAAATGAAGAAGTATACTCGTTAGCTGTTAACGAATTGGTGACTCAGTTGGAAGGTGCGAACATTACATGTGCTGCTTCTATCACATTCGCTGAATCGGACTTTAAGGAGCAGTTGAAGCAACTCAAGGTATTTAAATATATATGGCTCCTGTAGATTCAATGGTTGTGGGTTCTATCCCCAAAATGGGGAATTGTGTAATGACTTGTCTTCATGTTCTTGCCCTGCCAATATAGAGTGTGACGTTTGGTTTCCCCACTGAACGCGCAACGTCTCAATATATTGCGGAAATAGAACGGAGTGTCTTGGTTATTTCTGTCTCTCACTATACGAAATTGTTTTGGTAAATAAATGAATAAATTGCTTCACGCTATTTCTCGCATTTAGCAGAATAGATAGAGGGAACCTAGTGCTAAGACACTCCGTTCCCCATTTTCAGCCCAATTTTAGACAATGCGTGTTGCGTGGCGGAACTCAACGCCGCGCTTTGTCTTGTTACCAGAGCGAAGAAGATGAACCTCCTCCCCGAATGAGAAAAGAACTCACAAACCGTCTCATTTGCGAGCATACGTTGTGCCACTGCGCCACGACGGTCCTCTCATTTATCTTAGTTTCTTAATTATCTTGGTCTTGGCTTGTAAATTCAATTACTATTTAAAAGAAAGATTTATTTTTCACTTCTCACATTTTCAATACAGTGTAAGGTGGCCAGGTTTAATGAAATGATAAGTCACGATGTTCATATTTCGAGCTTAATATCAGAGTCTTACGCTGCATTGCTTGACCAGACAGATTCAATTAAAAAAATTGAAATTACATAATACTTAATGTAATTTCATTACACAACAGACGAACAGGCTATAAACCACCCCTCACCACCTCCACCACCCAGGAATACCACCCATACCTAAGATATATTGTAAAATCTAGACCGCTAGAACAATCGTATAACACAAAGTTAAAGCAAGTTATGTTGATTAAACTTCCGTCCAACCGCTTTAAAAGTAATACTTGCAATCGCATACCACGATCGTCTCATTCAATTTATCGCTTGAAATAGATTTATCTATTCGTGATTCGAATTGAGTTAGAATATTCTATTTAATCATCTTTAAATTTTAACTCTATTTGTATGGAAATTTTGATAATGTTCCACTTGAACACTATATTACTACAGTCCATTTTGAAGTATTACGTTTTGTATCAAGATTTACCAACAGGCTAAATCTAATTGTCCCTAGGGCGGCAGATTTTTAGGGCGGCAAATATGTAAATCGATTTTATTCTCACCAAATTATTCACAAAAAGATTTCTATATGACAATTTATGATGGTTTACAGATAGCAGTATGAGATAAGTTGATTATTATATCCAAAAATGACTTATTCTTACAACGAAATTATTGCATTGTTAAAATAATCTAGAAATATCAACCGTAAAAGTAATGGCGGTAAAGACTAAGTAAAGACTAACTTCAAAATCCACTATCTCCTTGCCTTAGCTAACCTAAGTCTGGTTAACCAGACCAAAGATTAATTAATATAATACAGATATTTTGGATTAAAAATGACAATCGAGCTATTCTACCTGACCTTTGATGGCTTGGTGTATGTACTTTGGTATATGTACTTTGATATATGTCTTCTATCTACAGCTTCGCAGAAATAGAAATAAGTAGAAAAAAAAATTAGAATTAAGCCATGTGACAATATTTAATTTGCATCTATACTTGAGATTAGTTTAAATAAAACATACACTGCAGCTTTATAATACTAGAATATTATATATAAAAGCTTATTTTATTAAAAGCATCTCTTTTCATATTTATAAAAACAAATAAAAATTACAAATAATTGTTTTAACAAGAAAAAAGTCTTTTGCTACAACAATTATTTCTAACTAAGCACTTCAAAGTTTGCAATGTTTTAAATGAACGTGACATCCGCATAGATGAGGAGGAAATTAAAGCAAAATGTTATTAGGGGATGAGCCTTTCTAATCTGTATAAATTTTAATTACAGCCAATGTAATCACGCACCAAGTGCCCTTTGAGGCTTCTACAGAGGACAAGCAAGATTTAAATGGATATCTAATGTTATATAGTGTCTCAATTTTTTTTTGTTGTAAGTTTAATGCCGTTGGGCTAACAGCATTAAACTCACAACAAAAAAAAATTGAAAGACACTATATAACTGTTAGTTGGGTTCGGTTAGGTTATTGGCCCTATTGACACCGATTAAGGGTACTCTGTCCCTGAGAAGTAGGAAGCACTATCGTGTCTGCTTGAGAGGAAACGTCGGCGGCAAGGGCGTCCCCTGCAGGACTCGAGCCTCGGCTTGCGGCTGACTAGCGGGCTGGGTTTTGGGATGTCTTTCAATCGTTTATAAATATCCCATAAAGAAATTGATAAACCGTTGCTATTTTCAAAATGTGATTACATTTTTTTGTTATTTTGAGGCAGTGTAGGGGTAAATTTGATGGTTTGATTTTCTAGCTCAATTAGGTAAAGAGAAAGCGCGGAATTGAGTCCCACTACTCCGTTTCCAAAATTGGGTGGAAGCTGGAGTGTCTTAACAATAGGTTCCCTCTGCTTATGTAGTATAAGCAGAGGGATATACTATATGTGGGATACAACGTGAAGCTGAAAAAATTTAAGGATATTCTAATCGTGATATGGTACAAACTCAATTTTTTCTAGCTTCATATTTTACTCCGTATGTTTCAAGTAGGCAAATAGACCCTAGCCCGTTCGCTGCTTTCCACTCTTCGTGTTAAGTGGTGGATGCGTTCCCCATCTGAGTGATGACAGGACCCCCATGTATATACATTTTAAACGTATCTGTGTATATACACAGATACGTTTAAAATGAAAGGTTTTTTAAGGTAAGTATGGTATGGTATTTTTACTGTGAATTGTGATTAATAAAATGTTATTTAAAGAAACTTCTCTTGTATATGACATATGTTTTGGTTCGAATATCAATGTTCTGTCATAAAAAAAACATTCAAAATATTAAGATTATTCAACATATATACATAATACATAAACAAACGGACTATTGTGTGTATATGTTATATGTTATTATATTACAATATTTATTTTTATTCGTTTTCTCAAAATTATTACTAAAAAAATAAATATTAATATTTATTGCAAAATAATTAAATTTTTCAATCAGTCGTTCCTGAGATTATCGCGTTCAACCGAACAAAATCTACTTTCAAAGCTTTAATAATATTACTGATAAATTTCATTTATTTCATCCAAATTATATTCATTCGTTTTATTAATAATATGGGAAATTACAGTTAAAATTAAATCATTTATAAATGAAATATTTTAAAGGCTTTATTTTAATCCTTAAAGGGATTAAAAAGTATTCATTGAGCTCAACTCAGAAACAAAGAAATTTCACACTGGAGCAATAATCGCTAAAATCTTACAATGGAATCCCACTACGGGTGCTCCACTCGCTCTGGTACTACCTAGACAGTGTGCGGCGTTGAATACCGCCACTCCACACACAATTTCTTAGAAATTGGTCGGAAAATGGAAAACGTGGTGTCTACGATTCTCGCTTTCCTTTAAAACTAAATGCGGTACACATAAATAAACAGGGTAATAGGTCTTGTCAAGATAATGGCCATTTTCTTGGTAAGATCCGACAAGAATAAATACTGGTGTTCTATCTTTACATTTGTATTGTAGAATTTCAAGTAATAATCGTATGTTAAGCGTGTATGAGGACAGTTGATATTTTTTTGTTAAAGGAGTCTTTCCTTTTTGATTTTTTTATAGCTTATAAGTGTTAGATAAAGAAATTTTTAGAAAAATATATTCCAATTTATTTTGATGACATAAGATGGCTTGCCGCTCACTTGCTACTAAAAATATGTCTTTTTACAATTTTTCACTATAAATTTTTGATATACTCAGCTTCGTTCTATATAATATACTTGTATAATACACACAAACCTTCTTCATAAAACACTCTATCTTTTAGTGAAATCGCATCAAAATCTATGGGCGAGAAGCAAGTGTAACTTGTATAAAATGAAAGATAAAGCAAAATCAATGCTTTATTTCTTTAACCTAGCGTACATAATACACAAACGGCACGAAGATAATAATTAATACAGACGTATAACATCAATAAAATATATATACTTTAGTTCTTCGATTATTTCCAGAAACTGGATACAAGAATCATTATTGGCAGTTTTTCCCAAGAAATGTTGCCGAAGATATTCTGTGAGGTGAGTATTTTCTTGACACATACTTATTAAAGATTGGATATTGGAATGAATCCCTATTCAGCTATAATTAACGGTGCTAGAGCAAAATGGTGGTACCCAAATTTTATTATTTTAGGAAATTTATGTATGAATATAAAATTTACTACAGACATTATTAGTTGAGATCTTTTGCTCTAACTCTATACAGGACAAAATTCTAATTTAACTAAGAAAAAAAATATTTATTTTATATTTAATATTAGAGCTTGAGGCCATTGAGGCCACCTTCATTACAATATCCATGAATTCGGGCAAAAAGCAAAGAACGTATATTTTAACACTAGGCCCCGTCTGCCTACTATGCTATATCTTTTATGCCTCAGTTTAGATGAACCAAGTATAATAAGGGCTTTTGCTAGCTAATATACAATATCTATTAATAAAAGGTATTAAAAGATAGATTGTTTTACTTACTTTACTTTACAACAGTGTCTTTGACTATATGGTATATGGTATGGTATAATTCAGATTGAGTTATAGTCTTCAGTTGTAGGCGTATTTGGTTGTCTACCAAAACAATATCAGGTGTATTATACTTTAATCTAATTTCCTAGAAACTTTTGTTATGAAATATTGAAATGAAATAATTTAAAACAGATAGTTGTTCGTTGAAATACTAAAAATTCTGCTTAAATTTGGTTACAAAACGCCATTAAGGCGAGTTTTTCCCTGGACCAACTATGTAAGGAGGTGTGGCATTGGATATTATTGTCATAACATACTCTTAACACGCAAAACAAATCGTGCCTATGCAACATTTGTGATGATCATTGTTATAGTCGTTTATTAGCCCCAATATTTTTTTATTACATAGTTAATACATAGTGACATATATTTTATGAATAACGGGTACTTTCTTAAATTTATATTTTTTTCTATACGAAAGATGTGCTAAGATGAAAATTCTTAAATTTCATTTGTCGAGGCGCAGGCCTACCGTTTAGGAATGTTTGGAGCAGAATACGCATGGCTGGTGGCTGGCGCTCCGCCGCGGATCCGTGGGGCTTCGCCATGTGCGAGATCACATTTGGCTAGAGCTTTGGAGGGACTAGTGTCTGTCACTGCGCATCGAGGCATTGTCGGCGATGTTGTCTCTTATTCTGGATTGGTGTGTATTTTTTTATTGAATATAAAAATATATATTTCATTATTTCAGAGTTTGGTTGATTGTAAGACGCGACGGTTATGAATTCAAATCCTCGGGAGATGGTTTTATAATATAATAAAATATTTTTTTATCCTCGCCCTGACAAGATGAAGCGTCGCGTTAGCGTCCCAATGTCTCTAATATAGTGGAACATGAAGCACGTGTCGTCCACTAGCTAGAACCAGCCTACCCTGCCTACCCTGCCTACCCTGTGTACCCTGCCTATCCTGCTATATATGCAGCAAATTTGCGAGGCAACAAAAATGAATATATGGATTTCGTTAAAAGATACAACAATATCACACACAGAATGAATGAGAATAATATTCACTCGCAAACCTTTCCAATAATTCCATTTACATAGAAAAATAGCGAAAGTTCTTTCACTTCTTCAGTACACTAACTATGAATCACGTATCGAATTAAACGTCAACTTATTCTTACTTGAAAACTTTTGCATACAAAATATGGAGGTCCATGATGGATGATACCTGAGACCGGATAACACCGCCACTTGAATGTGATATTGTAATATTTTATATCGCGATAAGTATTAATATACCTAATAATATAATAATATATTATTATAATATATTGTTGTATTTATTTCACAATTTACAATTTGAATTTCACAGTACAATATCTAAGTAAGTAAGTGAATAGACTTTTTTCTACACCAACTCTAGATACAACATTGATACGTACATGTTCATAATATTTTGGCACAGGCCTTGTCGCTAAGAGACCAATCTCTTCCAGGCAACCTTTGGGTAGAGGAAAGAATAAATGAAAATGAGAAGGAGTGTACTAAGTACATAATTAATTATTAAACTAAATATAAGCCCCCTTCATACACACATATACATACATATCTATACACATATAAAACATTTAAACGAACTTTCGGCCTTTTTTAAAAGGTTAGACACCTGATTAAAAGAGAAACACTATATCCTTACCTACTCTTTATTTCAACAGACTAATGAATTGTTTTACCGCGAGATGCAAGGAGCAGGCGTTCCTTTGTCACCATTCGCGCCTCATACGTACGACGCGGTATGGGCAATAGCTCTGGCCTTGAGCAAAGCTGAACAACTTTGGCAGAACCTTGAGGCGAATTCAAGTAATTTTGGTTTGAGACATTTTGACTACAACAGGAAGGATATGGCTGAAGAATTTTTGAGCCAGCTGGCAAATCTGAGCTTTCTGGGTGTATCGGTAGGTAGCTAATGTAATTATATGTTTCAATATTTCAACGAAAATAGAATATTTAGGGAAATCGACACTTTTTCAGGTTTCGCGAATCAATATAAAAGGTCCGGATATCTAAGTGACCTCTTTTTAAGACATCTTCTATTTCTTTTATGTACATTTATTATGTAATTTTAATTTTTGAATAAGTATTTGGTTTCAACTGCAAAAGAGCTTAGGTGAGACGAACTTAATTTAAACAAAAATCCTTTCCACCAACAAAGAGGTTCATATTTTAATTTCCACTGCAAAATTAAAATAAGAGACAGGAATGAGTGAAGTGAGCTGAACATAATTGAGAAATGAATGAATGCTATTGATTTTCTACATAGAGCGAATGCAATTGTCATTTTGAACTGATACCGCGGGAGTGGATATTTTAATTAAATTAACAGATTCGAGATAGACCATTTAATATATATATATATATATATATATATATATATATATATATATATATATATATATATATATATATATATATATATATATATATATATATATATATATATATATATATATATATATATATATATATATATATATATATATATTAAATGTTCTATCTCGAATCTGTTAACTTAATTAAAATATCCACTCCCGCGGTATCAGTTCAAAATGACAATTGCATTCGCTCTATGTAGAAAATCAATAGCATTCATTCATTTCTCAATTATGTTCAGCTATATATATCCCATATAGCATTTTGGGGAATATAGAGTGTTAAGATAGGTAAAGGGAGACCTCGGTTGACATTCGAAAACACAGTGTCGAAAATACTGGAGGATAGTGGCGGACTCGACTAAAGGTCACGTAAAAAGCATGAGGACGCCCTAGGGAGCATGTATGAAGATGTTAATGATAGTGGAAGAGGCAAAAGAGGTTCCATTTTCTCTGACAATCCCGCTAGGGATAAAACGTGAAGTAAAAAATAATTATAATAATGCTATTTAGAGAGGCACGCCACACCCGAGCTTGTCCGCTTTGTACTAGGCCTTGCCGTAGTGGACTCGTATCAAGCCCTTTTAATACGTTCGATCAGCACCACTCACCTCTCTCTGTGAGGAAACACCACTATGCAAATCGTAATTGCGAGTTAAGCGGACTTAGTAGTGAATCCGCTCCGCTCACTATAACTGAGCGTATTATTTCAACTCTTTCTGCTCGATCGGTCCTTTCAGCTCTATTTTCCCGATTTGTGGGAGTTTAAGTATGCAGTTTATTCTTGCGAGTTCAACGTAGCCCTTAGTAGGCCTGATCTGAAACCTGGCTTTAAATGACAATGTATTAAGTCTAGTCAGTCAAATTTAAAGCAAATAGCAAAATTATTTTTAACAGTTTTCTCTGGGTCTGCACCCAAAGTACTGTAGGTGTATAAAAAAATTAAACAGTAAATCATTTTACGATATATTTTTTAGCAAAACACTGAACAAACATGGCCCACAATTTCACTCGCAAACGAACTATTGACACATCTTCCGGTCGTTTTGACAAACGAATAGCGTTCAAAACTATACGTAAGCTGTGTGCATAAAGCTTTAGTACAGTTGCGTACTAGAACTTGAACTAGAATTTAGAAATATGGCCAAAAGGAAGACATTTGGTTTAGGCACCAAAATGGCCGCGTGAAATAAGCGTTGCCATAGCAACGAGTATGTGACTTTACGCAATAGTCATATTGTTAAACATATGGTAGTGTGTGTAATGTTGTTTTTATTGATGTAATGTACTCTATAAGCATTATTATTCAAAAATATTAGCATGCTGCACTTCTCCTACACATAAACTATAAGTCGGTCCTCGCAATTTTCGTAAAAAGAGGGCCAAAGGTTTTGCTTTACGTATTAATATATAGATTTTTTTTATTATGTATATATTTAAGTATCTATTTAGGTATGTATACATATCGTACGTACAACGCCATTTTAGCTAATCCTACATCTTAAGGTTGCCTGGCAGAGATATATACATAGATATATTTTTTTAATATGTTTATACCTTATATCTACAATTTTGTAAATAAGTATAATACAATAGAGGACGTCCTACATTA